>JAOTQP010001209.1:0-82922 GCA_026413545.1 Cichladusa arquata
CCCCCCCCCCCCCCATGACTCTATTGAATGTAGTTGATGAGAAAGCTGTGAGAAGTGTTTACCTTTGAAGCCAGTCCTGTTTCAGCTTCAGCTGCTGGGAGAAGCTGCTGTGTAACAGAAAACAAATAGAAGTAACAGGGGAGTCTCATTGGTCCCACAAAGGTTTTGCCACTTAAACTGATCCCATGGATGTGTGTGGGTTTGGAGGGGAAAGCAGGCAGCTGGTGCCACCCTGTATACAACAACCAGTACCACATCAGCCACTTGGAATAGTCCTCATCACCTCCCTACAGGTGAAGTTCCTCTAGCTGGGCATATGCCACTGGCACAGCTTCATTCCTGAAAAGAGGAGGGAAGTGCAGTTTTAGCACCTCTGGGATGAGGAGCGTGATCGTGGACACCTTGGTGGGCCTGACCTTGTAGTGGCAGCGGTTGTCCCAGCATGATTTCCAGATGTTCTCTGAGGACACAAGAATCACATTCCAGTGTCAATGTACTCAGCATTGGCTTCATTGGGGCAATTCATCTGAGGAATGTCAGGTTCTGGTCAGGGAACCCTCTGTGCAGTCCTCTCCTGGCAGGGACATGAAGCTGTGAATGGTTTGGGCTGCACCAGCCAGCGTGACAGCCCTTCTGTAAGGGCTGAGGACATTCCTGGGCTCAGCTGACATCCCCCAGAGACATCTGTGTCAGAGCTGGGACATCTCTGGGACAGGAGGACATGGGGATTTGAAGGGACTGGTTGGGTAAAACGCTGCAGCAGCATTGTGAGAGCTTTTCCCTGGCCACTGATTGCTCCCTGGGGCTCAAACCAGTGATGCTGTTCCCTCCAGCTGGGATGAGAGCCAACAGTTTCTCTTCTGTCTTCCCCGCCCAGCTGCTGTGGGCTCTGGAGCCCCATTCCACAGTGGGCTAGAACTTCCTTTCACTCTTCCCAAAATCCATGTTTCCTCAGTATGTTTGGAAGCCCTGCTACAGGAACCTCACTCTCTCACAGCCTCCCTACACTGTGTAATGCTTTGGCAACACTGTTTTCTTCGGTTGCATAGATGTGGCTGTGGCTGTGATGTTCAAGGGGGAGTCATCTCCAAGAGGAGCTGCTGTCCTATGGCCTGGTCAGTAGCACGGAGAAGGAGGAAACAGTTGGGTCCGAGTGCCACTCTGCTCTTGCTGCCACTTGGAAACACCCCAAACTTCAAGGAAAGTTTCGCCTCTTTAATCCAAGAAAAGGCCTCAAGCAGCTCACAAGTAACTTAAACCTTGGGCTTTTAAAACTTTAAATGGAGCCTTTGGGACCATGTTTGTTCAAATCTTACATATCTTGGTGGCTCAAATTTTGAGCCCTTTGCTCAAGCTTTGAAGCAACACAGTGTGCAGTTTTAAAGGAACTTTGCTTTTTAAGTGGGAACTGATTTTTTAAGGCTGGGAACTGTGCATTTTCTGTCTTTGTTTTGCATAGTCCAATTTTGCATTCTGGAAACGAAAGAAAATTTCTTGTGTTAAAGGGTGGGATGCAGGCCATGTGATCTCAGCAGCAAGACGGAGCAGGGTGCATTGTCCCAGTGGGAGTAGTGTCTTTGTGGGACCATGCTGAGACATTGTGCCACTGCTGGGCAAGTTGCTGGAGCCAGAAGCTGAAGTTTCCTGCAGTCCCTGGAAATCCCAGGGTGTCTGCTCACAGTTGTTGCTTTAAGTGTGTGTTGACAGGCTCTTCATGTGCTCCATTGCTTTGCTGCCAGTGGCGTGTGTGTGCTCAGATGGATCCAGGGACAAATCCCCCTCGCCCCTCCAGGTCGCCCTGGTATAGCAAAGGCCTCTGCTGCCCCTGCCCTGCTCAGTGCCAGGGACAAGGACATCTCAGGATCCATGCCTGGGAATGCTGAGCTGCATGTCATGCCAGGAAAACTGGCCCCACAGCGTCCCTCATGCTGCCACTGGCCTGAGGGAGGGCACGGCTCCCAAGAGGTGCTTGCTGGCATTTTTGGGGAAGGGCTGAGCCCCAGATGTGCAGCAGAGCTGTGGTCTGCAGTTGTCCCTGCCGTTCTCCTCTGCTTTCAGGTGGGTGGGACACCACCCATGTTCTTTCCAGCTGTGATGACAGGACATCTTGGGTGTTTCCTCTTCAAGATGTGGCAGTGAGTGGTGGTGGCTCAGAATATGCATTTGTAGCCATGCACGGGCAGTTTCCTGGTGTCTGTCTGCTGCTGCAGGGCACACGCTAGGCCCTGAGAGCAGAAGGAGTTAAACTGCTTCCAAATAGGCCTCTTCATGCTAATAAAGTACCTTGGAGCTGATCCAGCAGGCAGACACCTGGGTATTATCCAAGCATCTGACACCCCTAGAGAGCCAGAGCCTTGATGAGCTTTGTACACTCTCAGAAATCTTGGAGAAGAAAGGAGGCTTTCCACAGAAAATGGATTTTCAGGGCCAGTGAAGGACATGACGTTCAAGATCATTGCTTTAAAATAATTTCAGCTGCAGTTAATGTGAAACAAAGAAGAAAAGAAAACCCAAGACAGTGAAAGGATAATTAATTCTGAGTTGGAGCTGCAATTTGGAAGGGCTGTATTGTGAAGTGACCCTTTTCCAAATGATACCTGCACTGGCTCTTCTCGGAGAGCCCTTTGCAGTGAAATGTTGTGTTGTGTCACTTTTATACTCAATGTTTGTTCTCCCCGGTGTTACAGAGACCTTGAGTTCAGCCATTCAGAAAAGGGCCCAGTGCAGTGAGGTTCTGCAGGGAGCCCTGGCACAGGCTGGGCTGAGCAGAGTGCTCTGGGGCCAGCCCCCCTTTCTGTGCTGTGGCAGGATGGAGCCTGGCTGTCCCCCGGGCTTACGGCACCCTGCCATCCATCCTGTTTTGCTCCTCTCTTCTCCCCAAACCACCAAGCATGTACCCTCATTGAGAGAAGTTCTGCAGAACCCCTTTTAGGACTGTGGAGCGTCCCTTTGGAGGGCACAGTGTCCCTACTCCCAGGGTCTCACCCCACAGAATTCTAAGGGAACTTGGCTCAGTGGATCACCCTCTCTGGCTCTGACCTCCTCTTGCTGGTGTGTCTCCTCCACTCTTAGCATGTATTATACTGAATTTCTCCAGAAGCTTAGAGATGCTTTTGATGAGGAGCTGTTCCAGGGACTGAAGCCTGTACAGAATATGATGTTTATTACTGGGCCATTCCGATGTAGTTTGAATAATATCTATTTCTGGCCTACTTGCTCTTCCTCAGCTTACAGAGAAACCAAATAAAAAGCGTCAAGGCCAGAGCTCTAATGAGATTCACATTTTGGACATCAGATTAGTACAATAATGCATTTCACACTGTTGTTTCCTAATTTGCCTAATCAAATAAAAGGAGATGAAGCATCACAGAGCCCAACCTCCCCGTTCCAGCAAGGCAGTGCTGAACCCATCACTTGGTGCTTAAATTAATTTTCCCCACACAGGTTGGCCAAAGCACAGAATTTAATCAGCATCTTGCAGCTCTGTCAGTAGACACCATCTATCCCAGGGGCTGGCAGTCCCAGGCAGCTGTCCCGAGGAGCCCCAGAGTGCAGGGATAGCCTGGAGAGGTTTGGGGGAAGAGGGGAAGGGGTCTGGGGCCGCTGCAGTCCGTGCTGTCACAGCAGGGTATGGAGCAGTTCTGTGCTGTGCTGAGTCTCACAGTTAGAGCACATGGGGCTCCCTGTGCCCTCAGGAGATGGTCCAGGAAACCGAGGGCTGTCATTGGAGCTTGGACAGGTGCTCAGGGCTAAGGTGGGCCTTGAGGTAAGTGGTCTGGTCGGGGAGCAGTTTCTCCACCACTTAGTCATGTCTTGTTACATCCGGAAATGGGCAGGACTCGTGCTCCAGGTACATCCATGTTCCTGAAGGCAGCCTAGAAGCAGCATGCTGTTTGGAACAAGTTTTCCTAAATGTCCTGCTAAATGAGCAGTGCTGCAGGGAGCTGGGTGGCTTTTTGGGTACTGCCCAATTCACTGCCCAGAACAAAGCAGTTCCACTTAGAGAATGCCGAGATCTGGGAACCCCACAAATGCTGCAGGATTGGTGCCATTGCAGATGCTTTCCTCCTACAACCTGTTGGAGATTTTAGCAGAATTTGAGATTGTGCTTTTAAAGGAAAACCAGTCAATGGGTTTGGGGTTCTGTTATAATACACTGGGAGTCAGGAATGGCATTTTTGTGCTGGTGACATCAGAGCAGACCTAAAAATTGTACTAAGATCCCCCAAAGTATAAAACCACGTTTGAGTTCTGTTTCTCAGGAGATGTGTTCTGGGCTCAGCTGTGCTGTAGAGTACGTCCAGCTTTGCAGGTGGGGTTTTTGCCTCAGAAAGTGCATTTGATCCCAATCCCAGTGAGGATGGCTGTGGTTTGTTGCAGTGGGCCCCTGGGCCCTACGGGTACATCCCAGAGCTCCCTAGAAGGCAGCAGCAGCCACGGGCCCCAGCTGAGCAGTCCTGTGCATTCCCGTTTGGGAAAATAAGTTCATTTACAAAAACAGTCAGGGCAAGCAAATGAAAAAAGACAAAACAAGTGTGAATTAAATAATACGGTTTTGTTGCAAACATGGAAATCAAGTCTTGCTTTTCCATGGATTGTGGAGCCATCCTTGTAACACAGAAAGACCCACTGTGAGTTCACTGCCACAAGCCAAAAAAAGTTATCCAGTAAAGGCAGTTTCTTGCATCCAAAGTCCCTCATTATATTAAGAAAAATATTACAGTGCAAAATTTTCTAGTGCACCACAGGATCCACTTGCACTGTTAAACAGATAGCACCTACACAGGACCCAAAAATACATAACAATTTTAGTTGAGCCAATGCAAAATAGATTTGTGAAATCGAATAGGACATGCCAGGTCTAATAAGGCCCTCCCTAGAACTTGTGACATTAATTTTGGAGCGGCACAAGAGGTACTCAGAAGCTGCTCCTTAGCAAATGCAGCACTGCCTTGCCTTGCTCATGCAGCCTCTGGGGTTTCTGCTCAACATGCTGCCCCTGCTGTGGCTTTTCCTGGGAGCGGTGTGCCCACCCCTTTGGCCATGTGAGGCCGTGTGCCTGGGATCCTACTCTGGTGCAGCTCCAAGGGCCAGAGCCCCGGCTCTTGACTCCTGCCTCTGCGCCCCTCGCCTCAGCACTCGGCAGGGCATGCAGCTCTGGCTGTACCTGAGCTAGCATCTGCAGCAGGTGGGCTGTTACTGTGCCCATCCTGCTCCCAGGGCCACGCTGCCATGCCCGTTTTGGATGCCCAGCAGCGTATAGAGGGGAGGTCAGGGACAGGTCCTGCCTCCCAGCACTGCAGAGCTGAGCTCCCAGATTTCCCTTAGTGGCTCCTCTGGTGAAGGGCAGGTTCCCTAGGCTGAACTCCAAAGGCAGGTGGTGCTGGTGCCTTTGCTGCTTCCCAGAAAGCTAAGGAGAGCACCTGTCCTGCAGCAGAGCAGGGTTCCTGTAGTCATGAGGCAGCACTCAGTGAGAAAGGATCAAATGGGGATTTCTCCCTCATCGATAGCACTGGGTTCTTTCACCTTTCCCCGCAGTCTGAATTGTGACCAATAAAAGAGCCACTTCTTCCACAGCTGGTAAGGGAGGTTTGGTCTGAAATGACGTAATACAGAATTCGCAAGTTCCTCCTACATGTGCAGGAGAAACAGCAGAAAGAAAAACCTAAAACCTCCCCTACTTAGAACTTCCACCTTTGTTTTTTCCCTGGAGTATGTCAGCATGATTTGAACCATGAGGACGTGTTAAGGTGAGAACAGTAACCAGGGCAGTCTGATGTCAGCACGGGTTTTGCAGAGGCCAGACACCTGTGTCCTGGGAGTTCGTGAGAATCCCAGGGAAGGGATGCAAATCCATGCCCTGCATGAGGTGCCATTGCTGAGAGGGGTCAAAGATAACTTTATCTTTGCCACTAAACCCCAGCACCCCCAGGAGTGGGAATGCACCCCTGTGTGGCAGCGTTCCAGTGTGATGAGGCTGAGTCAAGTGTGGAAAACAAACTGCAGTGTGCGAAATGCAGAGTTGTGGTGTCACATTAGGGATGATCAGAAGAAGAGGGATGTAGCAGAGAAATTTGCTGCAGGAAAATCCCCAGCAGGAATTGGTAACAGCCAGCCAAGGCTGTCCTAGGCTGCAGTGCCTAGGGCTCGGGGTGAGCCTGCATCGCAGCACTCAGAATTCCCTTCCGTTTCGCCTCGGATCAGCCTGGCCCGGCTCCCCCGGGTTACACGCAGCAGGTTCATGCCTGACGAATGCTGTAGCTCTTGTGACATCGAAAAACTGAAAGGGAATGTGCCAAAAATTAAGTTTTAGCTCGTATTAGCTCCAGCCAGTTCATTTCTGCTATTATCAAAATGTATAAAATAAATATTGCGTTGTTGTATTGAGGATCTTCTTGTGCCCATGAATCCTCCCTTGCCTCACTGGTGAGAGGAGCCCCTCAGGGTTGCCTGGTGGCATTGCTGGGCTCTTTGTGCACGGCTCTTTAGAGTTCTCTCAGGCATTCTGAGCACTCCTGCCAAGGAAGTCTCATTTGTGTCATCTGAATCAGTGGATTGTGTATCACCCTACACCTCCTGCCCCCCAAATTATTTGTGATGGACATTCCACACTATGTAATAAGGAAACTCTCAGGTACCAAATTCTGCACCAAAATGCCAAGTGTAACGTGCTGTGATATTGTGTCACTTAGAAGGGAAAATCCATGTTGAGACCCAGAATGTGGTTTTGCTTGGGATCAGCCTTTCTGTGAAGAACTGCTCATTTCACAGTTTTCAATGGACACAGGCAGGAAGGACAAAAAATGGTCAGTGCATTTCTACTTGTGTGTCTCAGTTGGTTGCAACTGCTCTTTGAGAGGCAGCAGATAAACGTGAGGGGAAAACCCTCTTCATCTGCATGTTGTCCTGTTAGACAGTGCAGCTCAGAACAGCTCCAGTGATACCTTGGAATGTGTGTACATGGAAAACAGAGGAGAAGTAAGAGGGAACTGACTGTGTTTTAATCTAGCATCTGCTGAGCTCAGTGCTTCCAGCTGTGCCACCTCAGCACCTTGAGGAGCAGTGCAGGACCTCACCTGTGTCCTGGAACACCTGCCCAGTGTTGGCTCTTGGTCCTGCATTGGGCTGGAGACTGCGGAGAGATTTGGTCAGCGGCTTAAGCTCAGCCAAGACCTTGCAAGACGTGCCCAGCCCAGGGCCAGTGCCAGCCAAGCTGTGGTTCTGCGGCGACAGGGCGTCGCTGTGGGCACTCAGTGCTTCTGGCTGTGTGGCTGATGCTCCGCAAGGCATGAGCAGCATTCTCATGGTGTTGGAAGGGTTCTCCCTGGCCGTGGGCAGCCGGGACCCCTGGATGCTTCTGTAGCAGCTTTCCTGGCCACGCTGTGCACGTGCTGCCTCTGCAGGTCAGTACCATGGGTCACCATGGCTCTGCAAAAGGGAGGTCTGACCTGTGGGAACAATGGCGAGGCTACGGGGAGAAGAAAATGGAAGTAATGACTGAAACTTAGATAATAATTTTATTTATAGTCTAATGTGCAGACACGGCTGTTGCTGATGAGGCTACCGGTGACATAAATAAACTCAAGCAGAAGATGTAAGCGAGTGGATAAATGTAAAGGCATCTTTGGGCAGTGCCACGGATTTGGACATGGACCAAGAGAATTATTTCTGTCCCTTGTGATTCCAGTGAAGAGCACAAAGGAGATAATTAGCCCAGGATGCTCCGCATTGCTCTTTCCATCTTGCACACATTCATGCCCACCAAATGTGAAATGTTCGCCTTTTCCCCTCCAACGTGATGGTTGTTGAACTTATTTTTAGTGTCATTTGATAAGCCTCCCTGCTCGCAGAGAGACATCCCACTGACCCAGCCACTGGTCATTGTCTATACCAGTTCCCATCAAAGCGGGCGCGCTTTGTCAGGTTTCGACTCGAATATCCATTCTGCCTCTGAAGTACAGTATCGAAAGTGACTGGATCATTTGAGCCTTTTTCTTCAGCTGCTCCCTCCTTCCTCCCCCACAGTGTTTCCGCTCACGCTAACATAATTTGGCATCGTCGACGTGACACGACACTGGTTTTTCTAAAAAATTATAATACATACATTGTCGATGTTTGGTGATGGCCGGCGCTCCCATAAATTTAATTTCCGAATTGATGGAAGGAGGTCTTTCCCCGTGCGGAATCGTACCCGACGCTCGGCGCCCCCTCCGCCGCTGAGGAACCCACATACAGTAATAGGTCATTCAATGTCAAAAGGCATAAAAAAGATGAGCAAAATCTTCACAGGCTGCTGCTTGCTGTTGCCTTTAATTATATTAATTAAACTTTGAAATTCTCATGCAAAGAGAGTTGCTGGCTTGTGACGCTGAAGAGCCCTTGGAGATTTGTGGGGGGAAAATACCCTGAGATACCAGCTTAGTGGCTACTGCTTTTTTTAATTAAAAAAAAAATACACAAGCCTACAACTGCTAGGTATGTTTATAGATGATGATGTTTTATGCGCTACTGAACTGTGAATGCAGGAAAGGGGAAGAAACCACCAGCCGCAGTGTCAAGGTCTTGAAGCATCAGTCCCTCCAACTCGGCTCAAGATCTCTGCTTACAGGCTGTCTTCCCGCAGAATAACGCTCTAGTAATTCCTTCCTGTCCCGGGTGCATAATGAAAGAAAGGTGTCTTCAAAAACTAAAGGGCAAAGTCTTGCTCGCTACCGATACCTCGAGGCATCCTGTCTACATTTTGTCATGCGTGTGCACTTTTCAGTGTTGGAGTGACAAGATTTCCAGTCAGAAGGTTCCCGTAAGGCACGATGGAGGAGCTGGCGAGGGCTGGGGATCTGACATGGCTCTGAGGCACTTGGCTCCGCGCCTGCTTACCCTGGTGGGAATCGTTATCCTGTGCCCGTGGCGAGTAGTCCCTGTGTGAATACCACGTGCCTCCGCCGCAGCTGAGGAACGCTGCGTCGCCGCTAAAAGCACATTGCGTCCTGAGAATCTGTAGTCCTTAAAAAACAGCAAATAGCAGAGAAAAGCATTCTCATCTTTGGTGTCTGTGCTGTCCCTTTGGCACTGCACAGAGCCAGGCACACATGGCAGTGCTGCTCTCCGGGGCACGGGCAGAGCAGTGGCGCGCAGTTGGAATGTGGGCTCCCGGAGCAGGGATGCAGGAACCTGCGGAGCTCGGGCTGGAAGATGGTCCAAGGGATGCGAGGAAGGGCTCGGTTCTCTCAGCTGGGTAGGACAGTGGCAGTGTGGCTGTCTCTCCTCCCAGTATCCGCTGCTTCTCCTCTACTGAGAGGGAACTCGGGTGAAGTTGATACAGCGGCCCTGAGGGAAGAGAGAAGCAGTTACTGGTGGAGTAGCGCACAGAGGTTGCTGGATGCTAGAAGGAGGCTGTAATTGAAATTCAGATGTTTGGGAAAATAACAAACCCATGAAAAACTTTTAAGAATTAATGGAAATTACCCAGAGTGAGGCACCGCATTTGCCTTACAAATGTGGGCTCTAAGCAAGCGTGAGGACACGGGCGACACATTCCGACACTCCCAGGCCTTCTGTGAGCATAATTCACAAATTCTGGCAAGCTGCAGTGAGCAAACCCAAACCCATCTGACCGTGTGAAGGGAAGAGCCCAGGAAGGCAGATCCTGCCCCCAAATCTCCCCTGAGCCAGGTCCTCACACAGTGAGTGCAGATAGATGTGACTGTTAGTTAGCAGAGCTGCTGCTGATCTGAAACTGCATTTTATTAGCAATAACCCTAGCTCTGAATCTACAGACTCTGTACTTAGGGTCTGTAAATTGCTGTGCACAGCATGAAAAGGGGTTTCTTGTGATGCCATATCCATAAAGGGTCCATAAAGGTGAATCCTGACAGCTTCCAGTGTAGCAGAACAAAACATATCCAACAGCAAAAGCTGAAACCTTTTCTATTCACTTGGGAGCTCATTTAAATGCCTAAACTCCCACAGGGTTATGGCATGTTGGAGTAGGGTGTGCTGCCTCAGAGCAGCTCTCTGGCACTGCAGCAATTCCTTCCCTTTGGTCACGGGCATCTGTCAAGGATGGTGCCATGTGAACAGTGCTGGCTTTGGAGCAGGCAGCACTGCTTGTGCTCTGAATCTTTATTTCTCCTTAAAGAGATGCACTGCTGGAGGGAAGTTACTGCTTTCTCTTCAAACCTGGGAGATTATGGAATTGCCAAGTGAAATTTGGGCTGGGTTTCATATTTCTGTCATTCATTTAGTTTGATCTCCAGTTTTTCTGGGTATCAAGGAGAGTGATGGCACGCAGTTATCTGGCATGACACAAGCAGGTCTTGGCTGGCATGAGAGGGGCAGTGTTCTTGTCAAGGGGTTTCCTAATGGTTCAGTGCTGGTTCTGTCAGCTGTTTAAGAAATATAAAACCGGTGAAAAGGTGGGGACGGGAACTGTAGGAACTTCTGGCTGCCACCATCTGTATTATAAATGTAGAAGAGATGCAGATAGATAAATCATGGAATCCTTTAGGCTGGAAAAGCTCAAGATCACCCAGTGCAACCATTCCTTCAGCACTGTGAAGGCCATCACTATGACCCCAAGTGCCATATTTACATGGCTTTTCTGCCAGGATGAGTGGTTCCAGGCAGAGCAGGGAGAGAGAAGAACCTTAAACAAGCACTGCTCTTTCTAGTTCCCCTCTCATCTCCCACATCTCTGCCCCCAGCTTCTTTATTCCATGACTCAAAGAGAAGGGAGGAGGGAAGGCAGTTCTGTGGTTAGGCAGACTCTTGCCTGTGTCACTGGCAGGGAAAGCACCCTGAGCTGGGGAAATCTGAGACCCCTAAGAAATAGCAGCTCTCCAAACACTGTCAGCATCAGATGGTAACATGTAATAACAAATACTCTGTCAGCTGAAATGGCAACTTCAACCATTTGTATTCTAGATGGGCAAACTGAGGCAGGCACAAAACAAAAGGCTGATGCTCACTTGTCAGGGGTTTATCACTTCAGATCAAGATGAGCTGCAGGTCTGCATTACTAGAAACTCAGTGATGTGACCAGCAGCACTCTGGTGTGGAGAAAAAGCTGCGGACTCACCTAAGTCCTTCCTGGAAAGGCGTCCAAAACCTCCCATGCAGCAATATCTGTGTCAGCATTGAGACCCAGCTCTTAGAAACAGAATATTAAATTCTCCTTCTGATTAATCTGACCTTTACAGAAAGAACTATTTACTTAAGTAGAAGCACTGTTTACTAAACATTAGTGTCACCAGTCTGCTTTTGGACTTCCCAATTAAAACATGTGTGTTCCATGTAACCAATTCCACCAATGCATTCCCATCGTGGTGGCATTGCCAGGATACCCCAGTGTGGGGAGTTCCTGTTACACTTGTGTCCCTGAGCTCAATTAAACCATCAATCCAACCAATTTGAGTTCTGACGTACCGTGCCTTGTAAATCACTGGCTCATAAACCTTAACAATACCAACATGTAGTCAGTACGAAATTGCACTAAATTAGTGGTTTAGCACTAGAGTAATTAAAAAAATGAGTTATGCATACATTCTGTGATCTTTGTAGGGAATATGAGATCTATCTCCATGCACCACATCCAAGAGGAAGAACCTCACCCTTCATGCTCACAGGTGCACCAGAGGTACTGCAGGGGAAGAGTGTGACAGGTTTTTTAACAGCAGCAAAAAAGACGAAGGAGATCTGTGGCAAGGGGGTTTACCTAAGAAGGAATTCTTTTCTATTAGATCCAAGCAATTTCTTTAGCTGTTGAATTTCTTACTGAATCTAAGTTACAGGGCCAGGTGGAAATTTCCCCCGGGCGTGGGATCTCAGGGAGTAGGTGCTCACACCAAAGCCCAGGTTAGAGCCTCACCTGGCAAGGCACCAGGAGGGGCCTGCAGGAGCAGCTCTCCCCCTCGTGTCCCTCTCCAAGCCCGTAAGGCTCTGTGGGCAGTGCTGGGGGGGAGATGGCTTTGGGACAGTGTCCACCCTGGGCCTGGAGCCTGGCCACTGACTGGCAAGCCAAGTGTGACGAGCACTTGGGGGTGTCTGTGTGTGTGTGTGAGCAGACACATGCTGCTGCCCGTGCCATCCCAGTGGAATTCTCGGCTGTGACAGGGGCAGGAGAACACGGCAAGGGCTCCTCTGGAGTCCTTCCAATGTTCATCAGGAATTCAGAAAGGGCAGGTGAAGCAGGCTGGATCTGGGATGGGATGTGACCACACCGAGCCTCCAGGCTGAGCTGCTCTGCCTAGTCTCAGGTGCTTGTCCTTGTGTGTTTCCTTTAGCATGCTGAGTAGTTGAACCCATGGGAAAAGTTTCCTTGGATGGCACTGCTGATGTGTTCAGGCTCAGGACAAAGAACAGTTGCTTTTGCAGAGGAGCACTTGGCAGTGCTGTTCTGCCAGGACAGTTGTTGTCCGTGTGATTTCTGATGTCCTAAAAGCTTGGCTTCTCCTGCCCTTGGAGGACTGAGATCCCCACACCCCATTGCCGAGACTCATGTGCTCCAGCTTCGGCTGCAGTGTCCCATGAAGAGCACGTGCCCTTTTGGGATTTGGCACTGATCCTGCACTCCATGATTGGTGCCTACAGAGCCGTGAGGAAGGAGAGGGCTTCAAATAATGTCCTTCCCAAGACATGTACTGAACACTATTATTTCTGCTGCCCCATCCTCGCAGCACTACCAGAGCATCTTCCATCCCCCATGGGCACATCCCTGTGAGCACAGCCTGTGTCCCCGGAAAGCGATCTGCTCCCAACAGCTCCCGAAGGCAGCCTGCCTGGGCTGCTGCTGCAGTTTGGGTCAGCAGGCAAGAACCTGCTTTATCTGATTCTGTTTCTTCTCACGTGCACCCTGTGGCCCAGCCTGCGCTCTGCCTCTCTCTGAAGACCCAAGTTGAGGGCAGCGGGTTGTTCCCTGTAGCCCTTGCACTGACAGACAGGACTGTGAGCACGTGTTCCTCTTTGCTAATGCATGGGAACAGGCCATCTCCTGCTTTCCACACCTCTTCAGAATCATTACCTCCCCATCTGCTGCTCACTGGGATAACGAATGTGCTCCAGCCCTACGCACTCATGTGCAGTGGTGACAATAAAAGGCAATTCTGAGGGAGTAAAGCTGGGAGGGAGAAAACTGGGCACTGAGGCACTCAGAGTCCTGTTTCTTTGCTGAATCGATCCTGGAACTTCCCTTGGGCAGCGGGAGCGGAACCAGAGCACCTGTGTGGGGCCAAACCCCGCTGTCCGACAGGGCTCTCGGCGAGCTCCCTCCTCCAGAGGTGGCACAAGCAGCATTACCTAGAGCTTGTGTCACGTGGGCCATCTGGGCACTAAAATTCCTCTGGCATTCAATCCCACCGCTCCTTCCCTGGCAGCAGGCCTGGGATGTATTTCAGTTACAGCACTCACTCACCCCATAAATACCCGCTGACAATTATACAGCTGAAGGGACCTTTAGATTTTCTTTTAAGATCGCTCTTTACTGTGGAGGAGGGGTGCTAACCCATCCCATCCTGTGCAGCTCTGAACAGCCCTCAGGGACTGAATGCTGGCATCTCTCTCCCACTTATTCTTTGTTCCCCGCAATGTGGTAATCCCTCATCCCATACCTCTGGGAAGTTCAGGGCGCTGTGGGGGTTTGAAACTGGTTTTCCATCCTGCTCAGGCTCTGAGCACTCAGCCGTCCTTGCTGCCCAGGTGTGCTGCCACCAGCACGTTTGTCCTATGCCAGGGAAATCCACGGCTGGTTCTCCCTCTCACCTGCAGCACAGCCCCACGCTGCCGTTCTGCAGGTGGCACCCCTGAGCCGTGGTGTGCGAGCAGGACTTGAACTGAAGAGCTGCCTCACAGCACAACCTGCTGTCACACAGCTCATCAGCAGGGATTCCTTGAAGGACTGCTCCTGAGCCAGTTACTGCTGCAGGCACCAGATCCTCTCTGGGGCTGCTTGTGGCAGCTTTTCCCCACAATTCCTGAACTGCTGGCTGAAACACCTGTCACAGAGCTCAGGTGAGCTCTGAGCTCTGAGAACACTGGAGGGTGGGCTCACAGGCCTCCTAAAGTAACAAAAATATCATGAAAAGAAACGAAACTGCAACTGAATGGTGCGGTTTGAGTCCTACCAAGAATCTGGTTTTTCACTTTAAAAAATTTTGCCAGACATATTGATCTGTGTATTCTCCTCGGATTTATGTAATGTAAAAAGTGTGTGTGCATGAACCTCTTCATCTTTCCCAGCAATCCCACAGTTCTAGAGGTCAACTTCCAAAGGTCACAGGGTCTGGGATCCAGGAACTGGTTTCCCAAGGGAACTCAAAAAAAGGCTGCTATGAGGAGAAGGTGCCAGCACAGTTACAGGTACCTCACGGCCACCTTCCACCCCTTGGACCTGCTTTAGCTGCAGGAAAAAAAGGGCAGGAAGACAAGACTAAGTTTTTTGAAAAAATAGTTCCTATCTTTCTCACTTGATAAATGCTGCATTTTGGAGCACAGGCCAACAAACCAAACCTGCCAGGGACAGGTTCCAAAGAGGCAGTTTAAAGATGCTAGGTTGGAAGATTTTATTTTTCAGTGCCTGTGATTTAAACGTGTGTTTGGAGGATATACTGAGGAGGGCAGGGCATGTTTATGTGTGAAATGCTGCTGTTGGCACGTGGGGTGGCTCATACCCGCTTGGTGCTCACTGCAAGGATGGAACTGCACGAGGCTGCTGCTGCCCTGAGAGCTAAGGCTATCTTTGGTGTGCTGGCAGCTTTGAGGAAATGCCATTGGAGCAGCTTTGTACCCATGAGCAGCACTTACTTGGGAACTGGGCATACGGACAGGTGAGCACAGCTGCTCCATCTGGGAGTGTATGTCACCAGGGTGTGACTCTGCAGCTCCCTGTTTCCTGTGGCACCCAGCCACAACCACCTGCACTCCAGCTGTGTCCCGGTGTCCCGCACCCTGTCGAGGACAAGGCGGAGTGGAGATGGCACAGGAGCGGGCGCTGGGCTTGCGTGAGCGCTGCCTGTCCTGCCCTGACGGGCTTGGGTAGTGAGGAAAGGGAGGGATTTCTTTCCTTGGCCAAGTTTTCCATGACTGCTCTGTTCAGCAGTTCTCCAAATAACTCCTGCCTTGACCGAGAGTGGTTGTGACAAGCTGCCTGTCCTGCGAGCTGGCCTTCCAGGGCTGGGAGGAGGGAGTGCTGAGCTGGCTGCTGGGCCTTGGGGGAGGAAACAAACCGCCTGCGTTTGGAGCATCTGCTTCAAAAGGAGGTTGTGGCAAATATTTTATTCAGCAGAGCTGGAGGTCTCCTGTCTCTAGAGGGCAGGAGTTTGTTGTTTTCCTCATGCAAGGCAAGCACTGCTTATGCAAAAGGAAAGGATGTGGAAATGGCCTAGAGAGCCCCTGTTTTTCCAGCACGGACCCTTTGGAGCAAGGGCCCCAGCTCACTGTCCGTGACCCTCGGCAGGGAGCCTCCCTCACCCCAGCACTGCTGCCTCCCTGGAGGTGCCCCCCTGGCCTGGCAAGCTCGGAGCCTTTCCCGAAGGACACGTTCTCGGTTCCACTGCGGGCACCTGCCAATGGAGGGCTCCTCCCCTTGAGCTCTCCTTCTCCTTGGACGGCAGAGCGAGGCCGTGGCAGTGCCGGGGGGAAGGTGCTCCGTGTCCTGGCGCCGGCCCAGCACACCTTGCGCAGCGCGGGCGCTCGGCCGCTCAGGCACGTGCTGCCAGAACCAGGACACCAGCACACGGCTCCTGCAGCTCCACAGTGCCGTGCAGCGTGTCCCTGGGACAGCTCCCTCTCCTCCCACGGGACGTGGAGGTTGGATTGGGATTTATGCTTCAGGTGAAGCTCTGGGAGCCACACTGCAGCCCTGCAGCACGTGGGGAAGGACAGGAGAGGTTTTCTCTGAGACAGCTCTCAGCTCTTTGAGCTCCTCCCAGATCTTCTGGGATGAATCCCTGCTGTGAATGGGGATCCCATTTATGTTTTGGAGGGGTCTCTAGATAGACTGACACCAGACCTGATCTTCAGTGGCAGTTTCCTCATGTCAGCATCCCAAACAACTTCCTGAGTTCAGTACATCTTTTTTGGGAAGAAAAGAAAGATAATCTGCTACTATAGAGGCTTCACCCTGGTGAAACCATAAATTAGGAAATCCTAGTGCTTTGGGGCCTTTTTTACCTATGAGGACAAAGAATATCAGAAATATGGAGTACTTAGGAATGGCACCTCTAAAGCACAAGTTAAATGCTTCCATTATTCTTCCTTCTTCCCCTTTGTGCAACCAGTGTGAGAAGAAAGCAGTTTGTCCTTCCCTGAAATCAGGCGTAGCAAAAGAAACCAGAACTGCCAGAAGACCTGTTCTCCTCAAACTCCACTTCCTATCTATCATGACCTCAACTCAGGCGTCTCCTAAAATCCCTTTCCTTTAGGAATACTTCCCAGTGTCCTTTACCTGATCAACTGCCTAACCTGGGCCTTTCTGAACCTCTTCAGATGGCTCAGAGATTTAAGACGCCGGTGCTCTGTGGCTTTAGGTCAGATCATCCAGAGTTGTGTTCTGAGCCCCTAACAGAGCAGTGCCATTTGGATCCTGGCCCATGGATTATACAGCATCTGACTGGCATGTGGCAATGGCTTGTAAGGAGAGAAGGCAGCCCAGTTCTGTGGCATTTAGGACATTATGGGAATAATTTTAAGCTAGTTACCATGCAATTACTATGACCAAAAAATCCACTTCAGAAACTCTGTGGGAAGAAGTCAATCTTTTTGAAGCAGTAAGCAGGGTTTAAGTGGGGGCTCTTAAGAGGAAGACTAGCAAGGCTGCGGCAGGAGGGTGCAGCTCCCTGGGTTTGTACCCACATGGCTGGGGCTGCCTCTGCCTCTGGCTCTGGAGATGGGAAGGGAGAGCCCAGCAGGACCCTCGTTCTGCACGCACACTGCATGTGGCAGCCCTCTAGATGCCACTGTGACCCAGCTGTGCCAGCCCTACAGCTTCTCTGTGCTGCCGATACCAAGCACTGGGCCGCGAGGGACACGGGTGCCAGAATGTTCCCCACCCCTCAGCCACGTCAGCTTCCCTGGTACCACAAGGGTAAACTCTCCTTCCTGCAGACAAACTCCCCAGCACATTGTTAGGCTTTGGCTGGAATGCCAAAGGGATTAGTAATTCACACTTTCCAGATATTTGAGCATCCCACTCCCCAGCAGCATTCTCTGATTTCCTACTGCCAAGGCGTTTGCTACAAGTCCCCTGCAGGTGCCAGTGTCACTAAGTTACCAGCACTGTTAGTTTTTAGGCTCTGCTTCTGCTCCTGTGTGCCTTGCTGAAAATGAGGAATAGTTCCTTTAAAAGCAGCTGTGTAAGGCTCGTGGCACTGGGATGTGAAGGATCCCTGGCCTGCGCAGTGACAGGGTGCAGTCTGTCAGGGGCTCCTTCCCCAAGCTGGCCTGTCACACACAGTGCTGGGAGCCCCCAGCATGGGTGCACTGGGATGTCCTCTCTCCCTGCCTTCGGAATGGGAGCTGGGGGTGGAGGCTGCATTCCCTGGGATGTTTTTTCCCCACTAGGAGTCACTGCTAGAGATGTGCCTATGGAGATGCCCGAGTAATCCAGCAGTCAGGAGAGGGGTCCTGTGGAAACACGGTCAGGCTGAGCTTACTCCCTTCCCTGTGCATTCTTCCTAAATGTCCATCATCAGTGATTACTTGAAAAAGGGATTTGGTGGGGGTGTTCATGTGCTCCAAGTGCTGAGGAGGGACAGGGTATTTACAGGATTTACTCCATTGCTACCACCCCCTGTCTAGATCCCCTGACTCTCAACCCCCCTGTGCCATTTCCTCTCAGAAGCTCTCCCATGGGAATCAGAGCAGACTGCTGAGTTTGTTCCGGTTTCCAGTTCCCACCTTTGCCTTTTTCCCTTTTTCCCTTCGCTCAGTTTAATTTGTAAAATGAGTGAGGGCTTTGCAGGGGCTTTGTTACACATAAACCCAGAGATGGTGGCATTAAGTGCATTTGCTAAATTAATAAAGAAATCTGCGCGTTTGCTGTAGGGTTCTGTTGTTGATTTGGGAACAGTGAGCTCTTGCAAATCTCAGCTTTCACCTTGCCAATCCCCGTATCCCTCTAAGTGCACTGCAGTTCCTTGGAACCTGTTGGGGGTTGGCGCTGGCATCCCTTCACTAGATCACATTTATGCATTAGTGCCATCTGTGCCTGCTGCACCTTCTGTGAGCCAGCCCGGCCAAGTGACTGGCAGTTATCCGGGACTGCACACAAAAGGAGAGGCGAGAGAAAGGGGGGAAGGAGGACAGTCACTGAGGATGGCACCTGACGCTTCCTGTGTGCTGGTGGGTCTGGGAGCACAGACCTGCTCTGGGGTCCCTCCCTGCCACTGCCGAGTCCTCTCTCTCTCCGTAAGAGAGAATACCTGTCTCGTGCCATTCAAACGAGTTCTCCCTGTCCTTGTGTTCTGGAGGACAGTTTGGGGACAGTGCTGGGCTTTGCACCGCGCCGTGTGTCTGGCCTGAGGGGTGCCGTGCTTCTGTGAGCACGGGGGGAATGCGGGGGTGGCCGTGCTGGTCTATCCCTTTGCCTTCTGTTCAGGGGAGCTGAACTGCTCCCAGCACCCAGGTCCTTGTGGATGGAATCTGGGCACTTTGAGATCATCAACTCCCAGCTGAAAGTTTGGATTGATCTGTCCTACGCAGGCAGATACAAACTACAAAAGCAGACAGAAATACAAATGGAAGATTTCTTACACTGAACATAACTGTGCTAGGAATCTAGAAATGAATTGTCTGGCTTAGAAATTAATAAAATCACTGCAGTGTTCAATCTGTCCAGAAAAATAAGGTGCCTTACCCAGCCTGACTTAGATCCGGGAAGGACCATACAAGCTCCTGGCAGGGGTGCTGATCAGCCTCCTGAGCTGAGCACCCTTCCTGACAAGGCTGGGGAGTCAGTCACACCTTCCTCTCAAAGCAGGACTCACTCACCTGTGTGTGTGCCTGGACACTGCCCAGAGTGGGGGAACTCTCCTTCTCATAACTAAGGTTATTAGTATTTACATATAATAAGTACATCTTTCTGATTTTTGTCTGAATGACCACTTCCACACTGTGGTGTCTTTTCCACTTAGAACACAATACTTGGAATTCAAGATTTGCTTTTTCATTCTTTCCATATGTTCTGTGTTAAACATATGCTATACTTTATATTTAAAAGCTAGCAGCAGACTGAAAAAAAAATTGCCCACACCACACCACAAAAATATGTTTGCTTCATTATCCAAAGCTTCTGGGTTTCTGTAGTATTTTACCAGGCAGGGGGAAGCACCCTCGAGGGGAGTCTCAGAATGGGAGATAACTCGGAGGAGCTGTGAAGAGAGGGAACATCTGCTTCTTACTAAAGCATGGATAAGGCTGGCCAGAGCTCAGAGCTGTGCACAGCCTGGTTGAGATGGCGATGGAGTTGTCAGCTGTGGAATTCAGGAAGGAAGCTCCTCCACTGAACTGAGGAATTGGCCTTGAGTAGTTGGGTACTCAAAAGCTGCACAGATGCAAAAGGAAAAGCAGCAGTGTGTGCTGAGGGTGTAGATCCCTGCCCAGCACCCTTCCCCTCCCGGCTGGGCTGACCCAGATTTGCTCCTGGCCATGGAAGTGCAGGTGGCTTGGCTTGGGGGGCACACACACGGGCGCAGCAGAGGAAGACACTAGAGTGCTAAGGGATTTCACAAAAATTCGAATTATCCCACCTAGAGAGATGCAAGCTGCCTGAGGGTTTGACAAAGGAAAGGAACAGCCCCCATAAAAATCCCTGTGAGAGCAGGGAAATGGCTGGGGAGGATTACCTGGAGGCAAGGTGTAGGAACGCTGTGCGAAAGGGTGAATTTGGGAAAGGTGGCAGGGTTTGGCAGTGCTGTCACAGAACCGAATTCAGCGTGGTTGCCATGGCGATGCCGTGTTTGTTGTACACAGAACTGAGCTGGGGCAGTCCAGCACCTGCTCCCCCGCTTTGGGGCTTTTCCAGGGCTCTCACACTCCCAGTCTGAGAGGCCGGAGGCAATGCCCCGGCATCCTCCCCCCAGGCAGGGATATTTGAAACTTTAGAAAATCAGTGGTAATCTAGAGCTTGTCTCTGGAATTAGCTGGTAAATGACCACAGCAGCACTCAGAACCCAAAAGCAATGAGGTGTGCACAATTGCCTTCCGAAGCTGCAGCCACACATGGACGAAAGCCTGAATTTAATTGCAACATGGGTAGATCGGTGCCTTTTGTACATCCTTTCCCTGATGAGCATGTCAGCTCTTTGGAGTTGAAAGCACAACACAACCAAAGCCTGCACTGGCAAATTAAAAACTTCTAAATAAAAATTCTCTGGCAAAAATGAAACATAAGTTCAATTATTGTAATTAGTTGCATATTTCAAATTATATTTTCAAACAGGTGTAGTTAAATGAATAAAAATAGCTTTGTGAACTGTCCTCCAATGGCTTACATGCATTTAACTGCAGTTAATGAAGGGCTGATTGAAGCTAAATTATTTCTAAAATTTTTAAATGACCCACGCATGTTGTAAGGGGCCTTGTACCAGCTGTAATAAAATTTAATCCAGCTGGTCTGTCCTTTGCCCATGCAAAGCCTTACTGACATAAATGGCCCTTTTAAGGCCACTTTGCTTGTGTAAAACCCCCTGGTTCTAATTGTACCTTTTTTTGCATGAACCGGAGGAGGTTTCAGAGTCTGTGAATTACATTTGCCAAACAAGTACACAAATTCAAGTCCTTTTGTTCTGGGACTGATCCTGGGGCTCTGTTCACATAGGAAGGTGCACAAAATCCAGCAGTGTCATGTAACACTCCATTAGAACGTGTGAAATGTAAAGATATGGGGAAATACAGTTGGGAAGTACACTTGTAAAATCTAGCCAAACATTCAGAAAAAAATAAATTGAAACTTCAACAAACCAAAATTCAGCAAACCAAATCCCAGCAGGAGCAGCTGGAGTGTGGTCAGTCTCTGCACTGAATCTGTCGGATTCCAGAGCAAAGTCTTCCTAAAGTCAAGGCTGTTCCTGCAGTGCTGCAGCCCCGCTACCACATTATAAATTAATGCCAGAGATGCCAAAAGGCCCCTTAAGTAGGAAATGTCAGCATGCAAATGTTGAGCAGGAGATGCACAGGAGCACTGAGAGCCTCCAGGTCCCCCTGGGACCGTTCCTGCCCCATGAAGCCCTGGGAAAGCCTGAGCCCCCAGCCCTGCCAGAGCAGCTTTGCTGGTGGAAGAACATTCCCCTGCGCACTGGGGGAACTGCTGGAACGGCCACTTCCCTGCCACAGGCCCTGCAGGGCAGTGTGTGGAAAAACAATCTTCCACGCTGTCGAGGAGCACACAAACTCAGCCAGGGCCTCCCCACAAAGAGCCAGCTTGTACCTGTGCAAAGCTGCAGCCTTTGGAGAGGCCGGCTGGTGAGAAAGGAATGGGTGACAAGACTAGAGGAGCACATGAAAATCCCTTTGCTGCTACAAGTGAGGGGTTTCCCTCTTCATTGATGGCAGCATTTGGTGAGTTAGGAGAGCTTAGAACAAACCTCTCATTTGCTCAAGGCACAGCCTGTGTGATCTGTGGATGGTTTGCTGTAGGTGGGACACGAGCAGGACAGACAAGCCACGCTTCTCCATGAAGTATGCCATGGCCTGTGCTCGTGGCACTTGGGGACCTGGGTCAGTGGTGGCCTTGGCAGTGCTGGGGAAGCAGCTAGACTTGATCTCGGAGGGCTTTCAGTGTGACTGCACCAAAAACTCACTGCTGTAACGGGTCATTGCCCCGTGTCTTATTGAAGTGAGGACTGTAGAGGTTAGGTGTGAAGTGAACCAGGAAACACTCAAGGAAAGTATTTCTGTGGAAAACTGAGGTTTCCTGTACCACAGCACTGGCTGTGCTGTGTTAGCTGTCCAGCCCTGTGGTACCTCTTTGGGAGGACATTCTCACCACAGCTTCATTAATACTACTACACAAGAGAAAAAAGTGTTGCTGCTCTTTAACTTTTTCGTTCTCCTTCCCCCAGACAAGTGATTTGGCTGTTCCTAATTAAAATGAAGAAAAAAGTGGCATAAGCTTAATTAAGTTTTTAATTCAGTTAGAGCCTATAGGAATAAATCACTGCAGACTTGGTAGTGACATTCAGAAAATACAGTGTCTGTTCCTCCTCTGTCACAGAGATGGTAACAAATGATGGGAAATCCTGAGGAGACAGGGATGCAAGAGCTTACAAGTGCAGGTGTGTCTCTAACCCAGGTAATAATTGCACCTACGCTGGATCAAAGTGCAGTGAAACTGGCTTTCCCAAATACAGCTACAATTTCTGACTCAGGTGCTGGATGTTTTAGTGGGATTTTGGGACATAGACCCATTCTTTGGAAGCACAGGTGAGAAACTACAAAAAATGTGAAACGTTGCATTTTTCCTAAGCAAAATGATGGCTTTCCTTAGGATTAAGTAGTGGTGGTCAACACAGGAATGAAACACAAACACCTGTCAGCTATGGCCTGACTATAGCAGGTGGGGTGAAAATGGATAGAAGTGAGGCCCAGGCAGCCTCTCCTCCTGAATCCATACTGGATTCAGAAATCCTGCTTTTACGGTCTTCACAGAATAAACCTAATGAAGATCCTCTGACACAGAAAAAGTTCCTTTGAGCAGCACCTCAGACTGTACGAAGTACATGCATTTAAAAACTAAAAACTGCAATAATTTTAGCAGGTCTATGATTTTATAATGTAGGACCATATCTTCACTCCTTAGCTAGTAAATCCTCTCCAACAAGTCTTATTTGTCAGACTTTTAGTACAAGCTTTCAATTCCAAATGAGAAATTCCTCCCAAGAAATTACCAACACATCATCAAGGACAAGGCACTGCTGGTTTTACAAGACTAAGAATAACGAAAATGCATCATAGGATGTTGAACAGGCACAGGACAAGTGCACTTCATTTTTCTTCACTGGGAACTCATCCCTCAGCTGCTAAGGGTTCAAGTCCAGGTTGAAAACCTTTGGCATAGGTGAACAGAACCGAAGCCAATGGTGGCACCTCACCTGTGCAGGGAACAGCAGAGGCTAAAGCTGCTCCCCCACTGCCTGGCCTCAGCTCCCAGTCACTCACTGCTACTCTCAGGTGAGCCACCGGGAGCAGTGGCTGAACAGTCTGGCCCCCCTAGGATCGTGGCAGTGACCACACCCCCAGATCAGACATTTTCATACAGAAAATGCTGTCCCTGAACAGTGGCAGCAGTTATTTTAAACTGTATGTTCTTTTGGGATCAGCCTCGCTGCAGTTTCAATCACACACTCATACGCTGTCATCTCAATCACGGATGCCACTTGGTGGCTGGGTATTCCCCTCTTTGCCTTGTTGAAAGGAACAAAAAGAAACTGCAGCAAAAAGAGGCAGAAGTAACACGCCTGTGCTGTGGCCTGTCCCCTCCGTCACTGTCACCCCTGTGAAGACAAGGAGGAGTGCCCCAAGCGTGGGCTGTGCCCGGGCAGACCCAGCTCTGAGTGCCCTGAGCACCTCTGCCCCTCCAGGACACTTCCCAGAGGTGCCATCCCAGCGCCCGGCTGGGCCAGCTCCCAAGGCCACAGGGCACTGGAGCAAAGTGTGCAATTGCATTTTCACCGTAATTAGGTGCCTAATTGTGCGCCTGGGCCTGGCTGCTGTATTTGCACGTGCACTTAATGATGATTTATCGAGGAGCTCTCTGGCCACACCTCGCTCTGCAGCCTGGCAGAGGCAGCCGCAGGGTGAGAGGTGAGCCTGAGCGCTGGCTCCTCCCAGCTTTTACTTTAAACTGAATGCCTGTTTCTCTAGGGGTTTTTAAGCCATTGGAGCAAAGGGAGAACCCAACTCCCAATGTCACTGGGATGGGAGACAAGCACACTGCTGCACTAACAACTGGGAGAAAGAGAAATTGCAGGGAAAAGGCAAGGGCCAGGTTAATAAATGAAACTTCCATGTGAGGTGTTCAAACGGTGCTGGTGTTGAACTTGTCCAGTGGTGTGCTGTCAGGCAATAAGAACCTGTACCAGCCAAGGTCAAAAGGGATCTTTTTTGAAGACAGATAAATTCTCAGTGTCCTTTCAGGATTATCCAGCTGCCTTTTAACTCAGAACTGCCTAACTCTGACACTGGAGTTCTCAGGGCCAGCTCAGCTGCACAGCCACTCAGCTGGATGCTTAATAGACACAGCACTGTGAAAATGTCTATTGTTTCCCTTCAGTGAAACACTTTTTAACTACAGCATCCAATCACTCTTTATGGCGTACGATGTCAAAAACACTTACTGCACAAGCAGAGATCTGTGTTTCTTTTGCCACAGACAATAAATCTTTAGTGTCTTCTCTTGCCACGCATCACTCCACTTGCTCTCAGGAGGCACCATACGCCTCTCTCTCCCTCTGCCTCTTCTAGCAAGGTCACTTTCCAGTGATGAAACAACTTTTCCAGAAGGTATAGTGTTCAATAATTAATACCTACTGATAATAGCTTCCCAAAGCAGCACTTTAAAGCTCTAATGCTCATCACAGACTTGCAGTGGGAAGAACCCCTAAAATAGATCTGAGTAGCACATCTGAAAATACCAGCCTTAGGAAGCTGGGGTGCGTGTGGCCAACGTTACACCATGGAAACAGACAGGCCTGTCGCCCTGGTGCCAGAGGAAGCACAGCCCTTGCTCTCACAGCAGGCAGCACGGCTGTACTGCAGGTGTCAGCAGCTCAGGTCACCCTGGTGTCCTCTCCTGCTGCTCCTGCAGGGGATCCACAGGAAAAGGGTCCCCAGTGGGACAGATGCTGGGGAAGGTGCCTGGCTGCAGGCGCTGAGGACTCTGCGGGTGCTCGGAGCGCGAGTCACAGGTGCGGGACAGACCCTGACCCCAGAGTGGCAGCGAGCCCAGAGCACCACGTCCTGCTCCCTCCTCCCAGCCATCTCCTCAGCACCAAACTGGCCTTTCCAGACCAGCTCCAGTGAGAGCAGCCTTTGACAAAAGCACAGCAAAGGCTGTCCCTGAGCATGCACTGCACAAACCAGGGGATCAGTAGTTTCAGTATTTCTCCTGGCTGACAGGTGGTGCCGTGTGACGTGGGGCACGTGACTAAGCCTGAACACAATGGGTGAAGCAGTAATTCATAAAACTGCTCTTCAGAGCCATCCCAACAACTTTCTACCTAAGTAGTGCAGTCCTTGATAAATGCAGGTGGGTTTGTGTAGCTCATTCTAGACTGGCATAAGATCTGACTTGGCTTGGCTTTTGTCTGTGTATGAGGGGAAATCTCTGCCCTCAAGCTCTGCAACAAATAAGAATGTATCAGTGGGAGAAAACCTGTTTTGTGTTGCTCTTCTTCTGCACCAAGTGCCCTTGTCACTGATTTTACTGTTTAACTCTCCCATCTCCATCCCCTAGAAATGCACTGTGAACCCCTTCACGTGGATCAGCAACCCTCTGCTCCCAGCTAGTACTCAAAACTCACCAGAGCCATCTTTTCCCCCTCCTGGCCGTGGATTTGTTTCATTACTTGGGGCTCACATCACTTCTGCACACGTGCCTCAGTTCCCCTTGTCCCTCGGGAGAGCCCTGCCGCTCTGCCCAGAGGACACACTGCATTTAGGGATGTACGGCTGTGGCCCAGTGGGAAGGCACGTCCTCCCTGCTGCAGGGGGACACAGCACACAGCGTTACTCCTGACTTCTTTGAGCCAAACCCTAGTATTGCTCTCCTTCTGTAAGCAGAGCATTTATGGGTTTATAAATCAGGACACACTGACATCAAACATGCCCAGAGAGTGCCTCGGAGTATTCACAGAGTGCCAGCTGGGGATGTGGCTGGCTTGGAAGGAAAGGGCCTTAATTACAATTAGCATAGGAAAAATTGAAGGAAAGAGGAAGAGAGTTCTTTCAGGGAATTGCCACAGTTGTAATGCACAGATTGCTAGGTACAATGGAAAAGTTCTATCCATTATATTCTCCTAATGCTTCCAAAACCTTTCCTTTTCGTTGCACATGATGTTGTCAGAGGGCAGAACCTTACTGCGCCGCCATAATCGCGGAGCTGATTGACCCCATGACCTGTGAGCACCTGCTGGGGCACGGGCCTGTCGCCACAGGGGACCCATGGCTGTTCAGCGTGGGAGGGGCATTCCCATCAGTGCTCTGCCCACTTCACTGGGGAGCCTTTGCCTAAAGATGTTGTGTTAGTAAAGGCATGGCAGCAAATGGCCTGTGGCTGGTTGTGGCTGGGCTGTGGGAGACACTCCACGTTCCAGACAGGCACCCACAGCTCCCAGGGGGGCAAACAGAGCTGGGAAAAGGGCAGCAAGGCAGCCCTGGGAAGAGGGGGGCCCTCAGACATCCTGTGTCTCCCCTGGGTGAGCAGGGGGGCCCTGTGGCACTACTCAGAGTTTCTGGGGGATTCCCTAACTCAGAGGGGCTCAGCTGGGTTGGGGACATCCTTCATTTCCCAGAATGGAGTGACATCCTCTGAGCCCTTGGGTGCTGCTCTGAATGTTCAACGCTAAATAATCAATTTCCTTTTGCATCATAATATGCTTAGTCTGCTCCTCATTCTACAGCCTTTCCAGATTTTAGCAGGTTCTATGTTTTACCATAATGTAAAATGTCATCCATCTACTTGGGTACAGAAAGATACAGAACACGGTGCAAGCTCCTGTGTGCTTTGCACCTTCACTTCCCCTCTGCTCAGACAGGCACGGTTTGCATCCAGAAGGGGAACTTCTCTTTCACACTAGTAAACAATTTCTGTTGTTTCTCTGCAAAAAGGTGGTAGTGAGCTCCAAGAAAATCTAGTCCTTTTTCATTGGATCAAACTGCTTTACACTGCTTGTGTGGCTGGCTGGACTAAGTAGTAAAGACAGGGCAAGGCTATGGGAGAAAACTGCAGGCAGAAATGTGTCTGAGAAGCAAGCAATACCTAGAAGGGAGCAGTACCGAGCCCCAGAGCACACAGGAAGCTGCAGCAGGGAAGTGCTGTCCTAGCCCAAGGTCGTGTTCACAGACAGATGTGTCACCCATCCTGCGGCTGCAGGCCAGGGACACTGCTCCTCTTCCTTGGCACCAGTCCAGCACAGCTTGGAGACTGGCTGGAGCTGAGCCCAGCTGAACTGCAGTGGCTGGTCTCATGTAGCATTTGCCCACCAGCTCTACAAGTTACAGAATTCTTTTTGGAGTGGCTGGGAGGGGACAGAACTATGTGCACCCACAAGCCCTCTGTGGCAGGGAGCAGCAGCAGTAACCATGGCTGCAAATTGCATTCACTTCCTTGGAGGCAGCGTTTAAATTGCAGCAGGCTGTGACACAGCCAGCCCACAGTCAATGGTCAGGAAATGTTCTGCCTGGGGGTCACCTGGCCAGTTTAAAAGGCAAATAGCTGAAGTGTTATGGGGTTCTGTTAAAGTTTTATGATCTGTAGTTCAGAATGGACTTAAAAATGCAAAAGCTAATTTCAGAAGAAAAGCAATTTTGAATTACGGGAATATAGTAGTAAGATTGGAGGCAGTAAATATAATTTTGGATCACCTTCCTTCTATCTCCCCCCACTGTCTGCCTCTCCCATGCAGCAGGCACATCCAGCAGTATGTGTGCTGTAGTTCTTCCCAACTTTTGAAGAGCTGTAGGGGAAAACAGCTCCCTCCCCCTGCCTTCTTTTGGATTATGCTGTGCACAAAAGGATTAATACATGCAAAGCTTGCAGGTTGAGAGCCCCAGGTGAGGCAGGGCCTGGATGGGCACATCTAAGTATCCTCTGAACTCCAGTGGCTGCAGTTTACCACAGGTTTATAACAACTCACCCTGGGTGAGTGAACAAGCTCGGGCTGCCACAGCTACAGCAGGTGACACCCCACCTGCCAGGTGAGACACAAACTCACTTTCTAAAAACAAGGTGTTTTCACATGCCTTTGCTGTTGGTTAGCGGAGCAGAGCCCAGTGAAGTGACAAGGAAACCAGCCTAGTTCTGTTCACCTCATTCTGTCACCGCCTCCCGTGCCAGAGCGTCTCTGGCTCTGGTCACTTATTTCCAGGACCACCTGACTGTTAAAGCAAGTATTTGTGCTGATCTCCTCCAAAATGGCAGTGGAACCACAGCCTGGTCTGTGGGAGAACACTGGGGCCTCTCACTTAAATTTGCCAAACCAAGAATGCCACTTGAACATGAATCTAGATAAATGGCACATAAAATTGATCTGGATTAATATGCTTATCAGTATAAACAGAGCTATGTGAGTTCATCATGTGGGAATGTAACCTTTGTGCAAGGTGTTTTGTCATTTCCATCCCCTTTTGCTGAAGAGTGTGTGAACACAAACTCTTCCTCGGCGCTCCGTCATGCGTTACCCGTGCGAGCAGCTCCCATACAGCGATGTATGTATGTGTAAATTGTGTGAATGTAAATATAGATAGGCCATATGTCCCCAAAGTCCCAAAAGAGCATCTGATGTTGATATATAGACAGTGTGTTAAGGACCTTCCTAATTAATAAGCCAGATTAAAAACCTCTTGGCAATCAATTAAGATTAATGACAGAAGTCATTCTGTCTCCCCCTCCACCCGCGTCTCGGGCTGTGCAAACCCTGGGTCGGGAAACTTTAATCCTGTTATCTGCTGCCTCCTTCATGTGCAAAGCCTGGAGATTAGCTCAGCGGCCATCCTGAGTCCCGGCCAGCCGCTCGGACAGCTGCCCTGCGCCGCCAGCTCACAGGGGAGGAACAGTCGGGGCAGGGAGCTGGCCTGGTGCTTCACTGCTGCAGCTCACTCCACAGAAAGGTGTCGTGAGGATGAGGGAAACAAAAGCGTTTGTTGTTTGGGAGTCCTGCGCAGTGAAACACTCGGTGACTCCCAGCCCCTGCCCTGCCCTGCCCTGCTCACAGAAAGGTTTCCTTTGCCTTGCCTTGGGGACCCACTGCCCGTGTGCTGGCAGGGGAGCTGTGGCACAGCTGTGGCTCAGCCGTGCTGCCCCTGCTCCTTTCTCCATGGCCGTCATCCCGTGCGGCATGGCCTTGGAACTGCCAGGCAGGGCGGTTTCCTCCCGCTCTCATTCTTACCAATGCTCACAGAGGGATGAGCCCCGAAGGCTCGTTTAAGAGAGCAGCAGACTCATCTGCACCAAGGAAGGCAGTGCCAAGAACTGCTGCCTACATAGTTGGGAAAATATCCCTGTTTCTCCTGACACCAGCACAACATCCTTTCTTCAGCAAGATGATCCCTCGCGCTTCCACTGACTGACAGCAAATCCAACTGCCAGGAGAGCAGCTCTAGTCAGGATGGGCAACTAACTGCCAGGCAGCCAAGCAGCCTCCTGAAAGCAGCTGAGGTTACAGGGCGAGCCCGTGACTCCGGTCACCAGGAGCTTCCTTTTGGAGGGAGCACTGCTACCCACATCGCACACGTGCACAACGTATTACTTCTGTATTATGCAGAGATGCTCAAAAGTAGAAGTTTAAACAGATGTTTGTGTTAAGTCTGCAGCCATTATTAGAAAAGACCTTTAAAGCAGCTAGCTGCTAACAGGCTTAAAATCAGAACTGCAAGTGTCTTCCTTTTTAAAAGTTTGTTGGTTTGTACATGGAAGTAAAAGCTGGAATCATTCTACAGATCTCCTCTCTTCTGATTCTCCTACAATGAAGTGCAGTATTTCTTTTCTTTCACCACTGACTCCTATTTCCATCCTGATAGGGCAAAATCTTCACTACAAGTGCCATGGGCTATTTGTGGACCTTTTTGTGTGCATAAATGCACACAGGATCAGAGCCTCAGCCACCATCACATTGCAGCAAGCTCAGACAAAGAGTCCAGACTGCTGAGGATCACCTCTTGCTGCTAAACTATGAGCTGAAAAACAAATACAAGGATTTAGAAGAAAAACCAGGCCCCTGAGGCTGGTGCTGTGCCCCTGTGCCAGGCTGTGTTCTTGGGCAGCCCCAGACTCCTGGGAAAAGAAGATCAGCGCAGACCTCAGACACTGAACTGGCTCATCGGAGTAGCCCAGACCACTGCAGCTCAGTTTTCTTTGCCCCTTTGATAAACAAAAAGGGAGGAAGTCTAGCTAGGAGCACAGACACAGGGTAATGCATCATTTATAAATTACCTTGTTAGCGCAGCAAACACCACATGGCTCTGCAGCCGAAATCTCCTGCTGCGGACTTGCTCCGTTTGATGGGAGCCCTTCAAAAGCGCTCGTGGCTTAATGGAGGCAGTTTGTGGGGCCCTGGATCCATACCTGCTGTCCCTGTCCCTCGCTGGGAGCCCGGCGCAGCTGCCGCGGCGCGCAGCTGTCTCTGAAGTGGCTGCGTGTCCGCGGCCCCCAGCGCAGCCAGCCCGCCTTGCATCTCTGCGTTTGTGCCTGAGGCGAGCCGGGGAGCAGCTGTGCCCCAGCCGTGCACCTTTGGTGAGCAGCCCCCGGGCCCCCTGTGCCCCGGCCCCGCACAGCTGTGCCCGCAGCCGGCTCCGTGCGCCCACACCTGGGCGCTGCCCGCCGCCGGCAGCCTCCGGTGCCGCCTCGCCCCTGCCTGGCACAGCCCGGACAGCGCGGGGATGCGCCAGCTGCTCCTGCTGCTTTGATACTCGGTGCCTGAATTCCTACTGCCTGATCAAGGACTCCAATTCAGCAGTGGATTCTTCCACAAATGGAACTGACGGGTTCTTAAACAGCAACAGAAAGACAACAGAGACAGAACAATTCCACAGCTCTGTGTGTGTGCGCCGACACACGTGCACTGGCACACACCAGGGGCCCACCATGGCATCTCCACCCAGTGCGTCAGGAACAAGGAAGAAGACACCATTTTTTCCCTGACAGCAAACACTGCGCAGACAGAAATGGCGCTCTGCAATGACACATGTCACATCTGACCCACCATTCCTTTAGGCACAAACATCACTTCTCTTCCCTTGAGCCACCACTCTGTTTTTCACAAGCCAAGGTGCTGGCCAGCGTTGCTTCTGTCAGACCCAGAGAAGGCAGGTATCTGACTGCAGGACAGCTCGGCAGAGCCTGCCCCGAGGGCAACCCTTACAGGAACCCCCTGCCTTTAGGGACAGAAATCCCCGAAACAGGGTGTGACTGACACTTTTTTAGCCTTTTGAGGCACCCCTTCCATGTTCCTGTGTACACTGAATTTACCTGTTAAACTGTATTGTGCCATGTATTTTGTGTGTAAATTTGCTGTTGTCATTGCTGCGCCATGTCACATGCATCATTCATGCAAACAGTGACTAACCTGCCAGGGTAACAATGCTAACAGCTGTATCCAGCTGTGCTCTCCACCTGCAGCAGGGCACTTGGCCATTCTGCTGCTTCCAACACTGCTTACCTTAGTCTCACCTCTTCATCCTTTTGAACAGCACCAAACCTCATCCCAGGAAAATAATCAAAATTCCTATTACCCCCCATTCTACCACATGTAATTCCCTCCCTTTACACCCTCTCATCCTTTAATGTGGCCTTCATGTTGTGTAATGCAGAGTGTTCTGCACGGCAGCGCTCTCTAGTACATGAGGCTGTGACCTGCTGCCATCTTAGAGGAAAGCATTTGCTCTCCTGGCTCTTCCCAAGTGCCACAGACAGGAAGTGGAGTTGGGCCCAGGAGATAAATGCTGACATTTATAGTGACACTTTCCTGAGGAGCAGCCATCAAGAATATTTGATCTGGTTTCACTATCAGAGGTGCAAACAGCAGCTGTATGTCCTCATCAGAGGAGCATTTGGGGGAAAGGCTCCTTTTTCAGTGGCCACAGATGTTCCAAGAGAAAGGACTGTCTGAGGAACACATTTCCTCACCTTTTTGTTCTGTGCATGGTGCCATTGCAAAGCTCCAGGAGGCAACTTGCATGGACATCATTGCCAGCCTGTGCTCTTACAAACAGCTGGCTCTGAGAGCAACTGGTGTCCCTGTGACAGAGTTTACCCGGCACAAGGCTGTGTCCTGTTCTCCACCTGAGCACACGCCACATCCAGCACACCCCTCCCTCTGCCTCCGGGAGCCCTGCATCAGTGCCGCGTCTCCAGGGCGGCGCCAGGCCCTTTTCGTGGCACAGACTGCCCACTGTGCCACCCTTCCTGGCATCCCGCTCCGGTGTGCCACCCATCCCACCGTGCCACTCCAGTGTGTCACCCTTCCTGGCATCCCACTATGGTGTGCCACCCATCCCACCGTGCCACTCCGGTGTGTCACCCATCCCACCATCCCACTATGGTGTGCCACCCTCCCCGCCCTGCTGCTGCGGTGTGCCACCCATCCCACTGTCCCGCTCCGGTGGCTCTGTGTCCCCGTGCCATGCTCCCACACCCACCTGGTCTCCTTGCTGCGGCCGCATCAGCGAGACTCTGTCGTACTGGCGCCGCAGCAGCGCCCACAGCGCGTCCAGCCGGCCCTGCGGGGACACAGCGGCTCAGTCAGGGGGCAGCAGCACACCCTGCCCACACAGGGGCTGCCCGAGGACACTGGGCACCCTGGAGCCAGGCAAGCAGAGCTAAGGCTGGCCTGCGTCCCCTGCAAGCACCATGGTGCTGCTGCTGCCCACCTGGCGTGCCAGGGAGGGCACCTCCCTGCCCGGGGCGCAGAGCGGGTGAGGGGCACCCCGCTCTGCACAGATGGTTCCACACCTTGCCTGTCCCACGTGTCTGCACATCACGGCTTCAGGGCTTTCTGGGGGTCACAAAGGGCTCGCAGGCACTTGGGGCGACAGAAGTATCCAGAGTCCCAACTACAGCTTTCTGTGTGCTTTCTGCTCCTAGCTCCCAAAGACAAGGGATTTACAGACCTACCCTCCCCTTGTAAGCTGTGCTTGTGCTCTGTCTGCAGGTCACTCAGAGCACCACTTTTATGAGCCAGGTAGAACAATTCGCTTTTTGTCAGACTTCTTGCATTACATTGTTTTATATAATGTTTTGCTTTTCTTGGTTTGTCGTGACAATGTGTGTTTAAGACTTAGCGTAGCAGCTACAGACTGTGCAGTTTCGGGTTTAATTAGCTCTACTAAGCCAAGAAAGCCCCCATAGATTTTAATACTCTTCCTGTACAATATGTCCCTTTTTAAGGGGAGGCAAACAGCACGTGGCAGTAATGATCAAGTATTGCATTTAGGGCTACAAACTGCTCCTGCCATCCCTGCTGAGTAGGTGTTCCCTGCGAGAATAGCACATTACACTTGAATGGGAACACTTGGAAAGTAACACACAGCTCAGCCTGCATAAGGCACACAGAATCCAGCCCTCAGTAACAAATCCTACCAAAGACTCAACAGATACCTTGATTGGCGTGTACCACTTCTGCTGCATGGCTGGTGAGGTAGGCTTTCGTTTAGGTGGTTTAGGGTGAAAAGGTTCTTCTGGTTCTTCTGGGAGTTTCACCACAGCATTCTTTGCTTTTTCTAACCTGGCCCCTTCTTCTGTGGAGCCTTTGTCGCCCCAGCGTACCTGAGGAAAGGCAGAGTTCAGGTGTGAGTGCACCTCAGGGCAGGGAAACTGTTGCAAATAAGAGAGGATAAATCTGAAGAGGTGCTGGATAAACAAGACAGGAGGCACTGAGGAGAACATTAACTCTTCATTATGATAGCAACAGTCAGGTAAATGTCTGTAAATAAGTCTCAGCAGGGAAAGCAAATCCTATCTTGCTTCACATGGGCAGTACAGGAGACACAGGGAATCTGTGAATCTTCTCTAAGTAATGATATAAAAATATAATTTCCACTTCTTATTTTCCTAAAATACCAGACCTTATTCTGGCACCTATGAAAGCCAAGATTTCTGAGCCCAGGTCTCCTAGCCCACAGAATTTTCGAGAACCCCACTGTAGATTTAACGTGATGCTTGGGCAGGTTTGAGCAGAAGCTCCTTGAAGCTGCTCAGGTTTCCATGTCGTCCTACACACTGGAGAAGTGCAGGTGAAACAGTCTAACCTGCCTAAGTGCATGTAGAACATGCGTGTGGAAGATGTAGCAGTGTGTATGTTAATCACTCCTCCAAGTGTATAAAATATATAGAGAGTTGAAAGAGAAGGAAGCCCGGGTTATGAGGCCTGTCCTGCTCTCCCAACAGCCTGAGCCCATCTTCTCAGCCCCAGCCCAGACACAGCAGGGCAGAGGTGACACTCTGCAGTCAAACCTGGAGGCACTGACCAGCAGTGCCCAGCCAGACCTGTCACTGCTCCGGGATGGACAGAGCCACAGCGCCACAGAAGGGAGACTTTTTTCAAGTGCCCATGATTAGGCTGGCAGGAATTTCAATCGGTTTACATCTTTAACCCTTAGTCCTGCACAAAATTCCTACCACAGATGAAAAGGTTTTCTAACCTAATCATCAGTTTCTACCCTCGTTTGCATTTTTGCCATGGGCTGAACATGTCTTTCTTTGTGGACCTGATGTCACTTGTTTTCATGGTTTCTGCTCCATGGTGCACGATCCCGTTTGGGAGCCCCTCCTGGAGGCCATCATAGTTTCCCTCAAATCCAGGCTTGTATTTCTTGATGTTGGAAAGCATTTCCTAGTTTGCCTCTGAAAAATACTGCACAAAATGTCTGCTTTTTGTGAAATCTGAAGCTCCTCTAAATTAGCAATTCTGAACTGCTGAAAAAAATGCACATAAGCGACACAGCTTCAAACCTGCCTGTTGTGCTGCTGCATTTAAAAAGTACTCAAGCAAAGCTGATTAGGGCAGTACCTTTAAAGTTTCATCAAGACACCTCAGTATGGCCTAAGTGGGTGTTTCAGACAGAGACAGCTTCCTGGACTGCAGTTAGGAACTGCTTTGCACGTTCCATATAGGCTCACTTGACTACAGAACCTGCCATAAGGATGTGCCCATAAGGATGCACATTCTTCATTCTGTTTTAATTAACATGATGCTATCATGTCTCTTCAAAGACAGGCTCTGTTGTCGCTGCGAGTCCCTCTGGGATCAAGCCTCTCCTCAGCGTCACCATTGTCAGCGCATTTGGCTGGCCCACACTTGGGGGACTTATGTTTCACTGTAATTCCTTCCAAAACACGCAGAAAAGGCTCTCACTCTCTCTTTCTCATTAGCTTGATGGAAAGAGCATGTCTTGAGGCAGCTATTTAAAGTTCCAGTCAAATGGAACTATTGAAAGCTGTTCTTTCAGAGGCAAGGTCAGAATTGTTCGATATGGTAACAAATTTTCCAAGGCTTATGCCAGTGGGAAGACAAGCACACATTATGGCCTTGTATTTTTCGTGCACTTTCAAGTCTTTGTTTCCACTCTTGCAGCCTCAGGGAGCTTGTGCTTGAGGGAACTGCCATCTCCAAATCATACCAACCTCCATCCTCTTAATTCCCCCAACTCCTCGTCCACCGTAGTAGGAAGCATCCACTGTGGGCCACTTCTTGGAAGGCAAGGGCACCGGTTCTTCTTCCTGTAAGTACATTCAAATGATACTGATTTTTAAAAGACACTTACACACACATCCCAAATATCTTTTCTATGTATTTCACTGGAGTTCCCAGTGCGTACCCTGTTGGCTGTGAAAGGGGTGAGGACAGCAGAGCCTCCTGTCAGCGTTACTGCCTGTAAGAGGGGGAGAAATTCCCTTGTAAGGGGAATTCCTCAGTGTCTGGAATGACAAAGCTGGGGAAAAATGCTGCCTAAGCCCTACATGAATCTTTAGATGTTGGACAGGGGCTATTCAAGCTTTCTGCTTCCAGTGCAGAATGTGAAAAAAAAATCTATCTTGAAATAAAGGCCCTAAGTGTTTCTGTGGATCTGGGCTTAATTCAGGCCACGCTGAGCTGAGGCAGAGCAGAGATGTGTTCTCTCTGGCAGCCCTGTTCTGCACTGCAGAGACTGCCCCAGGCCAGTCCTTTCTCTGGCAGCACGCAGGGACACACAGGAGCTGTCCATGTGAGCAGTGGGGTACCCTGAGCACCATCAGACCATACCTCTTTTGGGGCTGGCGGAGGCGGAGGGGGATCCTTGATGACCTGAAAGAGCCAAACACAGGAGACAGTAAGGTGCTGCACTGGCAGCAGCCAAAGGCAACAGCCCCCACTAAGAGTGAGCTGCTTCCCCCTGAGCCCCCACTACTGGCAGCGAGCTGGCAGCCTCTGCTGCTGCTCCCCTGGGCATCCATCAGCGAGGCCTTCTGGAAACGGCCACCACGCGTCTGCCAGAACTGCCATCCTGCCTGCAGACACTCTGGGCAGAGTGTCTGCCACCATGCCACCATGCCACCATGCCTCCTGGCCGGATGAGCCTCAGCCGTGAGCTGTGACAACAGCCCTGCCGAGACCCCCCCCGAGTCCGGAGCAATCCCGCAGGAAACGCCTCCGAGGCTGTTCTGGGTCATGTCCTGCACAGCCCTGGGCCGAGCTGCTGCTGCTGCTGCTGCTGGTGCTGGTGCTGCTGCTGCTGCTGCTGGCAGTCTCAAGTGTGAAATGCTGCTGGCAGCTCAGGCTTCACCTCTGCATGTCCCGGCCACTTCTGCAGCCCTCCCATTTCCCACCTCACAGCTCCATGACTGTGCAGTGCCTGCACTGCAGTCACACTCCCACACTTCTGACACTGCTAGGGTGAGGCCCCCTCCCTCCCAGGAGCATTTCTTACACCTCTATTTAAATCTCTCCCTACAGTCTCTTCCCATTCCCTCTGTCACATCCACACGGTAAAGCTCAGAGAACGCCCAGCACTGGCAGTCCCAGCAGGGGAGAGGCAGGCGAGGAACCCTCTTCAGTGACTTGGCTGAAAACTGAATGCACAGCCATTCGTCCATGACAAAAGCAGGTTTGCAAGCTCACAGTGAGTTCCTTGGGGGCACTGGGCCATGTTTTCGCCTTGGGTACTGCCTGGAAACACAATGAATATCAAGGAGTCCGTTCTTGCTATGCCTTGATATTACACAAACATATCCAAAACTGTCCATGCTGATAAACACCTCAGTCTAATACAGGTTTTAAGTAACTTAATTGAAATATGCCTTATTGTATTCACTCTGTGCTATTTAATGTAGTACTTTCAGTAAACACTGCCTATGAACAATATGACTGCAGAGACAGTCAGCATAATATATGAAAGAAACTTATTTTTCGTGATCAATAGAGCTTTCCATCGGGATTTACCTTTCAGTTCTCAGTGCCACTCAGATAGTTACTACTGGCTGCCTAAACAGGCTGTGGACTTTCAGCAGTGCATACAGGAATTCTTCCCAACAGGAGAAATAACTTACGGCACCCCTGGTACCAGTCTTCCACAGCCCTTCAGGTTTCAGATACGGAATGGTGACCTCTGGATTTCTACTAGACATCCCTTTGCTGTTAGGATGTTGTAAAACCATGCCAGACATTACTTTTCTTTAAATAGTTCTGAACACTCCCCAGCCACCAGGAGTTTGCAGCATACTTAACACAAAGTAATTATTTAATGAGTGAAACATTCCTGAGAGCCACACTGGAATCACTACCCTAACTTTACATGAAACAGCAACACAGAGGACTGTGAGACAGATCCTGGGAGATACTTGGATGCTGAGTAGAATTTGCCAAAGCCTGGAGGTATTTCATTCTCACTGAAAGCAATTAGTAGACTGGAAACAGTAAAGCAGCACTTTCACTCAATGAAGTGCCATCTTATTTAATTTCTGTCTTTATTTCCATTTCACCTGTCCCTAACCATCATCCCAAAACAATCTCTTTCTCTGTCAGGCCTGCAAACTGTACAGGACAAAGTCCTCCTAGGCAGATCTGTATATACCCATATGAAATGGCACTGCCCTTCCCCTTCTACAGCTGTGCCACTCTGAAACCTCCCATCTGTCAGCACAGGCAGCTTTGCCCAGCAAACCACTCCACAACGAGGGATGGAATTCCTGTGGGCTCTGCGCCCACTGGAGATGTAGGAATCACAATTCCCACCCTAGACAATCAAGGGAAACCTGACTTGTTTGAGCTCACTGTGGCTTTCTAAGGCAGTAGTCAATGGCAGCTTTTGCTCATCTCCTCAAGTGGAGGATCTAATCCTGTGCCAGCTCCTGAACTCCCTGAAGTTTGAGGGGAAATTCAGTTTAAAGCCAAGCAATCCATTAATTAGCTGTTATTTCTAATGGCTTCAGAAAATGAAACTTGTTTTAAAAGTGACAGTGGTGTGAGAAAATAATCTGCTTTGAGTAGCAGCTCCTCACCCTGCTGACAGCACTGGAATGTCAATGCCTGCATCCTTATGCTTCCACAGGCTCTCACACTCACACACTCAAATCACATGTGCACACACAAGGGTTCTTTTCAATTGTGTCATATTTCAAGTGAAATCAGTAGAAAGCTGTTTATGAAAAAGAGAAATCCAAGGCACACGTGCAGCTCTGCATGGAGTTGCACACAGAAGTGCACAGAGGAAGACCAGAGTACTGTAAATTAACTTTTCCTAAACTGGATTCAGATTGTTTCAATGACAAAGCCTCTGAATACTGCTGCTGTCTCATCATCCTCATGGAGAGATGGGCTGCTTCCTCAGTTTGTGGGGTTTTATCATCAGCCCCTCTGGGCAAAGCTCCATCTCATTTAGTGAGTTGCAAAGAATGAAGGTTTGGGTTTGGACAAGAGCTGATTTAGTTAAAGAAATCACTAAAAAAAGGAAGAAATTGGTGCTTGAGGCAGCAGTGCCTCTGATCCACTCATTGCCACTTCTCTGCCACTCCATGATGTGGGCATTAGGAGATGTCGGCTGCAATGATGTGTTCCACAGCGAGGGACAAGTGACAGAAGTGTCACAGTGAGGCCCTTGAAAGCGGGGGACAAGGAAGGAGAAGGAAGAGGAGTCCCCCTGCCCACCCTCTGAGTGTACATGGGACTCACACCATGGAATGCTGTGAGACCGAGCCCCAGCCAGGATGGAGCTGGGCCCGTGGGCAGGGGTAGCACACCTGCCTGGCTCCAGAACAAGAACACTTGTTCTGCCCACAGCACCCTGTCCCCTTCTTTTCTCCTGAATCTGACTCCGGGCTCCTGCTCTTTGTTCCAGGAGACCAGGCGCTGTGCTCTGCCAGGGAAGAAGCAGAGCCTGGTCCTCCTGGCCCTAATGCTGCCTTCTCAGGGACGCAGCCCTGAAGCCCAGGACTACAAGGCACAAGTGGCCCTTCCAGGTGACAGATGTCCAAGCCTCGTGTGCAGGAGGGAAGGGCAGGAACTGAGGCAGAGCACGAGGACTGGTCAGCAAAACCAGAAGGAAGGATCAGTATTCTGTGGTAGGTTCACAGCATGTGGGCTTGGAACTCAGCAGTGTTGTAGCACAGAGGCCTAAGATTACCTCTTCTTTTGAAGCAAAAAACAGTATCCACAGAAGGTGGGAGGAAACACAGAGGGCACAAGCATTTGAAGAACTATGGTTTTATAAGGCTGGAAATTAATACTATAGAGCTACCCACTGGACTGCTTCATGTAGGAGTTTTAACTTAGGAATCTGGTTTCTGAACCAAGGTTAGGTTTTTTAAAATAAGGAAACCAGGAACTTGCTTCTTACTGATTTCTAATGTTCATTTTCCACAGGGAGGTTCACCATATAACACAGTGGATGTAAGGTGATTAACGGGAAGCTCCCTGGATTTCTGTTGGGCCTGTGCTGTGGAGAATGAGAACAAGCAAGGCTTTTTGTTCTCATCTCAGGAACCTCAGACTGTGAGGGTGCAGGTGGGGGCTGAGATTTCCTGCCCTTGGACAGCCAGGGGCCTGATGGGGGCCAGCGGTCACAAGGGCTGCAGCACGGTCAGGTGAGAAGGGCAGTTCCTCTCTGCTCCACATTCCACAGGCCCCAGACAAGAACAGGAACCCAGACCAGGGAAGCAATCTCCATTTCCCAGATCCTCCCTGCTGTCTTTGAGCTGGATGAATAATAAACTTCCCTGCTCCTCCAGAAAGGAATGGCAAGAGGCAAGTGACGAACACTCCTGCTGCTGGGGTGAGGATAGAGTGCACTCAGACAAAGATATGGATGTGTGCAGGGATTATGAAAAAAAATAGGGATTTCCAACCTGAGAGCCCATAATGGAGTACAAATACCAATTTTACTGAGAGCAGTTTTAAAGTGGTCCTTGATTTCAGGGTAACATCTGCACACCATTAAGGCCACCCCAGTCCCAGTAACAGCACCGTTGCTGGTGCTGGTTGCTGTGTGTGCATCTCGCACAGGCGGTGCTGTGCCCCCCAGGGGAGCCCCAGAGTGGGAGCTGCTCTCCTCAGCCCTTTCCTGCCCAGAGCTGCCTCCCCATGACTGAACTGGTTTCCTAATGGATCTGTGTTTCCCACCCATGGCTCAGGGTGCAGGAGCTGTTCCTCACGGTCTGTACTCACCACTTTGCAGCAGAGGGGCCAGAACCACCAGAGCAGGCCGAGTGCCACCAGCAGCAGGAGGACGAGGACGGCAATGAGCGCTGCCACGCCACTGGACTGCAGAGACAGCAGGGACAGGGTCAGTGCTGCTGCACACTCACCCCAAACACCCCAAACAGTTAGTTCTGCTCAGCTCAGCTCAGAGCCTTCTTTCTCGTGTAAAATTCATGCAACTGACAGCCCTGAGATCAGAACTGAGGAAAAGACAGAGTCCATTGCCTGCTGAGGACTGAGCCACCAGACACAGCCTGTGGGTAAGAGGTGCCCTTCTCCCCCATGAGGACACGGCTCTCACCTATGGACTGGGGAGCACGCCGGCAGAGTTTAAGGTGTCTCTACGAGCAGTACACCTGTGAGGCTCTGAGGCTGATCACCCACACTCCTGCACAGACTGTGGCACACTGACTCCCTGCAGCCATGCTGTGGGAACCTCGAACTGAAGGAGAGAGTGTTCCTGCTTCCAGCAACACTCGTAGGGCAGAACTGAGCAGCCCACCTCCCATACCTCCAACCCACTTCCTGGGGGTGTCTTTATTCCTAAGCTTTAGGCTTTTAGAACAACACTGACAGAAACACAACAGCATCCCTAGGAAAATAAAAGCTATTCAGACTTCAGCTGGGAAAAACAGAGAGACCCAGGGAAACTGCATGAGCTATCCTGACCCAGAGGTGCTCCACTGCACATGGGGGTGGAGCAGAGCTATATCCACAGGTATAGTGGGTGCCTGTGTGCCTAATTCTGTGTATTTTTGTTTGTTTTCACTGCAGCAACGTGTGTTTGTTGGGAGGCTCTAACTTGTAACTCATCTCCCAGTCAGCCGTCAGCTGCTCAGCTCCCAGAATTAGTGAGTAGTTCTAGCAGTGACCCATTTCTTGAGTTGCCCATCTGCTACTATGGAAACAGCAGTTGTTGTGTGGAGCCGCCTTTGCTGCAGCGCAGGCCAAGAGCAGAAACCAGAAAGAGACCAAAAAGCTGCTGAGAAGCTCTTGCTGCTGCTGGGCACATCTGTAGCTCTCTGCTTCCTGCCAGGGCAGGCCGTGGGCACAGGGAGCGGAGCTGCCATGCAGCACAGTGGGAAGGAAGGCCGTGCCCAGCACCTCGCTCTGAGCCGCTGTGCACCAGGGCTTTTCTGTTCCCTCTCTCTGTGCACTCCTGGCAGCTCTTACAGGGGCACCATGTGCTGCTTCCCTGCGAGGGCTGAGGTACAGGCTGCAGCTGGGCCACCCTGCTTGGGTGTACGGCTGGCATGCTGCGAGCGACAGAGGCCCTGCAACAGAGAACTGTGGTTTGTGCTCTGTGTGTTCCTTCGGCTCCCAGCTCAGTCAGGCTTCCCCGCCTCAAACTGCATCTCTGATCTCTACAGCTCCACCAATGGTGAGGTTTTAAATGAATAGAATAAAAGTGTCTTTTTTTCTCTTTTCAGCTACTGATCTGTGAGCAAAGAAATCCTGTTGGGAGCAATGCATGGTGATGGGCAAAAGAAATTCTGTTCTCTCCGTGCTCCACGCCCAATGGAAAAGCTGGTCTCGAGTGACACCTGAGACAAGAAACATTTAAAGGCCCACGTGCACAGCAGGTGCTCAACACTGTAGGTTTGTGTCTCCCTCCACAAATTCCAGCTGTCCTGTGTAATACAAAAGGAATTAAAGGACAGCAAATGTGTCAGAACAGTCACTGGCTGCACAAGTGTGTGGTTTCTCCCAGAAGCAGCTTGCCACGCCTGGCCCTCAGGACATGGTATCTACAGTGAGCAGGGCTCTGAGGGCAGGAAGCCTCCCAGTACTTGGAAGGACACAGCTTGGCACAGGAAAGGGGAAGTAGAGGTTCTCTGCTTAGAGGTCTTGCAATGGCAAAGCCCAAAGAGAAACGGGGGTGGGGATTTTACAAGGCGTTATGGAAGTCCTGCACTTACGCACTCCGAAGCAGTGATGGTTAACGAGCTGGACATGAAGGACTGGCCTTCATTCAAACTCACCAAAACCTCCAGGGTTCTGCCAAGAGACAAAGAAGAAACATGAGCAGCCATGGAACAGCCCAGAAAGGCTCACACACGCTCCGCAGGCACTTGTACCTAGAGCCTCTGCTCCACAGGGAGTGTGCTCAGGGGAAATGGAGGCCTGTGTTTATTCCTATTTAGGAGTAAGCTGGGTCTCCTTTACAAAGAGCTGGCCAAGTAGACAATACCGCTTCCCCACTCCACAGAGCAGAAAATACTCCCAAAAGTTCTACGTAAAATATACTCAAGTTCAACTGTAAAAGTAGCGTTGTTTTGTCTGTTCCATAAGCATCTCCGTAGTCACACGCAGACGTCACGGGTAAAGATGTCGGGTAATTATAAATGGTCAGGACTTGCTATAAATAGCCCCAAACACTGCATACAAATGGTATGTGGTTTACATTTTACAAATTAACCCTACAAGAAAACAACACATGGTGGATGTTAAACAGAAGAAGACTCCTCAGCTTCTCTGGCTTGGATTCCCAGGATTCAGACAGTTTATGTTATGCATAGATGCAATTAAATAAAAATGTAGATATCCATGAACTAAAATGATTAATCATTTACACCGTTCTTACATGTCATGAGTTTTTATTCTGGCACAAACACTGTAGTCAATATGGAGTTCAAAGCTATTTCAGCTAATTTGGCTAATTTCTTCTTCAGTTTTAGCAAAAATGAAGTGAGTTGCTTCCACTAAACTAATTTTTAAATGATCTCTGTTCTGAATAATTGATCCAACAGAAAGAATAACACTAATTTCCTTCTAATTGGAATTCACTGGTCAGAACCAATAAAAAAACCAAAACTATTTGATTCTGTTGCAGAGCAATAAATCAAACCACAGTGAAACTTTGGTCAGTGATTACTTTTTTTAAGATGTGGTGCTTTTTACTATTTTTAATTCCAGCTGTTTGTTTTGGCATTGTAATGGGGAATGGTGAGGGAAATTCCAGCACGAGGATTCCCCTCGGGTTTGGCCAAACACTCCTGGAACTGCAGGGCAGAAGGGTTTCCTGCCTCCCTTGGGGGAGAGGAGGACCCCCAGGCAGAGCTGCTGGCACACTCCTGCAGCTGCCCTGGTAGCAAGTGGAGCAAAACAGGGGCATGAAACACACCTGGGTAAAACACATAAGGCACACTAAAGAAAAGGATCATTCCCTGGCATCCCGGGGATCTTGACATGTCCTTGAGCTTGCTGGCTTGTATGAAACACTCTGTAAAACAGCAAAGATTTCCCAGTGGACTGGAGCCCACTGTAGACCTGGCTGTTTGTATCACAGTAACTGTTCCTAGGTGTAACAGGCACTAGCTGGGACAGCATTCCCAGCCCTGGTGCCCTGTGGTGCCACGTGCCACCCCACTCTCCCGCTGTGGGCACACTGACAGATCCCAGGGAGCATCTCACTGAGCAATCAGCTCCAGCACTGACACACTGCAGGGGGGCAGCCCTGCCCAACCCACTCCCAGCCTGATACACTGCTGCAGGCATGAGCCACCGGAGGTGTCACTGGCGCTGATCATACCCGCTCACTTGTGCCAGCCACAGAGTGAACTCACACAGATAATTACCTCATCTTCAAAAGGATGAACCTGTCAGCACACAAAAGCACTCCCTCCCTGAGACTGCCATGGCTCTAGGGGACACCAAATACGTTCTCTCATTTCTTGAGCAGCCACCTGTTTGCTGGGCTATGGGTACTGGTGATTTATACAGACACTGCCCCTTAAACTGGGAGTCCCAGAAGGAGGTGTCCTGCTTCTGCTACTCCACACACAGCTCAGAGACAGACACAGACACAAACACACCCTGGTGTTTACCAGCAACTGGCCATGCGTGTGTGCTTTTAGCTCAGCACTCTGCCAAAACTAAACATTCTGAGAAGAAAAGGACAAGCGGCATTGATCCCATGTCTCAGGCCCCTGCATTTCCCACTGGTGATTGGCAGGGCTGTGCGAGGCACGAGTCCCTCGCAGAGCTCAGCACAGGCAGGTCAGGAGAACGCTGCAGTGCCTGCAGCCAGGCAGCCCTTGGGCACAGCCCTGTTCACAGCGAGGGTGAGGCTGTGCTAGCTCTGTACCAGCACAGGTCCCAGCCGAGAGCGGATCTCTGCCGAGTGCCACAGAGCGGGCCGTCCCCTCGAGAGCCGGGCAGTGTTGTTCCATCCTGCAGCACATCCTGCAGCCTGGCAGCAGGAACAGGCAGAGCAGAGCAGCTCCTCTCTGTGCAGCTGGCACACAGGGCTGCAGGGCCAGGCTGCAGGGAAAAGGCAGCACAGCCCTGCTCACCCCTCCTCCAAAGCCCAGCAGTGCCCACACGGCAGACAGCGGCTCTGCAGGGCTTGGAGCCAGGATGCTCGTTTCCATCCTCTGCCCCCTTGCGAAACCACACCTGAGCGAGGTGCAATCAGAGAGCTGGGACAGGAGCCCGAGTTTACAGGCTGTGCAGCACAAACCCCACTGCTCTGCCTCTGCTGCAGCCCCACCGTGCACCTTAGGCGGTCTGCACTTCAAAGCCGTTTCACTGCCTTGTAATTACAGTTCACGGCCCTTCCTCCATGTGGAAGGGATTTTCCTATCCTTTGTCTGTGCAATATCGCTTCTTGGATGGGAACCAATCCTGGAAAACTGAAGTCTGAAAAGAGCTTTTTAAAAATGTTCTGATTTCTGACCAAAGGTAACCACAAGACTCTTGCAACTTGAAGCTGTGTCAGTCCTGGCCCACTGCCCGTTCTAATACACAATTTACCCAAAAATGTAACTTGAGGAGACCGAACAGTTGCAATTCCTTCTTCCATCGTGCCCACTGCTGGTTTATTGTGACAGCAGAGGGATGTGGCCCAGTGCCATATGTCCATGTAACTCTGCTCTAAAGCCTCCCATTCCCTGTGAAATACAACTGACATTTCCATCCACAGTAACCTATTTGCAAAGTATTCATTTGCTCCTTACTTTATGGGAAGCTACTAAAAGACTGCCATTTTATGACCTATTAAAAAAGATGAAAAAATTAAATACAATTGTGAAAGACATTTGCTGGAGGTAATAAATAATTTACCTCCAATTTTCACGCACTGAAAATTAAACTGGCAACTGCTCAAAAAGTTACTAAAATTACGGTGACAAAGGTACTTCAGAATCAACTGCCTGCACTAAAATAGCAAAAATGCTGTACATAGGAGGAAGGCAAAAAATAGGTCTGGGTATTTAAAGGGCACTTTCCCTTCCAACAGTGCCTTCGTGAAATAATGGATAGCTTTGTAATATGGGCTTCATTTGAGCAAGCTCACTCGGATGCCTTTGGCCACTGCTTGCCGGGGTACAATTAACATGTAGCCCTCCATTCTCCCTGAGCCAAGCAGAGAGGACTCGTTCCCTGCTCTCTGTTAACAAACACTCCTGGAGCACAGAGATGCCTCTGCATCCAGGGACTCATCCCTGCACAGGAGGAGGCAACACTCAGAGGAAAGGATTTCCAGCCCGGGCTCCTGGCTATGGTGCTCTTGGCAGACCAACAGCCCCAGCTGCACAAGCGCAGGGACAGCTCTTCTGGAGCAGGGCTCCAGCCCTGCCTGTCATGCTTGGTGCAGTCCCACTGTGCCACAGGCCAGCTGAGCCTGGGGAGCACTGGGACCATCCACTCAGTGGCAACTGTGCTGAGGACAGGACATGGTCTGCAGTGGGAAGAAGTGGGCAGAGGTGTTTTCTTCCCGTCGGTCGCACAGGCACAAAAAGGAGCACTGAATATTTTCCTGAGCAAGACCCACTCATCCTGGAATTTATTATGGTGTTTGGGGATCCTGGTAAAGAATTAGTAGAGACTCTTCTTCCTGCCCTTCTTGGTGTAGCTTAGCACTGAAATAAATCCAGATGATGGTTCTTTAGGACTCCCTCTTGTTACCTCCGAACCCTCTAGCTTTTCCAGCCAATATGCTGTCTGTCTGGGCCTGACTTTGCACAGAACGGGACACAAGTGCGGAGACGCAACCTTTCACTGCTGGGAACTCCTGGGGAATGAGAGAGAGCTGGGAGCCAGCGAGGAGCTGGCTCTCATCTTGTGGAATCCTAGAAATCTGCAGTAGCAGGGTATGAAACATCATTATTCTGTTAAATTAGACTATTAATTCAGCTGGGGATCCTATGGCCAGTGCATAATGTGCAGCACTTAGTTCTGCTCACGCAGTCCTCGCTAATGCTCTGGGAACACTTTGTGCCCTAGGAGGCACATGAAGGACTGTACTAGAAATTACTACTGATCTTAACACCACATCCATATGGCTGAGGGGCCTGTTAGCCTATACAATTCATTGAGGATGTTTCCATCTGTGAATAAGTCCTATTATACCCTAATTGTGTCAGACTAAATTTATTTCTAAAATATTTGCAGAAGTTAATATTTATAACAGACATTAAGCCTAATCCAGCCCTATTTCTGGCTCCCCCCCACCTGAGTTGATTTCTCTGGCTATTTTGAAGGGGGGAGGTTGTCCCATGTGAGCACAAACACTGAGAACTATACTGTCTTTTATTTTTGTTAGAACAAAATGTTGTGTAGGGAAATAAAAGACAATGCCTACAATAAATGCTTAAGATCAGTGAGGTTGCAATGGAAGAATTGGTGCAGGTGGGAGCAGCTGTGACCCCTTTGGCTCCCTGCCCTGGGCTGCAGGGGAAGCCCAGCTGTTTGCAATGAGGGGTAATGCCACAATCCCATCCAGGTCAGGCCTGGCCATGGGCATAGCAGCATGGGGGGTATTGCCTTCACCTGAGCACAGGGTTCTGCAAGGGAGAGAACAGCAGGGAACAGGTGAGAACAGTCTGATCTGGAGCTGGCATCCTACCAGTTGCTGAGCAGCAGCAAGTCAAAAGGGAGAAGCAGAGGTGGTTTCCCCGTCTGCTGATGCTGGGAATGGCTGTATGCCCTACATCAGAGAGCTGCTAGCCGCTGGCCAGCGAGGCTGCAAGAGGAGTGAGCAGCTGAGAGAGCCCAGAGTTCATCCTGGGGGCTGGGATCTCCTGCAGCAGCCTGCCTGCTCCCCTCCGTTCGGCATGTCTCAAAGGACAGCTGGCTTCTCAGAGGTACCTGGGCTCTTTGTGCTTTTGCCTTTTCAAAATAGTGACCAGGGTTATGTGGCACAGGAAATATTTTAGTCAACACGATGCCTCTTAACTTGCAAATCCTATCAAATTCTCCTTTTAATTGGTCCCCTTGTCTCTGAACAACGTTTATTTTCCAAGTGATATGTAGTCACCATGTAGGTTTCAGACTGAGGATGAGGCTTGGAAAATTGGTCCTTAAACCCACGCTTGTATGCTGACACCAGCTGCCAAGCTCCCTAGTGCCTCAGCACAGCACTGCCCCTTCCGTTAGCGAGCAATTCAGCTCTGTGGCCAAACAACACCCTTGTCTGCACTGCCACAAAGGCTGTGGTAAGGCTACTTAGTGAATAGAACCAGAAAGAGAACAGAAATGCTCAACACAGCCACAGCATATTAATCCTTCCTTGAGTGACCCTGAAAGACATGTGAGACTGAGCTGCAGCTTGCAAACACTCTGCCTTTGCTGATAACAACTTTTCTAAATTTTTACCTTTCTCAGCAGAGGAAGAAAAAGTGACAAAACAAAAATAACGGTAGTAAACGTAGCCATAGCAAGCAACAGTAGCTTTCTCTTCCCTCCAGTTTTCAGCCACTCCGTTCCCTGTTATCAGAAAACTCACTTAAGCTCCACACACTTTCTCAGCGCTCATTCAGACAGGCAAAGGGATGTTTTGCACAATTCCATGACCCTGACCAAGTTCTGTGCCTGTCTAAGCAGGCGATGCCCTGTGTGTGTACCTGTGTGCACTGGGAATTATAGGGGTTTGTGTACTTCAGTATTTGTGGGCAGCTTCTGTGGGAGAAACACCTGCGGTGGTTGTCAGGGCCACATTTTAAATGTGAGTTTGGGCTTTGTGATAACATAGGCTGTCTCAGGTTACTGCCTTTGTCTGTCTGGTAGAACACGTGAGACAAAGGCGAGGTGTGACCTGCAGGCGTGACTGAGGTACCAGCTAACCCAGCACTGCAGAGGGGTGTTGGGTGAGCACCCAGTGAGTTCCAGCGTTAGATGTGTGTCTGGGCAGTGGGACTGCTGGATGAACCCAGCTGTGAGAGCTGTGGCTGGGCTGTGCTGCCGACACTGAGGCAGAAAGACAGGACAATGGCTGCTAGGTCAGGTGTCATTTTGAGCTCGTCCCCTGCCTGCTTTTGAGGCTTTCAGTGTTAGAGGGAAGTCCAGTTGTGCCATGCTGACATGAGGCACTGACTCTTGGTGGGAATGTCAGTGTGTCAGCCCGAGCACTCGAGTGCGTCCTCTGAGATCACTAACGGTGCTGGATCAGCTCGCATGCTATTCAGCTATTTATTTTGTGTTTGCTTGAAGAATCAGGCCAATGTTTTTGAAAGAATATTTAACTATACCATATGCCTACTTAAATCATCCCTATCAAACAAGTTGTGGGTTGCTGCTCTGGTTCATTCTGTTCTGTTTTCCCTCCCTTCCCAATGTGTTTATGTGTATTTGTCCAATTTGCTCTGTTCCTCGTGCCAAATGGCAGGTCTGAGATCCCAGCCAGGCAGGGGCAGCTGTGCTATTGTTGGTATCTGACAAAACAGAGGTCATGGGCTGGGCCTGCAGCTCTAGCTGTAATGATAGCTTATGTTGGACATTTTGGGGCAGTCAGAGTGTAATCAGGGTTCATGGGCCCTCAGAAATAGGAATAAACCTTAACTCGTCCCTTGGGAACTAAGAACTCAAGTCTCACTTTTAACATGTAATTCCTGTGCAAATTAGTCTCTTGCAAAATATTCTGCTGTTTGTTTACTTTATTGCCATAACTCCTTCCTCTGTCTGGAAAACACCCAACTTTAAACAGCCCCACCACAAAAAGCCAAAGCCTGAAAAACCAAGCAACAGTCTAGTTGGAAGAAAGGGTCTCGGCTGCATGGAACTGATCCTAGCTGTTCTCACTTCTAAGCTTGATGAGTTATAAGCTGTGCCAACCTAGGAAGCGACTGCCCACAGAAAGGAGTAGGCTTTTGTCCTGCATGGGCTCTTCCCTCCCTGGTAGGTTGTTCCAAGTTCAGCCCAGCAGTTCCAGGCAGCGACAAAGCAAGGCGTGATCATTCCCAATGCCCTCTGTTCAGCAGGAGATCAATCTGCAGGGCCTGGGAATTCTAAGCTCCCTGCTCCTTGGGTGGCCTGACACTTGATCCCCTCTCCTGCTGCCTTCCAGGCCAGAGGGCAGCAGTCTCTAAGCTATTGGAAAGGGTGTTCTGGGAGCTGCATGGCAGCTCTGAGGCAGCAGAGCGGGCTGCAGGGGCTGGGCAGCTGAGGAGAGGAGGCACAAGTCCCTGGAGCCACTCGGGGAGCGTGCAGCTGCCACGAGGCTGCCTGGCTCCGGCTGCGGCACTGCCGTGCTGCTCGGCATGCAAAAGGGAGCGTGGGGAAACAGCACATCTGTCACCCACACACAGCCACAGCCTCCGCTCAGGGCAGCACCAGATGTGTTTATTCAAGGCATGTACTAACTAGCTACTCCATGGCTTAGAATTATTAGCCACAAGTAAATTAGGCAAACTTACTCACCATCAGTCACCTTACAAATCATTGCTTCTTCAGCACTGCTTTTACTTCCCAAGTGTCTTTATCTAGCACAGGAAACAGGAGGGGAAAACTACAAATTCCATAAAGGAGCTACAGCCAGAAATGAATGTGTGAAAGGTGTTCAGAGTGTCCTAATGAATGCCAGAGCGCACAGGTAATGCTTTAGCTGAGTGCCTCTCCATTCTGCCAGCACAGTGGCACAGGGGAGGAAGCAGCAAGACTTAGGAGCCTGCAGCAGATGGGGAAGAAAAGGGAAGTAACAGTGGAAAAATTACTCCTTGGTATAGATACAACAAATTTGCAACGACTGGCTTCCCTGATGCTGCATATAATCGGTATGTGCCTGGCATCCTGCCTGCATGATGAATATGGGACCACCACTGTCCCAAGGAAACAGGCTCTGGCTCCCCAAGATATGAGACTCGGAAGCAGTTAATCCGTTCCTGGCTCCCAGGTCACAGCAGCAGTGAACAGAGCAAAGGCAGAAGAGAATCTTTCTTTGGGTCATGGGAAAGTCAGGATTCCTGGTTAGGAGCCTGCCATGATAACCACTCTGTAGAACACCTTCCAGCTGCTCTCCAAAGGGACAGCTGTCTAGAAACCCAGTGAGGTAATCTAAAGGATGGACCCACAATACCTTCATCTTCTCTGTACCTGGTTGCTTTCATGCATCCACACCCTTCCCCTCAAATCTGGTGCTGGTATTAATATAAATGACACTTGGAAAACGGAAAGCAAGATTCAAGGTACCCCTGTTCCAGTGTCAGGGAAACATCATGCACCTAGAAATCCTAGAGCTGCATGTGAGGCATGTGATGGGTAACAGATGACCTCCTGCATTGCTGTGTGCCTTGTGCCAAGTGAGCTGCCCCAGACTCCACCAGCTCCAGGAAACTGCAGGTAACCAACAACTTGGCAATATAGGAGTAGTCATTTTCCTTCCTTCCACCCAGAAAATAATTCCTATTGAATCATTGCTCTTTAAATGCCACCAGCTGTTTGTGTTGGACAGGATGCGATGTAGGAAGCGATAAACGCAAGCCAAAACAGCAGCACTTGAGTAGAGGGCAAATAATATCAGTGGTGTGGCCTGTGCCACCTTGGCATGCAAGATGATCATCAAGTTGAGGTACCTGTAAGACCAGTTTGACTTACACTCAGTTTTAGGCTGGGATTTGTCTTTTTTGGCTCTGTTATTCCTTAAGCTCTCGAGCCCAAAGAGAAGGATGCTGCACACTTCTGTCGTAGCAAGACCTGAGTTCAAGTGCAGGATGCACAAACATGGAAGCTGGCCAGCACTGCAGCTGTATGAAAAATAGACTTCTGTAGTTGCCTGAACTATTTCAAGAACAATGACAACTCCTCAGCCTGTTGGTTCGGTCTGAATAATCCACTGCCTAGCCTACCTCCATCCTTTCCTGCCTGGCTTAGAGGAGTCTGCACAAGATGGGATGTTTGCAGTATGCACCATCAAATCCTAAATGTTGCTGCGATATTCCAGTGAGAAATGAGAGTTCAAACAGACTCTGAGATAAGTAGTAGTCATGTAACTATTCACTAGAAGTGTTTCAGTAAAAGTGTTTTGCTGTGCTAGTTTAAACTTTAGTTATTGTCATGCACTCCCCTAATAAAAGCGAATTTGTAAGTGTTCAGGCAGTGTGAGAAATGCCAGTTTTCCTGCTGGCCTTTCCATGCAAGGCACAGGGGGTTTCACCAATGGATCACCAGAGCAGGAGGCAGCTGGAGGTGAAGCCAAGCCTCCCGACAGATTGTTCTGAATGCAAACTCACAGAACCTAGGGCAGAAGTGAGAAAATAAAAGGGAGGCTAGCAAGGAATGTAGACTGTTTTTCCTGCACTAGTGCTCAAAGAGACAAAGGCTCTGATTGCTTTCTAAGGCACAATGACTACAGTAATGGAGAGGTCACAGCCATCTCGGGTTTTGTTTGAGTCTCTCCAGCTGTGGCAGGACAACAAATCCAAGTCTGAGCTAAAAAGGGGAACTGATTTTCTCAAATATTCTGAGGTCTTCAAAAAGTGACTTTTAAATGGGCAGTGCAGTAGAATCAGAGTCCTGTTTACTAACCAGCTTGATTGTGTTGTTACACCTGCCATCAGTGCATAAGTGATGTCTCAAAGCAATTCAACCTGGGTTGGCCTCCTCACCTTCCTGCAAGGTGTATGTGTACTTTCCCTTTCTGCTTTATTTCAAATTTGTAGCGTGTTTTATAAGGCATGGGTTGCTTGTGTGAAAATTGTGAATAATTGTCAGCTGTTAGCTGATCAGGAGCCTTGTAAACGGGCTGGGTTTGTAAGCAGACTATGGAATTTTGCACTTTAGAAGCAGCATGACAAGAAGGGATTTTAAATGGCACACGCAGCACAGTCATGTTGTCACCCAACCTAAGGATGATACATCCATCTGCTACAGGGTACTGTGGAAAAGGAGACTTGGAAAAAATGCCTGGTTAAATCTACAGCTGGCACTTGGGAAGCTCCAGACTCGGTGCAGCCAACAGCTGGGAAGGGAGCAGAAACACACCATGGCCAAAGTCCAGGAGAGCAGGGGCTCACCAACCCACCATCCTGGGTAGTTTGGCATTTTATCTATTCCACACAGCTTAGTATTGCTCTGCACGTGAAAACTGCTAATTCATCAGGCAACAACGAAGTGTCTCCCATTAGGAAAAGATAAAATGAAACCTGTCAGGCCAGTCCTGACTGCTCACCCAGAAATCAAGCTGTAGGTTTACAAGTCACACAGCAAGCTAACTTGGGCTGCTTGTGCATTCTACACAAAAGAGCACTAGAAAACAACAGAGCAGTTGCTGCTACATTAGTGACTAATATTAGCTCCACTACATGAGGAATTACTGGGAGATATCCAGCACTAGTCTAGGCTGTGCCAATGGGAAGTCAAGAGTTCAAGTATGTACATATCTTTCATAGCTGTCAAGTCTTCTGCACAGTAAACTGCTGAGCTCTGGGCCAAAGCTCCAACTCCTTCAATAGCAGGTCAGAGAACTGTGTTTCACGTGGTAACTTGGCAAAATGTATTTTCCTGTGAACCTGTAAAACTCTGACTGTATTGTGCTGAGGTGCATTATCCACACTGAAGTTCCAGGGTGGCAGTTGTCTGGTTCAGTAACACTCCACAGTGTAAGGAAAAATGCAGCATGTGCACAGCTTTAACCTATGCAAACGTGTCATGCACTTCACTTGCATTTGGCAAGACTGGCTGTTTATGTACTCTGGGACAAACTGTGTGTGGAAGAGCATTTACAGCTTTTTGGGGAGCTTCATACTGGGACTTACTTGGCTGTTGCTCTTCTGTTGCACGGTAACTGCAGTGAAATCCCTGGCCTGGGGAGGAGAGCTTTTAACCCGACTGACAGACATAGTTCTGATGACAAAACAAGGTCCCATACAGCTGTGGTGGTGCTGAGTGGCTTTAGCTAAGCCAGGAGCTGCAGAGCTGCCGCGCTGAACGCCTGCACACCCACCAGCTCCCAGCTGAGCACTGCTGCTGTGCTGTGGGATGCACAGGCTGCTCAGCCGGCTCAGGGGTCTGACACCCTGCTGCACATGGCACGCAGCTGTGTGAGAAGCAAGGTCAGGCCTCCCATCAGTAGTGAGTCCTTCACCCCCTCCCTCTGCTCTCCATGTAGCTCTGCTCCGTGCTTGCTCTCCCTGCCAGCTGTGAAGCAGCTCAGGATGCAGACCCTCTGCTCCCAGTCACCCCACTGGGGTCAAGCACTGAACATTTCCCCTCCTCGGCTTTCCAGCTTCCCTCCCCCAGCCTGCTGTTTAGCACGCAAACCAGATGTGGGTTGGGAGTTTTGCTATCCATCTGACAGCACAACTGAGGCAGCTGATTGTTGCTCAGGTCAAAAATGTAACTGCAGACAAGTCATCTATACAACACACTTAGTTCTTCAGCTGCTGAACTGCCACAGACAAATGCTACTGCAGAACTGCTTTGCTTCCTACTGGATTAGCATTAGCCTCATCACTATTGAGACTCTTGGAAGAACTACTCACCAAATGAGGAGGAAGCCAACAGCCAAAGCCTTGGCCCTCCCACAGGATCCAGATCTGATGTACAGTTTTCTGACTTCAGATTAGCTTAGGGTCTTTGGAAAGCTGCACAATGAAGTCCAAGTGATCGTAAGGCCCTGAGGCATGTTTGAGTTAGAGAGGAGGAGGGAAGGATTAGCTCTCCAAGGGCCAGAAGTAATGTGCAGCCCTGGCCAGTGACACTGAGAATAAGACCAGAGCTGCAGTTTAGCCCCGGTGCTGGAGCTGTTAACTCATTGGATCAGGACATGTGGAGCAGGGATACACGTCCTGACACCTAATTTTAATAATAGCTTGTAAGTGTCAGTGGTAATGTCATCTCTTTAGCAGTGGGTCTGAAGATGATCCAGATGAGAGCATATTATGCCCTGTTAAAACAGCTAATTTGCATAAAACTTATGACAAGCCAAATCTTTTCAGTTTTTCTTAAACTGGCTAAATATTCATTTTTAAGGCACTGTCCGAATGGGTTTGGTCACAGATGACTACTCAAAGCCCATTCCAAAGCTGGCATATACACCAGGGAAATAACCCAAGAATGGGGGAAAAAAGGTAACAACAAAGCACCCCATAAAAGCAACAAAATACTGCCTTCAGCCAAACCCCTCCCAATTAACGTCAGCTATAATGGTGCCAAATTCCAGCAAAACATGGGCTGGCATTTGGTTCAGTACTTACTGGCCACTTTTGTACAGGATCGGTGCAGGGCAGAGCAAAAAATCAGATTCTACTGTTTTAGGCCTTTCATCTGAAAAAAAAAAAATCACATGAGCTTATTATGCTATGCAGCTTAGGTGAGAAGCTACCATGTGAAGGTGCTGTGAGGTCCCTCTGTTCTCATGCTCCTTCCTGCTCTGTCCTGGCTGGAACCTGCAGCAAGGCAGGCCCAGGGTAAGGAACAGGGAGCTCCAGAGGTGGCTGTAAATGCCAGGGGAGCCCACGTTACAGGGCTAATCTGAGCTACTCCAGTCAGCTCATGCTCTTCCAGAGAGAACGTTTCCTAGAATCAACACCGTCTTTGTGGAGAACACTATTAGCAGTTTCCCGATAGCTGAAGATGAAGGTCTGTTTCTAGCTGGCTTCATCCCTGTGTGTTGCATTACAGGACTGTTTTATTAGCTGTGACTTGAGTGTCTTTTTCTCCAGTGTTTCTTCTGTTTTTGACTCTGTGTGATTTGCAAACCTCTTACACTTACAAAGCACCTATCTGTAGAGCACGTGAAGCACTTACTTTGTAGAGCCTTGTGCCCAGTATAGCATTTCTGTTCTGCAGGTGTGAGGAGGGGAGGATGGAGCTTCTTTGCTTCACGTGTTTGGTAAGCTGGGGAAAATTTGGCTCCTGCGTGCAGAACCATCTGCCCAAACTTCCCCACGGCAAGACTGTTGATTTCTGTGCAAGGACTATTTCCTGACTGTGGGGTGAGAGCAGATAAATGATCTGCCAGATCAACTTGGAGAGGACTCTGTCCTGCATTTCAGGAGCAGGCAGACAGACAAGCAGTTCAGGGGCAGCTGAAGGAGGAGCTGTTGGCATAAATGAGCTTTTCATATGTGCTATAATCTGCACTGACTGCTTGGCCTAGATTTGGGGCTAGTTGTGAGGTGGGGAAGAGGGATTAGCACATTGCCATATGCTTTTGTCTTAATGGTGTGTTTCATAGATTATTTTTCTATCCCACAGCTCCATTTGGCAGGTTTCCTTTCTAGCATTTGGTAATGGTTCTTTATAAATGCAGAACGAGCAAGATGCCAAATGCATCCTTTAAAAGCAGGGGAACTGACACAGTAAGGGTGTGCACAGAGACTGGTCCCAAAGAGAGCCCAGGCTCTCAGTGAGGGGAACTCCTCAGCAGATCCTCACCTGAGTGCTCTCAGAGGGACTGCCAGTCTCCTGTAGAGGAGACTGCAATGACAGGGGGATGATTGTCCTTCCCTTGGGACCATCTCCTTCCTCCTACTCCAAGCACCCTGCCTATCTTCCTGTTCATCCTGGCTCCACTGGCGCCCTTTAGGCTTCCTCTGAAGCAGGCAGTCAGAATCCAGCACTGAGTTGTAGAGAATGACCTTGTGTACTGTGGGAAGGACCACTTGAAATTTCCCTGGTTTTTCCCTGTGCTACTCCCCAGCTGCCCACTGTTGTCCATCGCTGAAGGCGTGGACCGGGGGGATGTAGAAGGCCCTGGCAAGACCCCATAGAGCAGATTGTGTTTTTATAATCAATACATCACTGTGCCATTCCCCTACCCTCATGTGCTTCAGCACACCCCTTTCTGCAGCCAAGAAAAAACAAGCAGCCCAGAGCTGTAGTTGGCAATTCTCACATCAGATGGTAGCAAGTGTTTGTGGGCAATGGGAAGCAGAGGTGACAATTGTAATGGAAACTGAAAGGAAATTTATACAAGCGGAATTGATTTACATAGGCTGCCTGCATCCAGAACTACTGAGCTATCCTGTTCTTCTGCCAAATTATTGTAGGTATTTAACAGGCAGGAGAGACTGGCAGCCCATTCCAGTATTTACAATATCCAGGGTAAGGAAGAAACTGCACTGGAAACACAATTTTGATTGTGCAGGAATTTAAGATGGGCTAATACAGAAATCAGATAGTAGGCAGGGAAAAAAACAGTCATCGTTTTTCCTTCAAGTTCTTTTTTGGTTGTTTTCCAGTCTGGCTGGCTTCTAAGGAATTCTGTTTCGAGCTAGAAGTCAGATGTACTTATCCTAGCCACCCATTTGAGTTTCTGGATAGAAAAGCGAACTCATATACAAGCTAGAGGGGAGTGCCTGTGCAAGGTGTCATGGTCACCATCTGAAAGAGAATTGCTTTGGGCTGTGGCTGCACTAAGCCCTGATGCTGGGCACACAGAGCTCACGAACCCTGACAAAATCCTCCACTGTTCTGACCTGGCCTTTTTCTGTGCTGTTACAGGAGGAGGACTGACGTGCCCCTGAAACCCCCAGCATACCTGGCACACCCAGAATGGGCAGAGACCTTGCAGGAAACCAGGTAAGTGTTTCTGGGAATTGCAATGAGATGTCTTGGCCAGGATTGTCATGCAGAAAGGGACTTCAGTCAGTACCCTGCAGCTACAGGTGTGTTCATCAGCAAACATCTGCTTGCCCAAACATCAGGAGCTAAGCAGTTCTCACCATGCTAATGCCCACAGCCAGCGGGCTGCCAACACCACTCACAGCCAATGGCACCTGGTAGCAAAATGGAACCACTGAGCAGAGTGTGAAACAACTTTTCTTCCCTTTACTAATTCTCAGAGCTCTCCTGTTCTCCTCCTCTTCGATGTTTCTCTCAATTTTCACCGAGTGAGGTAACGAGAAGCAAATTCAGTCACTGCCTCAGGACTACAAAGGCAGGCAATGGCAAACGTCCACACTTACGGATTGTCGTGCCGTTCACTTGATAGGTACAGGTCACACTGTCACTCCTCCCACCCAGGGTCAAGCCACTTCCTCTGAGAACAACCTGAAACTCCTCTGGAGGGAAAAGCAAACACACAAAATCACCAAAAGTCACTGCAGTGCTGTAAGTTACACAGGGCAATTCCATTTAGTCTGCAATAAACAAGGCACAACATAGCAATGCTTCCAACTTAGTGAGATCTTTTTTCCTGGACTCTTGTACTGAATTCTCCTTATAAATCAGCAAAGTCAGGATTTGTTCCCAAATCGTTATTGAGACAGCCCTCTGAAACTGCAAGTGGATTCAGGCTATCACCAGGATCAGCTCAAGCTCAGCTGCACAGTAAGACACAGTTTGTCAGTGAAGGAGAAATGAGAAATGTGGGACTCGGAACAAGAAGACTCCCCAAATCCAGATCAGGCTCACCTGAAGTGCCAGATGAAGAAACTATTTCTCCTTAGTACTATTTCTCTGCAACTTGCCTAAGGGCCACGCTGTCTGTGAGCTGTGCAGAGGAGTGAAAAGAGTTGTTTTTTTTTTTTACCAGGGCTACTAGCTTCAACCAGAGTATCCATGTTTTCACAAAAATATCCAAGTAACAGTTTGCAACTACCTTATTTTGATTGATCTCCCACTATGCAAGGATTATGAAGCTCAGAAAGAAGAAAAGACAAGGCCTTAAAATTCTGTGCAACTCATCTATTTCATTAATATATTGTCCTTGCTGCCCAAAAATGCCATCACGTGCTTTGTTCTTACACTCCACAGATTTTGGGGCAGATTTGGGACACGTGCAGAGCAGACTCATGGGGAGGGGCAGGTAAACACTCTCCAACTTCCATGTGAATTACCCAGGCTATGGAAGCAAGCCCTGGTGGTCAGCTTCTCTGAGGAGAACAAGAAGCCAACAGAGAAATCCAATGTTTCTTTAATTTCTTGATGACTTAAGTTAGGGATGTTTTATTCTAAAGACATGCAGTTTTCCTTTGGATAAAACAAGGAAACCACAGTCCTATAATAATTGAATAGTATATTGAAATTATAAAACCTTACCTCCTACACAGACACTGGATGGCTCCAAGTATAAAATCTCAGTGCACGACTGTTTCAAAACCTATTGCAAAGGAGGAAATAGTCACAAATAGGTTTCATAGCACTATTTCAATGAGCAATCTTAGTTTAAAACAAATGCTTTTCCCTGGAACACACATACAGCTACAGGTTTGGTTTGCTAAGTCTGACTTGGTAGGACATTTCCTGGAGCATGTGCAGCTCCTGCACACCTGCACAGTCAAGCCTAGGGGCTCTTAAGGCTTGGCTTACTTTGTTAAATCCTGGAGAGCCTTTAAAATATATCATGTCCAGATCCCTAACCTGATTTTCCATGAATCCCTAATGTTTAAGCCAAAAATGAACCACAAGGAGGCTGATCCAAAACCTAACCCAGTCAAAAGCAGTGTTCCAACAATGAAGGCTGTGAAGTCAAATGCAGGTTACTGTGAGTGCTGGCACCTTGTCCCATGTGAAGTGGCACAGTGACACTGCTGTTCCTGCCTGCTGTTGGACAGGGAGCTCCTTCAGCTCTCCCTGTTGTAAGTGGTATTTTTAGCAGATGTTCCTAAACATTCCATGGCATCCACTCAGGTCCCTGTAATCACGTTCTCAGCAGAGTCCTGCTCCTGTCCCCTCTCTGTCTCCATTGGCCAGGTCTGTGCCACTGCTGCGCTGCTCTGACTTCCTGGAATATCCCTCTGTCCTACTCTTAACTCCTGCCTTCCTCTCGCTAGGACTCTTTGCACTCTAGGATGTTTCCCAGTGATTTGTGTTGCTCCATATCTGGGCCCAGCAGAAACAATCATGTAGTCACTGTTCTGACAAGAAGCATGCCAAGCTCCAGGAAAGAGAGCATCCTGCCTCACTGAACACTTCCCATATTGCCTCTCTCCCCACAAACTGTTGTGTGCAAATTAATTTTTTAGTGCTTTAAAACCCATGTTAAATATTAAGTACTATTTTAAAAAACCTGAGACCTCGCAGACGCTTGCATTTGGATGAGAAACAGCAACAGAGATCTTATGAAAGAATGTAGGGAGTTCAGTGCAAGCCAAGCAGTTTGTATGAGCTGAGGCTCTCAATGCCAAAAAAGGGCTTTAGCCTTTTGACTCCTATTGCAGTGTGAAGGGAAGTCTCCCGTGGCTTGTCTGGGGGCTGGGGAATATTTCATGTAACATTTTATTCCTCTGCTGTAAAAGCATGCTCAGTTTTTTCTCACTGCAGAGTCAGACAAACAGCTCAAGTAAGACTGAGACTACAGGCCCCCTTTATGTGAAGCACAGGTGCAGCAGGTGGCACAGAATTCAGGAACTTTGCTTCCAGAGAGAGAACCTTCCAAGCCCTGTCCTGGCCCCCTTTGCCCAGTGTCTGAGGAGGGGTCAGTGGTATGAACTGGAGGTCGGGGAGAGGGGAATACAGTGTGGGACAGGACCTGGCTTCCCTTGCAAAGAAGCAGTTCTCTAATTTCATTACATCACACTGTGCTTCCAAATGCAATATAAATCAGGAAAGAACCTACATGGATATATTTAGCTGCCTTTGGATTTAAGAACTGGGACGGGCAAACACAACAATGCTAACTGAGCAAATATGCTGTAGATAAAATGATCAGTAACCTTGAACAAAAGCCAATTTCAATACAGGGGTCAGGATACACTGATGTCCTGCATGGAATCCATTTTCATATATGCTCTTGGCTAAATCAGAAAATACTGGGTCCTAATACTACTCCTAGAAATAACTGCTTCGACAATAATTCTTCATAATTTTTATTATTGCCATCCTCTGCTTAGCTTAAGCAAGCTGTACTGTTTCGAGACCCTCTCTTTGCAAGGGTGGTGGCCTAGTTCTACCATTTCCCCCAAACAAAGCTTATGCTGGGGTGAAAAAAACCTCCAACTACTACAATTTGGGTTTGTGAGTTTATTGGGTTCTTTTCTAATCTTCAAAAAGCCTCTTGATGGTCCACACTTGGGAAAAAAAAAAAAAGGATAATGGTAGAGAAATCCGCCTTGTCCCCAAAAGCCCCTCCCTTCAACAGTCAAGTTAGCTTAAAAAGCAGACATCAAACCTGGTAAAGGACTAACTGGATTCAGGTGCAGCCAATCAGAAACACATAGATACAGTTCTTTGCTTAACCTCTGTTTCTGCTCTGGGCTCCCCTCCACAGTTCCTCTAAGCAACACTAAAATACTGCTGAGGACTGAGTTTTCCCACAGTTAAACAAAAGCCATCACATTCTGTGCAGGATCAGAGCTGTTCTGAGCACTAGCCCTGTGTATGGTTTGGCTCCCAAGGATTCTGCCACCACCATGGAAAACTGAGAATATTTTCAATATAGCAATTACTGCCTGTGCTTTCATGTGTGGGGGAAATGAACATATTTGCACATCTTAGAACAAGGCACAGAAATTTGACCCCTTTCTTTATTCCCACTTACTCTTCTCTATCTGTTTTCATCTTTTTTCCCTTTCCATCCAAGCTATTCCTTCCAGCCAGCACAGTGCACTCCAGCACTCCAATACAAAGTTTATTTCCACTGGGGAGAACTGATGTGAAGGCATCTTACCCATTTCCCCTGATCCATGTGCATTATTTAACATGCCTTCACACCCCTGTCCTTTAGCATTTAAAACTAACTTTGCAGCCCACATCAGGATAGTTTAAAGTCAGAAAGACCAAAATGAACTCCACAAAAATCTATACACTGTTCCCTCTTTTCCAGTTCAGGATAATCCAAGATACTGCAAATTCACTATTTAGAAACCTACTGCCCACAATAAAAGTTGAAATAATAACTCCTTAGGGCCATGCTTGGATAGGATAGTTAAGCACTCTGCTGACATAAAATAAATTCAGATAAGACAAATTGCCTTAGTTTAATAGCATGCAAGGAGAGATTCTGAGAATTGATGTCATCCACTTTGTCTCCAGCAGTCCACACCAAATATAGGACTCTGTTCCCAGGCTCACAAAGGCTTTCCTCTCATTCCCTGCCCTCCCCCTCCTCCCAGCGCTGGCTGGCCCAGAGAGAACCAATTCCCCACAAACCCAAGTACAAAACAGAGCGGAAACCTGTCAGCCTTTGTCCTGCTGTTTTGCAGCTTCACAAGTGGAGAGTTGTGCTAAGACTAATGGGTGTTCTTCACCTTCTGAGGTGACCTGTGCAGTGCAGGACTGGCTCCAGCTGGAACCAGGGCCTATCAGGTAGAGTGACCACAGCTGTGAGATCATTAACAAAGGTGTGGCTGCTGGGACAAGGAAAGGCAGAGTTCTGCTCTTTGGTACTCAATCTGTAAGAAAATGAGACATGGAATCCAGGCCCCAAACATCCACTTGCTCAGCAACAGCACAGCAGAATGCTGAGGAAATTTTTTTGTACCTTCTCCGTGTGCAGGACTTGCTACATTGCTGCAGCAGCAGCAACCAAGCATCTCAGGCTTTAAACCCTCGTGGTTTTTAGGGGCAGTTTTTAGAGCAGCCAGCACAAGAAGCAGTGGCACGAGTGCGTTTGTGCTCTGTGCTGACTCTGCAGCCAGGCACTGCTCCACAGGGATGGCTGGATGCAGGGCAGCCTCCCACCCCTTCTGTGAAATCCCTTCTTACGGCTTTGAGTGGACCTGTTCAGTTTCAATAGCATCTCTCAGTAAAGCGAGTGAATCGTTTGAGAAATTCTGAGAGCAGAAGAGAGATCCAAGATACCCAGGGGCACTTGGAAGCCAACCCACCCTTGACGCAAACTCACTGGCACACGTTGGGTCCTACCTGCCCAAACAAGCTTTTCTTTGCTGGAAGGATCACTTGTCAGTCACCTGCTGGGCTGCCCAGCTCCTCTGGGAACACCATCCCAACTGAGGCTGTGAGCTTTAAACCACCTGTCTCCAGGCTATCTCAGTGGCTTACGAGTAAGTACACATGTAAATCTTCTTAAAACAGTAGTAGGAAGTTCATTTATCAGCTCTACTCATCCATTACCAAAAGCTTTACCAGCTTTTCCATGTGGCCCCACTTTTCACCTCATGCATTTTCCCAGATCAACCTGATTGTCAATGAGTTCTTTAAATCCATATCCATCCTCATGGCTTTCTTTGCACTTCCCACTAGAAGGCTCCTGAAGGCTCACACAAACTTCAGTTCACCGTTTCTACAGCAATGGATTCCCACTTTTGTCAGCACTAACGTTCCCTCCCACTAGAGCTGTCGGAGAAACACTGTTTCTGACCTGCAGGTGTCTGAACTGATGACACACGGGAGTTGTGCCAGCTCTGAGCGGCAGGAACACCCCACACCCAAATTCTGACACCAGCACTGAAAGGGCACGTGTCCTGGCAGCACGCTGCACAAAGGCAGCCAGCTAACAGGCTGACATCAAGCTCTCCACTGCTCATGGTCTTTGCAAACTCCACCTCTGTTTATCAGTCTTGCCTTGTCAGAGATCTTTCCCCTGCTTTATGCAATGTTTCTTCTAATGGAAAATGTGCTTTGTGGATCTTCCAGGAGCTCTTTAACCTGTCACAGACCAGGCTTGGCTCTGCCTGGACTCTTTTTTCACTCTCGCTGCTGCCTCTTACAAGTTCTCATGGTTTAATAGCAAAGCAGGATGGCTCCTGCAGCTTTTTGAGTATTTAGACTGCCCCACCCTCAGCACATGCTGTGGAGCAGAGCTGTACCAGGCAGCAGAGTGTTACACGAACAACAACTCTCCCTTCCAGGACTCTAATGAAGGTTGTGTTCCGTGAAATTGTGAGAACAATGCACAAGTAACAAGACATGAGCAGCCCAACCTTACAGAGACAATTCATAAAATACCCTAAGCGTCAATTTGTCTTGCAACCTCACTTGGTTTCGCTTAGCTCCATAGGCAGTTTAAAAGGTTTTGGCAGCAGGCAGCAGCATAAATCATAACTTGCATGGCATCTGTTCCTGCCCAGACCTGTACACTGCGTATAGGGTTTGGGTAGGTCATCCTCATCCTCACAGCTGGATCCCTCACTGAAAGACTGTAATGATTTCAAGTCCTCAGAATGCTCTCTGGCTGTGTAAAACATTTGCCTTCTGGGACAGAGGTCAGAATAACCTGGAACTTCTGGAAGCAGACAGCTGCTGACACGTTTTGGTCACACTTGGCATGCTAGTGACTCTGAACAACTGTGGATTTGTAGGGCCAGTAGTGGCCTTTCCTCCCTATGGAGCCATTCAAACTTGCACCTCTGTTTATATCAGTGCTCATCAGAAGCTGACCCCAAATCAGGCTGTTGTGATTCTGGGGGAAAGGCAGCAAGAGTCTCTGAACAAAACTGTATGCCCTGTAACAGAACAAATGCATCCAACTTGCTATTTCCAGAAGCTCTTTTTAAAGAAAAGAAAATGTTCACCTTTAAAAGCTCATCTTTCTTCTGCTGCCGTATGGCAAGGCTTGTGCAAAACCCACTGACAGCAAAACAGGATGGCTTTCACACTTCGTGTGTGCACAGATCATGTTCCTGTGGTTTTATCTCCTGGTCACCACACCAAGCCTATCCCTGCAGCGCAGTCTATGGACACACTGCCGGCCAAACTGTGCCCAAGGAGTGTGCACAAGCCAGAGATGGCAGCGCAGCCCTGAGAGCCCCCTGGCACGGCAGCCTCAGAGCTGCAGGCAGTAGTAGCTTTTCTGTGCAGACTCCTTTCCTTTGCCCTCTCCCTCCCAAACATGGGGTGTGTAATTTTTTTTCTAGGAATGCTACAAACAGAACAGCCAGTGAGCAAAATTGTAACCTCAAGGAAAACAGAGCTAGAAACTAAACACTGTTGACCGTGTGACATGCCATGAGGATGTGCTTTCCTTTTGTACTGTGCCAAGCTCCACCCTCAGGTACCCACAAAACCAACCTCATCAAGAGCTGCATCTCTCATCAGGATACATATTTCAACACACAGTGGGTAAGCACGCTCACGTACTTGTCACTGCAACACATGGATCATCAGTGTGATAAATTCATGGCAAGTGGGGGGCAGTAATGGAAGGTGATGTCTGAGAGTGCCCTGATAACACAGAGTGTTTAAATCTACCTTGAGCATTCCGTGCCTCAGCTGGATCTGTGCATGCAGGCAAAGCCTCAACAACTGCCAGCTGTGGGCCTTTTCTTGATGAGACATTGCTGCAACTTTGGGCTCCAGGCTGAGCTCCTCAGAACCTGGTGCAGGGCAGCTATTTAAATGGTAGGCAACAGCAGGGCTTCTGTGTCCACAGGTGGAGCAGGGCATGTGGATGGGCTCCAGAAGCTCATGTCAGAGCTGGAGAAAGCTGCCCCAGCCTACAGAACACTGCTCTGGAGCGAGGCCATTCTCTGGTGAGTTAATGTCTTCTGGAACCCCATCCCAGCTTGGGGCTGTGGAGCTCTTAGGGCAATGGATGATGAAGGCAGAGCTGTGCTGGTGCTGGGTTAGCCATGTCCAGCTGAGCTCACCCAGGTGCTTGTTTTAGTTCCTAAAACTATTCTGCTTCATTCCTTCCAATTGGCTGAATCAAGACTGGGCTTACTCCGTGTTTCCATGTGGGTTTGTTTTTCTGTGAGTCACTTAGAAGTATTACTGGCAGCTTGCTTCCTTTTCTTCTTTTTAACTCAAAACTATTTTTTTTTCCACTACTGCTAAGACAGTAAAAAGAAAAGAGAAGTGAAGCAGGAGGTGTTTAATTGGTTTGCTGGACTCACTGGCTTTGTTCTGGAGAATGAAATGCTGACTAGCAGGACTTTTTGTGCTGAATTCGTTGAGACTCTTATGGCATGTACAGTCAATGTGTGTGAAATCAGGATGATGAAGAATTTAAGGTGTATCTAGGCTGGCATTGTTACAGGTTTCTCATTCATGAGCTGTTGCTTTTGTTATGTAAATAGGACTTGTGCCCCCTAACAGCGTGGCAGAATTAGGTCTTAACAAAAGAAAGATCTGGAGTAGGTTACAAGAGGAAATAAATTTACATAGAGCTCTTAATTTCTGTGATTACACTCGAGAAACGTTAATCAGACTTTTTTAGCGAGAAGCACCTCCACAGCCCACCTGAGGCTCTGGACGGGCCAGCCTGTCCATATAGCAAACAATGTTTGAGCTCCCTGAAATGAACTCTTTCCAAAGTGAAGCCTTTCATTCTTTCTAGCATTGGTTTCACACCACGTGCCTCTGCTGTGCTCAAGCAAGCTCTGTCATTTCTTTCCCCAGTGCCGATATGTGCAGAAAAGCAGGAGGCAGCAGGACCACCTCGTACTAGACGGAGGGCAATCGATTCAGGGTGACTTGGAATGAAACACATGCCTTTCAAGGAAACACCATTTTGGTGCTTCTCTCCCACAGAGTCAGAGCAGGAACTGCAGCAGTCACTAACTATCCAATGGGTCCTACCTTTCTGTGCTGCCAAACATCTGTGCTCGTGACCACACCTCGCTGCCAAGCCTGGCCTGCTCCCCACTGCTGCTCGGCAGTGCCATGGACAAAGAGCGAGGGGAAGGCTGCTACCCTGTCCCTTATCTAAGTGAAAAAAATTCCTGAGACATATGGTCTTGCATAAAATCACCACCCGAGTGAAGCCTGGCACGGCGTTAGGTTAGTGAGAATATTCTAATTACACCAAGGCTGAGCAGCACCTCATTGGCAGCCACTGAGGAAAGCAAATGGAGATGACAAAACTGAGGCTCACGAGATGCGTTTTTTAACAGCATCAGAACCTTTACCCCCAAATTACTAAAAACAGCCCTAAACCCATTACTCACCAAGTACAGTAACTAGGAATCAAGACAAACTGTTACTTTCCATAACAGGAAAAAAGCAGTTTGGGCCATTTATTTTTTTTCTAATTAGTAAGAGAAGTCTGGCTCAAAGAAACTTCTCACTAAGGAGCGGCTGGATTTCATTTGGACCTGTGATTGCTTCCTTTAGAGGCAGTTGTACAGCATCCCTTATGTAAGAGAGCTGGCTGACAAGTCCCATCCCAATCACAGGGCACAGGCACGCTCACTCTAAGCGGCGCCGTGTCAGTGCCGGTGCTAGCTTATCAAGCTCACTGTGCTCCAGGAGAACATTATATGGTTTGTAATATGTCACAGAATGTCAAATTGAGGGCTGCACGGCACTGAAGGGTAGAGCAGAAAGCATTCTATTCCAGGCCATTGATTCCTTTTAACAACTACATGCAGTAATTCCCAAAACTATCTCCTCGGTCTCAATCACATGGAAAACATAGCACAGTGTTAGTTCTGAACCTTGCACCCAGTGCAGCTCGAAGATTAGACTGTCCAAAGGGATTAAATAAGATGACTGATTTAATCAGAATAATTCTTTTAATGATAACTTGCTGCATTTCTCCTCCCCCCACCTCCTTAAAGGTCTAATAGTTTGCTTCCTGGATTCCCAGTGCATAAACCGAGCATATTTTCTTCCTACAGGAAATGATCCAATTAAGTTGATGTATAATTGATAATGAACCGTTTAAGCTGATTTTGGCCTTGAAAAATCTTAACCACGTCCAGTCAGCTGGCTGACCCCCCCTTCATCTGTGGCGGAGGGACAGCAGCTAGGGAAAGGGAGGGAGCAGGCTGAGCACACCGCCCAAAGAAGTGCAGGGAGGCAGCCGAGCTCCAGGGAGCTGCACAGGCTGGACAGCAGTAGGGACTCCTTGAAAATCATGTAGTCTCTGATTGCTGCTCAGTACCCAAGCTGCAGCCTGGCCCTTGAGACAGCAGGGTTTGGACAGCAGAGCTTGGTAAGCAGTCATGTTGGAGACATGGAAACAGTATTCTCTGGTGTCTATCCCTGGAGCACCACTGTGCCAGTGGGGCAGTTCCCACTCTCCCTAAACACAAATTCTGTTCCCTTACAGCAGGTACCAGCGGCAGATGCTGTTGGACTCCTGTGAGTTCAGCAGTTCACCCTTCCCCAGTGCCAAAGGCAGGTCAGCCTGAGGAAGTGCTGCTGACAGCACAGCCGGAAAGGAAGGCATCAGATTCATGGAGAGAGGCTGGAGCACATCTTTGGGAAGCCAAGGCAGTAAGTTTTACAAACATAAAGGCTAAAATTGTTCCTCGCAAGAGTACCTCTCGCCTACCTCAACAAAACGGACTCCCTGTCACTAGACTTTGGTTTTGTCCCTGCCTGGGCACCAAGTGGCTGTCCAGCATGGCCTGGGGGCTTCCCTCCCCGCTGACTTTGTGTACGCAGGCACAGGTCTGCCCGCCACCGAGCTCTGTCAGCAGCCCCCGGGGCACCTCTGCCCTGTGTGTGCTGAGCAGTGGGCACAGGCAGGGTGACAGCAGTGTCCCCACGCTGCAGCTGAGAGGTGGCTCGGTGAGCGCCGCTGCCGTGCCCGCTTCATGCAGCAGCTCCCTGCGGGCCCTGCTGTGCTGTGCCTGTCACCACGCCCTGGAACCCCAAAGCAGCAATGTGCTGCCATGCACAGCCAGTGACTCAGGAGTCGTGCAGCTGACATGGAAACCCCCAGGATACTCCACAGATATCCCTCACTGCTGTCCATGTGGACCACAATGCCAGAGGGGTTTTGCTGACTGCTCTCTGCAACAGGAGCAGACTTCCCTCCATCACCTACAGAGTTTTACTGGAGACGATTTATATTTTCATAGCAGAGAATCTGTATTTTTATAGTGCTCCCTGCTTATACCCCTTTAGCCAGAGTTTGACACTGGGTAAATCCAGGTTTTCTTAAGGACCTTGTGTGCTTTTAATCCTTTGCTTTCTCGGGTGCACTCCTTGGATGGGTCTAAGTCAGTCCATGTCAGCCTGGGAGTTTGCACCCTGCAAACCCTGAGGTCTTCTGTCCCCTGGTCACCCCTTCACCAGGAGGCAGATCCTCCAGTATCCCAATGTGCAACTTTTCCTGGACAAACTGACAGCTTTATTCTGAGGCATAGGGTCTTTCCCCAAGAGGCTCAGCCAACTTGGAGAGAATTTTGCTTCAATTTACAATACTCTGGATGGTGCAAGTATTCAATTTACACAATTTGTTTTTTGGGCTTTTTTTATCCATTATATTTAACAATGGGTTTCTCGTGTGAAACAAACAAAAAAACCTGAGCACCTTAAAATGAACAAGCAGAAGGAGATTTTACCAATTCTATTTCTATTCCTTTCCAGGTAGAATTTTTAAGAAATTTTGTAACACTGAAAGACAAAACAACTCTAGGCTGACCCTTTTTTGAACTACTTCCTCTAAAGTTCTGATGTATCAGTTCCTGTAGTCTGGTAACTTTTTGTGGTGTTTCCTAAGAACAAAATATATTTTAACTTCCTGTATGAAGTGCTGTCAACTTATTTCAGTATAAAAATGTCTTTGTCTACTTAGAGCTGTCATACACTCTAATAATGTTACTTAAGTGAGTTCCCTTAATGTAACTTTTCAAGGTACCAGCCTTGTCCAATTTTGCCTGCAGAGACAATCAGACAACTTTCAGTCACCAACTAGCAGGACTTGAGTTTAATTAAGGGTTTCATTTTCTTATCTAGTACTGTTCTGCTGCATGGTGCCAGGAACTGTGCTCTCCCAAAGGCTTCCCCCTGTCCTGGCTCACTCACAAGGCTACACTCCGTGTAATAATCAGCCAAACTCCATCAGTAACTGTTCCTGAGAGTGCAGAAACTTGCCTTCAGCATTTTGCTTTTAAGCTCTAGAGTTGTGCTCAGATTTATTCACTCTGACAATGATGTTTAGTTATGACCTTGTAAGCTAGGTATGAGCAATGCTTGCAGAGCAGGAAACCTAGCAAAGCAGCCCCCTCTTCACAGGTCTGCACAGACTTTTACAACTGGTAGTGGATGTTGTTCAGCAGAAACACAAGGCACAGAGGTGCTTCAACCTCTTTCACTTCCCTAGGATTTTATCAGAACTTATGGCAAAACATGGTGCAAGCTCTCCAGCATCTAAGCCAAGGTAACTCTAAATGTTCATCTTGACTATCTTGAATCTTAATCCCTAGTCATGATTAAACAGACATTGTGTATCTGTGCAGAGAAAATATATTGGAATACTTGCTTATACTGAAAGGAACTGCAGGAGCAGGTACTACAGATAGTCTACACTTGTTAGTATTAAAAAAAAAAGTGATGACTTTTTGCACAGACTAACTGTTCGGCTCTCCTGGAATACAGTACAAATATAACAGGATACCAGCCAAATAGTCTCATACCGGTAGCAGAGCCTTCTGCATCACCTACTCAGCAGCTCTGGGTTGCAGTTTTGCTCAGAGGTTTCAACTGCTGGGTTGTTACCATTCCTGAAGACAATGCTTTTTCTGAACAGAAATCGTTCAACAACATTCACAGAGCGTTTCACAACTGTACTTTTGACTTTGTACTTTGTGCAATACTGCTGCATATTTGTGACCTATCTCCTTTTCATCTAGTTCGAAACTGGCTTTCTCCTTTAGATGAGCGTCTCTGAGTCTGTATTCTCTAGCTAACTTGCAAACTGAAATGAATTTAGTAGTGACTAAAAAGGAAAACTCTGCCTATTTCATGTTCAATTAGACCTACTTATCAGTGCTATAATGTTATGAGGACAAATTGTCACAGTCACTCCAAACCCCTGCAAAGAAAACCGAGTATTAACTACAACATACCAAAATATCCTATTAATATTGCCACCACAAATGCACTACAAAAAATCCCCCCCACACAAAATCCCAACCAACCAGGAAGCCTACTATTATCCTTCCATCCATGCTCTGTGGTAAAAGCTGAGTGTTGACACGCCTGGTGGCTGGGCTGTAAATAAAGCCTGACCCAACTCAGGAGCTCAGCGTGCAGAAGCAGACCTTGCATGTGTGCTGGAGAACAGTGTTAACTGGCTTGCTTCTCCTGTCACTGCTAAGCTGTTACCTTGAAATAATGCGCTGCCATTTCGTGGGTCTGCTCCTGTCCTACAGCAATGATATGCCCAAATCTGGGATTTTTACAGCCAGCTTTTTCATAAGTATAAGAGGAAGCTGGATCGAGGCTTGTGCAAACACCATCTGCCATGTCTTATCGGAAAAGCTTCCCTCCCTGCTGACACACAAGTGAAGGTGCTTTAAAGTTCCTGGGAGGTATAGATGGGGCAGGCTGGCACTGCTACTAGCCAGAGACTGCCCAAAAACACCTTGGCTGACAATGCAGGTGATGGGACACCCTCTGGCTCATGCTAACCTTCCGTGTGTTTGAATGACAGACACTTCAAGTGGAGCTCCTCAGAGACCTCAGGCAACCGTAGTTGTGCTGCTTGCTCAAAGGACCGGAGGAGTGCGGAGCCCCGACCCTTCAGAAGGTGCCCACTGCAGGTCAGTGACCCTCCCCACACGGAAAACACCAAACCCCAATGTCTTTACTGCTCTATCCCCAACACAGTTATTTGCAAAGCAGTATGCTTGGAAATACAACACCATCAGCTGGGGTCAAACATTCAGCTCTTATAAAAATGCCCAGCACCGGCACTTCGATCATTCACACCAGCAGCATGGCTGAATCCTCTAAGTCCTTCAAAGGGAACAGAATGACATTTTAAATAGTAAAGGTTTTAGGCAGTACCACATGGGCTGCACTGTCTTTTCAGGAGAATAAATGTCAATGCATTAAAAGACTGATTACCTTTCTTTAGAAAGCTCAAGGAAGATTCTGGAACTACATTTATTTTAAGTAACAAGGTAAATAAGTTGTTGCATTACAGCATTCACAAAAACCACACTGCTCAAGGGAAGTGATAAATTCATGACTGTGTAGTTTCCTGTATGTGAGTAGTATCCTTTTGTTACTTAAAAAAAGGAAAGGGAAATGAATGATAGTGGGCTCTCTCAGAAAAAGGATTTCATTATTGCTTTTGGCTTCTGCCAGTAAGCCTGTTTGCACTGTGCTGCCTACATGCAGCAGCACTGTTAACCTTGCATAAAAGACACAGCCTTCAGTCTAAAATGAGACAAAATTTGTGTCTACAACCACCGGTGTCTCAATATACAGCTGAAACAGTGTCAAGCCACTGGTCACAACCAAAATGTTTCTCTTTGATCCCTTCCAGCAAACCACAGTAATCAGCTGAATGGCCTCATCTCACCAATGGGAGTTTCTCATGCCGTGCTGAAAACTGGAACTGAGTTTACCACTTACTGGGATAACAAGTGGGTAAAGTCATGGGTTTAAAATGCCTGTCTCTAGATGTAAAGGTTTGGGTGATTCCTAAATTGCATTTATTCCCCAGATTTTAAGCAGTTGTTCTCTAGTCTCCCAGAGTAACAGTGTCTGTTTTTTCTGGACTAAACTCAAAGCAGTCATTTATTAGAGCACCCCCGAAGTTTCCACATAAACTCCCCTCTCCTTGTGAGGAGTCCCCAAATTCTACACGAGGTCTGAGCATGAATAACTGCAGGAGACACAAGCACTGCTGATTTACAGAACAGCAACTCTAAGGTAATGGGGAGAGAACTTCATCTACTGCAATTCCTGCCTTAGGAACCACTTCTGCCTAGAAGAGGAAGCGGGACTGGAGAGTATGCTCTAATCCTGAGGAAATGCAAACTCATTGCCTGGTACTCACAGAATTGATTATCCCCTTAAGTGCTTGGAATCCTCCAGTGACAGGGAAAACTTGCTCTTTCACGTCAGCAATTCTTTCCAGCTTTGGAGAGAAAATGCATGCAAACACATGAGTCATCTGGCAAACTGAATTCCTCACACTGCTTTACACCCTTAACATTTGAGTGGATGTCTAAAAGCAACCCCTATCACCTCTTCGAGGAGAAGGAAACTTTAGCACTCTCTCATGGCTGAGTGTTTTCTAACTGGAGGATTTACCACAGCCAACTGCAGCTAACAAAAGGGTGGCTCATCATCATGGCAAGCACCACAGCGAAGAAACCTTCCAGGGCCTGTATCTTGGCAGTGATTTTGTACCTCTGTCCAGAATTACTTTCCCTGTTTGCTCTGCCTTTCACTAAAAACCCTCTCTCTGCATCTTCTGCAGGAAGAAGCCTCTCTTGTACCTCCACTGAAGCCACTTTGACAGAACAGGAGTAGCTACAGCATTCCATAGGACACATAAACTCTGGAGCTTTTCAATGAAGGACATGAATCCCATGTTCTTTTCTTTATCCCAAGACTTACATATATAGTGCTTGAATCTTGTCCACAGCTCCTCTGTTCATGTGATCAGAGGACCCTGACCAGGTTGCCATTCCAATGACAGGGGCTTGCCTGCACCCTCTTGCTGGCAGCTCCTAGCAAACCAGGGGATTTCCAACAGGTCTCCTTGGCAGTGAGCACGACACCCACATGTTCTGTTTATCTACGTACACATCTGAGTGTGTTTCCTGAGCCAGAGAAGACATTACGCTGCCTAATGTAAGTAAAATTAAATTTCTGTACTACTTAACATTAACTCTGTGAAATCCTGGGTTGAGGTACTGCCTAGTGCTCTAAAACAGTAACGTTCTTATTCTTACCTGTTCTTGTTCAAAATCCTGGACACCAACACAGTAAACTCTCGCTCCTAACTCTCTGGATTTCCTTGCCTGTGGCAACACAGAACAGAGAAATAAGCATTTTTTAATTGAACAGGCAGCACCCAAATTCTGCAGAGCATGACATGTATCTGCAGCTCGTGCTCACCTCTTTCTCTGCGTACAAGGGAATCTGCCCATCCAGCTTGCCATCGGTCAGTGCAATGATGATACTAGAGAACCGCGAGGCTCCTTGCTTCGCAATTTGCATATTGGCCTGAAAGCAGCAAATTTAATTATCCACCTTAAAAAACTACACCCAAACTTTTAACCATGATGCATCTTCTAAGCATCTAATACAACATCTGAAATAACAGCCTCATCCTCAAACCTCTCATGACAATCCTCCTCTGCCTGCTTTGAACTCACTAACAGCAGGGAAACCCCTCATCAGTCCTTCCCAGCCACCACTGACCCCATCTCCAAAGCACTGGGGTCACTGACCAACACGCAGTTCTTCCAGGACTGATCTCTTCAAATCCACTGTTAGGATTTCCTTTACTACCCCCCAGATTTCAAATGCAGTCAGTAGGTTCCAAGATACAAAAATAATGGCTTAAAATTAATTTTTATTTTTTTTAATAGCAACAAAATTCCCTTTGCCTGGCTTTTCAGTACACAGATCCTGGTTATAAACATGGCTCTACAGTCACAGGGGAAGAACTGATTTGTCTGTAACAATGAAAGCTTAGATCTTCACTTTCAGAGCCAGGGCTTTCATCAAAAGTACATTATTTGAACAAAGAAAAATACAAGCAGCTGGGAAGTCCATAATTAAGAGAGTCCAAAATGGAGAGCATTTGTCTCCCAGACACTGCTCTGTGCAGTAAGCTCTCCCCAAGGAGAGCGCTCTGGAATGCACACCAGCCTGCAGGCCCTACCAAGCTGTATGACTATTTATCATGCCACTGGGATGCTGGGTGAGCTCTGAGATCCACAGCACAGACCCATGCTCTCAGAGAAGGGGCAAGTCAGAGAAATTCTGTGTGGCCAGTTGCTGTGATGGTTAGTCATCTTCTGCATGGCATTTGTGGAGTGTCTGGGCAACCCCAGGACCTCTCAGGCAACCAGAAAGATTTGAGCATGAGGTGTACAATCAATCTATTTATGTTACAGGTTGTTACTCAAAGGGTGAGAACAGAGGATGTGTTGATTGCAAGAAGATAAGCAAAACCTACCTGTTTTAGTCCTTCATGTATGTATGTCTCACCTGCTGGTATCACCTCCTCCAGATCCTTTAGACCTTTCTTGATTTTCTCTCTGCGAATGAAAAAAAGGTAAGAGACTGTTTGTGTGACCTTAAGTGTGGAAAGGGTGTAATTTACCAATTGAAAAAAAGGATTTGTCCTCGAAGAGAACTGAAATGAAAAGCTGTAAATTAGGGCCTTTAGCTAGGATCCCACATGGAGGCAGACTGTGCACTCATGGCAGAAGTGGCGCTGCAGGAACAGATATTTCAGACCTATCTGACACAATATGCTTCAGAGAGTCAAAAAGCCAGAATCAAGGAAAATGTTCAGGCAGAGCAGATATTGCCAAGAGGCGGCAAAGCCTCAGCATTACACAGCCCAGTGGAAATTCTGTTGCATTAGGTCTATTTTGCTACTTTAAAACAACTTTTCTTCCAATCACACTGCAAAGAAGAAAACCCCTAAAACAGCAGCTCTATTTCAGCAGAAGTCTTCCAGACCAATATGAAGGAATTTAACCACATAGAACTGGACTTCAATAATTAAAACCTTTGCCCTGATGAAAAAATCAATAGGCAAATGCAGCATTTGCCAGACATCTTTTGTGCCCATGGGAAAAGACTAGGATTTGAGGATAGGTTTTTTGACTGTCACAATCTTTTTGTGCGACTTTCCATAAGACATCTCACACAGGTCCACAGCTCACTTAAATTTAACAGGAGAATACATCTGCACCATGATTTTTCACGAGCAGCACAGCAGATCCACCTGCAAGATGCTCACTAACTATGGGGCTGAAAGGGGAGAAGTCTATACACTGCAGCACAGGAATTATTTCCAGTGAAATCAGCACAAGTGGGGGCAACAGAGGCAGAGAGTACTGAAAGAATAAAAATCCAAAGGGTCTTCATTATTCTGCAAACATGGTTTCAGCCAAGTCCATGGGATGTCATGCTAGGAAAGGATAAGCAAAAACTAAGAAGGGGCAAAATTTGGGCCAGAATATATAGAACACTGTGACAAATGTAGGTGAGAAAGAGGAACCCAGCAGGGGTGAGGAGATGGAGGGAAAATACATTGCGGCATGCGTGAAAGCCTTCCTTAGGCCAGACCAAATGAGAAGGAATGCATATGCCACACTGCCTGAATGCCACCCACTCGTCATTTGTTCCACGGATGGGCTTCCTCTATGTTTAGTAGCTCTGTTCCAAAGTACAATCCATTGCTGGAATAAGCTCCCCATTACAGGATCCACTGATACAACCCGGGAGGGGAGCGAGTAAAAGAGATATGCGGCATTGAATGTATGGAAGGGAACAAGTTATGTAAGATAATACAATCTGTTTGATCCAAATATTTTACATGCAGCATCTATAGAAACAACTTGCAAGTGATTATGTATGAACGCAGATTATAAACCACAGAGTTCGTGCTTGCCAGAAATGAGTGGCAGCACATCACAGGCGTTAGTGCTTTGCTGCCAAGAAACAAGCAGCAACTCAAGTCCCAGTTTTCTGAAACAGATTTCATTTTGCAAAAATAGCTTTGGTACAATCAGTTCGGTTTTATTTATCTGCCATGTCTTGTGACCCGGTCACACAGCAATCTCTGGTGTTGCCAGGCCTCTGCCTACGAGGCGTTCCATGAAAATCTTAGGTAGCGTGAGCTTTTTTAGCTGCATTTAATCAGGCACCATCTCTTGCCCTCAGGGCACAGCTGCACTAGACAGACCCAGCCAGATGTGAACTAGCTCCCCGCATTCTCCAGGCAGGTCTTGGTCTGGATGTCAGAAGGTCAGGGTGGTCGCAGGACGTAAGGCCCCAGAACCATCAGGAGAGGTGGGCTCCACTCCAAAACTCACCCCTGGCTGGTTTGAAGGCCGGGCACGGGAGCTTATGCCAGCCTGCGCTGTCCTGCACAAGGGGACTCAGCAGCCACCCAGCCACAGCACTCAGGACCCCCATTCTGCTCCTCAGTGCTCTCACAACTTCCCCTTCTCTAGTTTCTGTTAGGCTGTTTCCCACGGAAATCCCCGGGGAAGTTCTGCTTGTATAATTCATCTGTACCACGACAGCCTAGGCTCAGCCTAGGCACATGGACACCCCACATTACAGCCTGGGAACACTAACAAAGGCTGAGGGCCACTGCCTTCGTGTGGCAAGTCAGAAAAGGGAGAGAGGTGGAAGAGGCAAACAGCATCAGCAACTTGCAGCCCGTCTGTGTTTGGGCTGAATAAGTGCAAATTTAATATCTTTTACCCACTCAGCATATGCACTGCAGCCCATTTCTGTGTTTCAGCACAGGCACAACTAATTTTTAGTAGCTACCCTGCCTGCTCTCCCTCTAAGCTGTGTAACTGCCTCAGACAGCTCTTCCAGCAGCAGCCAGGCAAACACAGCTGTTAGTATCCATGCAGGTTCCAGAACGGATGTTCCTAGCTCCTCTGAGTGGGGGACAGTAATCTGTATGTCTTCCCCCTGTACTGAAGTGCTGGAATCTTGAATTATATCTCAATGTGATGAGCATATGAGCGCTGGCAGGCGATGGTGGCTCTCACTGAGCATGTATTTATGGTGAGAAAGAGGCTGTGTGCTGCAAGGCAACGGGCTTATCCCTCACAAACAAAGGCAAACCAAAACAGGTACTTGGGGTTTGCTGCTAAGAAGGAGGTGCAGTAAACAGGAAAACACACACACGTGGCAATGAAACCTAGAGGGGAAGTGTTCCTTGACAAAAAGAGGGGTGGCTCCATCTCTGACAAGGCGAACTGTTGTACTGCTGGAAGGAAACCCTGCATGAGCCTCCTCAGATGCATCGTTTGGAGGAGACTTATGCCTTCTAGGCCTTTTAAATACTACAGAGGCTTGACTCATAGTAATTACTCTGCTTCAAGCTTGGAGCCTCCCACAAGGCTCCAGATGCGAACCACATCCGTGGCCAGCTCTGCTGTACTTGATGCAGCCAGCAGAACGCACTCCCTGCAGATGGGTCTGTTTTGGCAAGCTGCCTTGGACCCAACGCTGGGCAGCTCATGTGGCCGAGGCCCCAAATGTGTCCATGTCTTACACATCCCTGTGAAACCAGGAGCAGTCAGTGCACTGCTGCGTCAGGGACAAGGACAGAACATGTACCAGGTTCTCAAGTGTCCTACATTTCCACCTTCACTAACACAACCTCTCTTTGTCTCCAGCAGGAGTTTCACCCAGGCAGAGGCAGCAGGGCTCATCCTGGCCACTGGCACCAGTCAGTGCTGCCAAAGCAGGCTCACAGAAACCTGGACTGCTGCTGGCCAGCTGGCCAAAAGAGAACAAAGGCAACATTGTGCCAGCTGGACGGTATTCCTGAGGGTACCCACTGTCCCAAACCACTCGCTTTCCAACAGTGACCACAAGGGTACGTGCACCAATCTTTTGTTTGCCACTTATTACACAGTGTCCAGCTCAACTTCACAAACCTATGTGTCTCAAATGGGCTTTAACCAGTGTGAGAAGGCTTTTCGACCTGGGTGCTATTATTATATGGATTTATTACAGCTCTGTGCGTACTGTGATTAACAATGACTTCTTTTTACAGAGTTAGTCACAGCACTGCTCACACTCACAAAATATTTGGGAATTTGAGGGCTTTGGTGCTATGCTGTGGTCTTTTTATATCCACAGCAGTATTGTGCAGTAAACCCAGCAAGAACTTTGTGCAAACAATCAGAAGCCTACAGCTTTCCAAACAAAAAATTCTGCCCTACTTTGATCTAACGGCTGGGAAGAAATTGTAGTTTCCTGACATTTGGGAATTGGCAAGTAAGCCAGGGCAAAAACATGCCTGCAAGTCTGAAGTGCATGTAACACACCAAGGCCATAATATCCCATAATCACCCTCACTAACACCCATCCCCAGAACTGCAGCGTGCTCTGCATCCTTATCTTCTGTTGGGAGCAGTGACAGCCTCCATTTTTTCCTCTGCTGACTCTTTTAGTATTTAAAAGGACAGCTGCTCCAACTGTATCTATCCATCCATCCTTGCCTATGTACATATGGTCACAGTTACTAGTCTCCTTCTCCTTTCTCCTCATAATTGCCCCTGAACAAGCAGGGTGCCACTTTGCTTCCCCTGACACACTCACAAGAGCATAAGCCAGCCCAGAACTAGAGACAAGTCCTGCAAGGGAACCCACTAGAAGTGCAGTGGTGTTTCCTGTGGTTTCCACAAGGCTTCTGAGAAAAACGCAATTCTGTCTGTGGCTCCAAGTGTGCCAGAGGCAGGCAATAAAAAAGGCGCTTGTGTCCCTGTGGCGGGGTTCCAGCATCCTGCCCAGCATTTCAAGTGCTCTACATGCTCTCAGTGCTGCCTCTCAGGCCTGATAAGGAACACGCCACTGACAGCCGATTGAAATGGAGAGAAAGGACCTCATTGACTTCAGCAGGCCTCAAACAGACTCAAGTGTCCTCTCCTGACCCCTCTCAAGCCATCTGGAAAAATGGCTCATAAGCTTGTCTCTGCCCACAGAGAGCAGATCCAATAGCCCAGTCCAGATGGGGGGAAGTGGCTCTTTGCAAGACAGACCACTTTTTAAATGCTAAAACAGGACAGGCTCAAAACTGAGTTTTTAGACATCTCAGATGTCAGCTGCATTTCTGTAGCATGACACGTGCCTGTTGCGAGTGGCAGGTCTTTTCAGGAAGTCCTGTACTTGTTGTTATGTATTGTTTAAAACAAACAAACCCACAGCAGAACTAATTACAGCACGTCACTTTTTGCAGTGACCCTACTAACAGGAGCAGAAAGGATGGACCACCTCACTTCCACCCTGCTCTATGGAGTGATTCCCAAATGCTGTATCCACATGTTCAAAACTCAGAAGGTTGTGCACCACAGTAGCTTCTGCACAGAAGGGAGAGAGCAGAGGTCTTGCGGGTTTTGAAAAGGCTGAGAGGACATGGAAGGATTCTGATAGCAGTGCCACTGTCCTCTGCTCAGAGTGCTTGTTGCACACGACCATTTCCCAATTTCCATGAGTTCGGTAATTATTTTTGCAATATTATCTTCTCTACCTGTTTCTCCCCCTTCTGTTTCCCCCCACCCATCCTTCAGCAATCCTAGCTGCAAATCCTCACTTGCTTTAGAAATCATCAGAGTGAGCAGCCTTGAATTCCAGCGCCTTCGAAACCATCCACTGAAAGTTCAGGCACACCTGTACATCACAGTAGTCTCCAAAAGATCTCACACCCTTCAAGAGGCACCAACTCCACTGTATAAAACAGGGCGGCCTGAAGTCCAGACTAGGAAATACAAAATAAAATACCTACCTTATGTGAGAATGTGAGAAACATTTATTTACCACTTTATGCTTTTCCTAGACATGAAAAAGTCCTGACAACCACTCTATGGATGCTGCTTTACAAAAGCAAAGGGAAGACTCATTCTCGCACTGGGCCAAGGGACATGCAGAGTCATACAGAGACAAAACCACTACTGCTAGCTTTTCTTCAAAGCGGTGGCAAGAGTTAACATCAAGGATTTGTTTCCTGTCATTCCTCTCCTTCCTTTTTTATGAGACTATCCAAGGATATGGTCACAAAATTAAATCAGCTCTGCGGGGAGGCTTCATGACTGGCCACCACTTAGAGATACCGGTCATTGTTCCATACCTGTTTCTGCTCCTCTGACTCAGTAAGGGCAGAGGGAGGGAGGGAGGGAATTAAAAAGCAGAGCACTGACCTGTCTCCAGTTAGTGGCATAATGACATGTGCCTGGGTGGAAAACACGATGAACGACAGTCTCATCTTGGGGCTTCAGGAAAGGGAAAGAAAGCAAAAACACATTTCAGATAAACATACAGATGCACAACGTTTCATCCACTTATTCAGGTCTCATTCACACGATCTTTATCCTCCAGCTTCCTAGGAACGTCCTTTTGAACTACATACCCAAAATAAGGAGTTAAAGCACTTTTGCCCAGCCTCTCCTGACCCAGGTGCTCGGGAAACAAAGCAGCAGAATTATTGCTGTCTCTCACATGACTAGTCTCCAGTGATGTGGCCAGCCCATGCACGGAAGGTAAGGCACATCCTATGGAATTGGCAGGGCCTCTGGTGCAACACCACAGCAGGGACACCACTCGGGCCCCTCTTGCTCCCCTGGGTACCAACCAAGCCACACTTCCCAGTCTGAAACTGACCCCGACAGTTTCCCCTTCTCGTTCACAATGACACCATGTCTTATTTCCAACTCTTTTTAAGTTTATCAAATCCTGTCACAGAAGCAGTGCATATGGACTGTCTCAGCCCCAAGACAGCAGCCTGCAGGGTGTTCCAGAGTGAGACCGGCTTCGTTTCTCTCACCAGAGAGTTGTGACACTTGAAAACTCCTTCCCTAAAAGCATCCAGAGAAATGTCAATGCTGTATCAATTGATTTTATTCAGGAATTCCATCTTTTTTTTTTTTTAATTTGTTTTTCAGAAGGTCACCTGTCTCTTTGCACAAGGCTACACAGAATCTTATCTAATTAGCAGTGGAAAACGGGAGTTGGCTGATGCTCTGGAGGCCCAAGACAGGAATTTTGCCAAAGTAAGTTGTAACATTTCTCCTGTATGATTTTAAGTTTTATTCATCACAGTTTTAATATACTCACCAACTTTGTAATTTACTATATATGAGTATCAGCATTAATTACTCAGGTTACATTAGTAAGGACTTAACACTGGAAGAGCTGAATGACCATATGTTTTCAGTTTACTGATGTCAATGATGCAACTTAAAATTATTGACATCGAAGGAATGTAAGTACTGCAAGTCTGCCCGGAACTGCACAGACTTTGGATTTCAGACCCAGGCTTGCAGTCTGTCCACAATGGCTCTGCATACCAGAATCTCAGAGGCTCTAAATTTAACCAGAATTGAAACCCAGGGATTATCACCCTTTTGAGCTGCCAAACAAAACCAATCCCCACCTCTGGTAACTGCATCACTGCCTACCAATTTCTGCAAGGCTTCTCTGTTGGAGCTGCACCCCCACGTGCAGTACCCTCCAAGTTATGTTTCACCCCGCTTTTCTCCAGGATCCCCACAGAACCCTTCTCTCCAAAGCCAGCCCATCCATGCCACTCCTGTGAGCATCAGGACCCTGGGGTGGGAATGCAGCCAGACCTCCACACAAGTGTTGCAAGAGGGAGTGTCACTTGGCTGGAGAAGATGCTGAACTGAAAGATTTCCACTGAACTCCTTCCACTCTCTCAGGAGGGGCAAATATTCTACCACCTACCCAAACAAGTCCTGCTTTGGTATAGGGCTCTCTTTTTTCCTTTTTTTTTTTTTTTTTTTTTTTTTTGTGTAATTCCAGAGCTCTCAAAACAACTTTCTACGTAAGTTTACAGAAGATTTGCTTTTGACAAGATGAAAATAAGCAATATTTAATGATAAAAACCTAATGTATCCTCTTTTTAGCAAGCCAAGATTACAACTACACTCTGCACTTGGTTTTCCTCAGCAAAAACTACCACATCATCTCTTCCTGTGTGTGGTGGGGGATTCCTTCAGTTTATTCTGGATTTTGTTCTAGGGTTTTTTAAAGCAAAGCACTGCAGTCCTCAGCTGTTTGTACAGAGCAGTCAGCTGGGATTTACAGCAGCTATTTCAAGAGGAGCTGGACTTGCCCCACAACACTGCTGACAGTAACAAAGTTGATTATATGTAAGTATGTAAGCATGATTATATGTAACAAATGCACTGTTACATGGCACGGGCTTCCTCTGCATTTGAGCTTTAACACTGCTCTCTTCCTTTTGACCTGCACTATATATTTACACCTGTGTTTATATGTGCTCAAGACTGCTTCTTTATACACATCTCCAAACACGGAATTTGAGCAGTACTCCATCAGAATATATGGTATCAGAATATACGGTATATTGAAAAACAAATTTAAAAAACCATCAAATCACATCTGAGAGTAATTTAAGAGATTAAGTATTTAAAGACACATATAGTCACCTTTTTGCTGAGCTCCAAGCACAAGAAAATAAAGTAAAAGTTTCCAATATTTTCCAGCAATTTGGATCTTAGAAGCTAAACTTTTAATGTGTTTGTGGAACACTTCCCCTGAGCTTGCAAAAGCACGGGGGCCGGTGTGGGAGGGGGTTATCACAGCCCAGAATTACCCCAGCATCACCTCGGCTGTCACAAGCAGCACCACGCACCTCACAAATCTTTCTGTCAGCTGATGTACAAAATCAAATATCTCTCGCCAGTTCGTCGCCACGCTCCCAGACCTAGAAGGGAAAACCAGAGCACATCAGCTGCCTGATCAGGGGTGACATTTCAGGGAGAAAGTGACAATATTCGCTGCTCTAGACACCTCGAGGTACCGCCAGCCCTCGCTGGTAAGTTTGTGGTCCGGATCCCGCTCCCCCTTGCCCTGAGGGCGATCGCGGCCGCCCAACTTCCCCACACAGACCCGGCCGCGGCGGGGCGGGCGGCAAATGCTGCCGCCGCTCGCTTTTCCAGCACCGCCGGCCGCAAACGCACCTCCGCTGGGAGAACTTCCAAGGGCCCCTCTCCACATCCCCTCAGGAGGTCCGGGCAGGATTCCTGAACTTCCCGCCGAGCCCCTCTCGATGCGTTTCCCGCCGCTTCCCTTCACAGTCCCCCCGCCGCGCGC
>JAOTQP010001219.1:54793-67505 GCA_026413545.1 Cichladusa arquata
GGGAGCCTAATAAAATTGACCTGTTTTTCCTTTATCTAATTGATTGATGCCTACAATTGCATGAACTTTAGGTGTGATAGAATTTAAGTCTTAATATCATGTGGCAAAAGGCAAACATCTAATTAGTCTGTCTTCAGGTCTAATGGTTGATCCTGCAATGTGTAGCTCTACCCAACCATGACAAAATTTTCAGTTTGAAGGGTTTACAAAGACAAAAAACGTTGTTTACAAGCTATGTATGAACTCTACTGGGTCCTAGTAAAGTTGCTACAGCAAAACAGCTCTTGTGTGAAGAACAAGAATTGAATTATAAACAGAGGTAAAAAAATCCCTAGAAAACTAATGCTTTCCTCAGACAAGATATACTCTTTCAGTTATAGATGAAAAAAAAATCATTGTTTGTGTTCTTGAAATAGCAAGGTGTCAAAATTTTCCTGATTCATTTCCCAAAATAAGCAATTCAAAATCCTAAGTAGCCTTACAGATATGGTTTTCCTCCTTAGCTCTATGGATTATCTTATATAACTATTCAGACACTTTGAAAATGTGTATATAGCTTCAAGATTTTAAATGTTTGGGGGCTTTTCCCCACACATTTCCTACGTATGACCTTCAGAGGAATGGTCTCAGACCTTGCTCCCCACTGTCAAGTACCTGCAACAGCTGCTGCTGCTTGGTGGCCCCTCCTTCACCCAAGACACTTGTGTGTGCATTTTAGTTTAGACCCTGCTGCTGAGCTTTAACTGACATAGAGCTGGACACTGGTTGCAGGTACTGCTTGGCACTTGGATTTTCAGAGGAGTCCCATACACCCAAATCCCCCTGCAAGAGTTGGTATCTAACAACATCTGAACCCAAACCAGAAGGTACCTCACCAGTTTCTATCCGTGGCTCGGTGTAAAAAGTAGTTGGATGTGAAAGGCTGAGTAGATTTACTTTTCCTGAAGCCTCTATAGCCCTCTTCCCCACCAGCTATCCTCATTCAAGTTAGAAAATGAAAAGCAGCTATGAAACTCCACTATTATATAATTTTCTGAATGAGAAGACAGACGTAATTTGAGACAAATCCAAAATTGTACTTTCTTATGCATTCACAACAACACCAAGGAGTTTCTGCTGTGAACAAAGCAATTCCCTAGGGTTTCCACTAGTGCATTCTGTTTGAAAATATATCATCCAACAGTGCACCACAGAGCACAGCCCTTGCAAAGGGATTTTTCTGACATTAAAAACTATAGAACAAGAGGCTGAAAAAAACATTCTTGAAAACCCAAAGCCAAATTTTAGTCCTCATTTACGTACAGTCTGGTGACAAAGTACACACATTCACCCTTTCTTTCTCTAACTACACACAATATTTTACTCTAACATAAAAATATTTATGCAGTTTTATATATGCAAATGCAACACACAGTTTAGAAAATCAACTTCCAAATTCATTCAGGTTCCCATTGTTATATTAGTACTTTCTCTCTGTAAACCACTAACAGCATTTTTTTCAATGTTCTCTCCTTTTCTCAGGAAATTTACTAGCTATTTTCTTTCCCTCCCAGCTGTACATTTACTGATGCCTCACTAACACTTTTCCCTTGAACTGATTTTGCTTCTCAACCATGTCTATGTACCCCAGCGTCATACTGCTATTTCTGGACTGAACAATGCATTCTATCACCACACAGGAGTCATTCCCTAAGAGGCAAATCAATTTATTCGCTATTTCTCACTCCTTTTACCTACAGGAAAAATCAAAATTTGTTTTCAAGATTCCTAAGAGCAGGACTCTTAAAATACACACCAGGAGCTCGAGATTTTTAAACAATACTTCAAGTGCTCACATACGTTCACAAACTAGTAGCCACAGCTTCCAAAGGCTATTAAAACAATACTTTATGTTGCCACCTAAGGCCATCTAGATCAACAGAAAAAAAAAGCCAAGGAAAATTTATTTCCTTTAGTCATTGACAAGAGCCTATTACATTCATGAACTGCCACAAAGGGGAACACTTTAGAAGCAAATAGTGAAAAAGGGAAAGTAAGTAGACTTTACATCTCCTGACGATCAGATTTCATACATTCTACAGGTCCATTTAGTTTCAGATGGGTCCACTGACAGGTCTTAGAGACTTTCACAAATTTTTCAGCTTCTCTTGAATTCCTGAGTAGTTTGAGGGAACTCTCAACAGGCAGTGGTCTGATAATGTTAGCACTGTCATGCATAGTCAACTTTTACATAAATATTTCCATTCATCTGAAAAATTGCTTATACGATAACATCAACAAAAACTAAGCAAACATCAGAAGGCTGCATGTCTATTACCCACAGCTACAAATTAAATCGAATTACTAGTGTACATTACTTTTAGCAGGATTAGTGCTCAAAAGTATGAGTTTCCCTTGGGATCTTTGAGAAATCAGAGCCTAAGTTTCCATTTAATGAATGATGATATGTTTGTATAGACAGAATATTAACAAACATTAGCACAAATGCAAAAAAAAAATACTACTTCACTAATTCCTAAATATTAACTGTGGTCAAACTCCTTACCAAGGAAGAAATAGCATTGTTTTTGTGACACTACACAGCCCAAAGCCAAGGCCTGCTGTGTACCAATATACATCACCAAGGGACAGAGTTTACATAAGACTAACATAAGCACTAACATGAGCTCACAAACTCACCCACAGACATCACCTATAATACACTTCACAAGTTTTGAGCTGGCTCTTGTATTTTATAGACTGGTTAAGTGCCTTACAGAAAATTACCATCTGATAAATTGTCAGTTAATATACATGAAGGCCAAAGAGGTCTCAAATGGGAAAATTAGTGAGAACTTCCTGAAGAGCAAATTTAAACATATCAGTTTCTACAGAACTGATTACATGGCAGCACCAATTTTGTTTTGCTGCTTTAGTTTAAGATACAGTCTTATGAACCAGAAAATATTGTAAACTTACATTGAGATATGAGGTCTTTGGAGCAAAGAAAATGGATCTTTGAAAGCAGTGTTAATAGAAAGTGGTTAGCACATTCAGGCAAATGAAAGAACTAATTTACATGCAATTAAACTCCAGAGACTCAGAGAAGTAATTCTCAAGTCTGGCCAATCAAAAGCTAGGCACATAAAAATAAGATAAAGAATATGTTAATTTATTAGTTGGGGGAAACTGGTAGTCTCTTTTTTGGCAACTTGTCAGACAAAAGCCAAAGGAAATATACTTTAATGCAGCCTTTCGGAGAGATGGTTTAGCATATGCTCTAATTTAGGAAGAGAGCAAGTCAAGAGAGACACAAAGGAGGTTAGAATGTAATTCCTAGCATAAAGGAGATGTTGAAAATCAAGGAAAAGACAACAAATATGAAAGATGCAAAATCCAAGTGTTCCTGAAGGGATCTGTAGTATCTCACGTCTTTGTAAAGCATAAGCAGTGTTTGCAATTTTTGAGAATTACAATTTTGCCAAGGATAAACTGTGGCTTGAGTGAGAAACCTCTAGCAAGACCACAGATCTGATTTCTGTTTCATAGAGAGATAAAAACCTATTAGGAGGACAGGAAAAGGCACCAGTAAAAATACCATTTTTTAATACTGAAATTAGCTTGTTGTACTAGAGCAGGAACAAGCTGAAAGGCTGCTCCACTGAGCATTTGAGGCTAACTGGACAGCTCGCTGCGTGGAAAAGCACAACTACAGGATGTAACCATGTTTACTTTACACTGTAACCACGTTTAACCATTCTGCATCGCAGCTTGCACGCACACATTACACTTACTGCGTCTCACTCACAACTACTCTACCATGTTTTCTGAAATATTTTTGCAGATAGCCTTAACTAAAAATCATACAATTATAGAATTATAAAATACGTGGAGTTTGAAGGGACCCATCAGGACCACCGAGTCCAACTTCTGGCCCTGCATGAGATACCCCAACTCAACCATGTATAATTTGAGATTTAAGGACTAAAATGTAGACTTATTTTGGTTTAACCCATATTTCTGAGGTTTCATTTGCTGCAGTTGAATCTGACCTGCTATCTAGAATTAATATATTTAAAGTTAATTAACTGAAAGGAAATCAAAAGCCATAGGGAGCCTGAAGTACGGATAATCTTTCTAAAACTGTCATTACATTTCAGAGCAATCAAATCTACTTTCGTGAAATGATGTCATCCTTAATAATCAATGACCTATGTACCACGGCGTCATAAATACTGTGTCATTTTTTATTAAAACAGAGTTTTGATTCAATATAAACATGTCACAACTGCTTTGTGTGTCAATAAGCTCTAAGCGCCATTAAATGCAAAATCTCTGGCATTACAGAGCATCATTAAAATATTTTTTGTCAAACTGAGTAGGTTTAATTAAACCTATTATATCCTAGAAGGAACACTGCAAGACAAGGACTGTATGCAAGAGCTATACACAATTAATTCTATTCATAACAAAAGCTGCCAAGTACAAATTGTCAACTTGTTTAAAAACAGAAAGCTGTTACGTTGCCAAGTGATGGGGAAATAGTGTTTAGTGGCATTTCAACCAATTACCTTAGATGTGTAGTAGAGTAATGTAACTGTAGTATACCTAAATTTGGAAGGGGCCCTTTTAAGAATCATTGGGTCCAAATACCTGGGTCTTGCAGGACTATGTAAAAAAAATAAACCACGTAGCTGTCATCCAGACACCCTTTGAACTCTGCCAGCCTTGTTGACATGATGACTGCTTCCCCAGGCAACAAGTTCCAGTGACTGACCAGCCTCTCAAGGAAGGACTTTTTCCTAGGTGCCAGCCAGCAGCTTCATTCCATTTCGTTTTATCTCATCACTGTCACCAGACAGGGGACATCAGCACCTACTGCCCACTGCCCTACCTGTGGAAGTTGTAAACCACTCCTGCAGCCTTCTGCAGGTTGAACGTGCCAAGTGACCTCAGCTCCTCCTTATAAGTCTTGCCCTTGAGACCTTTCACACTCTTGGTTGCCTCCTTTGGACGCTCTCTAGCAGCTCAATATCTTTCTTACATTGTGGCAGCCAAAGCTGCCCCCAGAACTTGAGATGAGGCTGCTCCCATGCAGAGCAGAGCAGCACAATCCAGCTCCCTCATCCAGCTGGCAATGCCCAGTTCTGTGCCTGATGCTGTCACGGTACATACTTGAAGGTTTTACCTCCCTCAGGGTGAAAAACCCCAGCTCTCAGCCGTCTTCATAGCAGGGGTGTTCCAGCTCTCCAGTAATTTTCATGGCACTCCTCCAGACTCACTCCAACAGCTCCACATACTTCTAAATGCTGGTCTCGAATGCAGTAACCTGTGCCATGGCCTGTTGCTTGCAGTGTTGCACAGAGGGGTAGCAGCTTTCTATGTGCCCGAGGCACTGCCTGCCTTCTTGTGCAGAAACAATGGCCTTTGTTTGGGAAGATGACTCTATTGAGGTAGGAGGCTGGACAGATGTTTGCCACACTCCTGAGCTTTATGAGCAGAATGAGCAGTGCAGGAGATGCCTGCAAGGAGATGACTGCAAGGTCTGAGTCACAGCAAGTGCTAGGGTGATGCCCTCTGCTCACATGGGCCCAGGGGAGGGATTGTGGCTTGCAGAGGTGTCCAAGCCCTGTGCTGAGGGTTTCCCTAATGGGGAAGGGCTCTGCTAGACTCCTCCAGGTTGACACATTGTGCTCAGCTCATGAACTACCTAGCTGCTTGTGGCTCAGCAGGAGAAGCCCCTGGTCAGGGCTTGCTCATAAGCTCAGGGCATGGGCAGGTCCGGTATTAGGAAGGAATTTTGCCCCGAGGCAGATTGTCTCCAGTCTCCGGGAGATTTTCACCTTCCTCTGGGGCACCTAGCATGACCCTTGGGCCATTGTGGGTGACTTACTGCCTGCTGCTCTTGCAGCACCACACCACACTGGTGCCCTTTGTCTGCAGTCAGGAAGGTTTTTTTCCCCTCGGGTCACACTCACACAGTCCCAGGATTTGGGGAGGGTTGTCTTCCTCTGAAGTCCTAATGATGGAATCCTTCCCAGAGCATCTGTGGGTTATTTTGAGTAAGGGTCTGCCCACCGTTCTTGTAGCACAAAGATACCATGGGTGCCCAAATCCCAACCAAGCTGCCACTTTTCAGCTGTCCCTGTACTCCTTGAAGCTGCCGGTTTTTATCTTGATCTTGGTCTTTGTTTCATGTGTGTGCTGCTCTGGGCCTGGGAACCTTGTCCTGCAGCTGTGCTGTCAGCAGTGCAAGCACACACTGCATACTGCAGTTCTGGGGCAAGTTTGGGAGGGGGAGGAGCTGCAGGGGTGCCTTCTGTAGTAAGGTGCCAGCAGCTTTCCCCATGACAGACAAAGTCAGGTCCAGCTGGCTCCAAGATGGACCTGCTGCTGGCCAAGACTGATGCTGGCAGGGATAACATAGCTAAGAAGGGGAAAAGAACTTCTGCAGTAACTATCCAGTGAAATTTTGAATGCCACTGCACATTATAACACGTTTTCAGCTCTGGGATGTTTAAACAAATTTTACATGCTGCAGAGGAGTCCTTATGCCAGTGTGCAATGCCACAGTGAAGGTAAAGCAGAAGCAAAAGGTTCAGTCTCCAGCCATACATTCCTCAGGGAGACCTCCAACACACACAGTTGCTGCAGCATGAACTCCAGCCTTACCAAACAGACCTAATCAAACAAACAAATAGGAATGGCACAACCAATCCATTAACTTCTCAAAAACTCCCTTTAAGCATAAGAAGCATGTTAGCAGGTTTTTGCACCACAGTAAAAATGCAGAAATTAAGAAACCTCTTTAAACTCTTCAAAGATTTTCAGATAAAAGTCATTATCTTCTATATAACTCAAGCATCCACTGGCTGCATTCACAACAAGGCATATTTTCTCAACAAATTTATTTATTTAATGAATATGCAAATTAAAACACAACAGTTGGTATTTACTATGCATTTCTTACATGAGCTACCATAGATCATTTTTAAAAGATGTTTCTAGTAAAGCTTGCTTGTGTTGCTGCTCAGATTGTTTACTCAAAGCAATTTAACCCTTCAGGAAGCAGAGCAACATAGTGTGGAGTACCTGCTTCTTCACTACAGCTTCCATAACCATCTGCAAAACTTTGTGTCTCCTTTGAAAACCAGTTCAGCTTGCCTGAGATCTGAAGCCTGCTGCTATGTTAAACAACAGTGACCCTTCACTTGGTACCATTTTAAAACAGAGCATTTGTGACAGCTTCAGAAGTGATATACACGAATCCTGCTTGGGGCTCAACCCTACTGCACCCTGGTTATCCTATAGGATAAAACTTATTAATACTTAAACAAAAGCATTAAGAGTATCATGCATTTTACATAGAATGCTTTGGTTCCAACACAATTTCTTCATTGAGTCATTGGCCAGCAAAGCACTTGCTTCCATCTTACCTGAATTATTCATGAGGCATGCCCCTGTAGAAATCATCAACTTAACTGGAAGAATCACTGAGCAGAATACCCCTGTCATATTTTATTTTTTCCCCTTTATTAAATTCTGTTGTTAATCGAAAGCATTGCATTTTTCCCCCAAGAAAGAAGTAGTGTATGAAGAATTTATTCATGATCATGGATTACCTGCCACACATCAGGAACAGAATGTTAGACTGAAACATGGGTAATCTGTTGAGCAGATGACAAAGTTTCTAAGAATTAGTGAAGAAATACAAATAGGTAGATATTTGTAACATTTTGATATAAATAAAATTTGGTATAAGTAACTACTTGCCAAATATCTACTTTTAGGAAGTAGCAATCATCTCAAAATAAAGGCACTAATACGATTGTAACTTCAGGTGAACTTATAAAGGAAATGAAAATCACCTGTTGATATTGAATAGACACAATTTGTACAGTTATTTCAGGAGGATGATATTTCATCGTGAAAGCTGAAAACATATACAGCATGCAAATAGGTTTCTATCTTCTGTAGTTGCTTCAGTAATTTTGGAGACAGAATATACTCAGTATTTCACAGGCAAAAAACCCTGTAAACTAAAAATCTGCTAACTGTAAAACTTCCAGTGAATTTAATCCAAATCACTAGAATATAATCCAAAACTTCACAAAGGAAAAGTTCATATCTCTGAAAAGGGCAGCACAAGACCTTTTTAAAAAAATAATTTATTTCAACAGAATATGAAGATATAAACTGAATCAGTTCTGCAAAATGTTATCAAACTCATATCACAGTTTTTTTCTGATTTCAAGGTGCTAGGAAGAGCAGATGCAAATTGGAAGAAACTCTCTCATTCTGTAACTCATACAGCTCTCTACATCTAATTCAATTCCTCTAGCAATTTGTTCTCTGCTTCTGAATTTTAGAACTATCCTTAAAACCAGAAAGAGAAATACTCAATTCCGTCTCCTCAAATTTCATTATCACTTTGACTGACTACTACCTTCTCATACACACATTATGAAAACAACAACAATAGTTTAGAGCAGTTTATGTCTGAGGTCAACAATGCTGACAGGTTTCTTGCTTGATTATTAAGTACACCTAAATTTCTCTTGATGTCCTTAAAAACTTTAAAGAGGACATATCCTAAAGAAGAGGCTGCATCCATGCACAGATTCACTTTTAAAGCAGTGATATTCAGCATTACAGTTTTAAGCTACACTGGAGTCATTCCCCTTTCCCCCATCTTTGAAGTGATACATGCCTCTAGAGATAGAAAGACAGAACTGTTTTTCTATTCTCTGGAACAGAAGGGCTGTGATTTTCCTCATATCTTGAGACAGGCATATGAGCAAGGACCTCCTGTTAGGAACTCCTAAAATCTGACCCTTAAAAGTTTGCTTTCATATTTTGTCCTTTATTATCAGACAATACTGACATTTTATTTTTTTTCATTTCACACAAATCCCTAGTAAACAGTAACTGCAACAGAAACTAATGCTCACCTGTCTCATATCAAAAGCACATAATGCCGAACAGTACCAGAATAGCTCTGCAAAATATCATCTGCGATTCCACTGTGACAACAGGGTCAAAAGGAAATACGACAGCTGTCTGAACAGAGAGGCAGGGAGGATTTAGTTTTGCAGGCTGAGGTGCAGGTTCAGTCTGCTGGGCTAAAGAAACTCTCACTGATCACAGGGATCCAAGTGCTCCCCAGAGGGGAGAGCTGTTGTCTGTCTGGCAGGACACAGGTGAAAAAAGCCAAGAGTATGATTATCTCACAACAGTTTCAAGATAAGTGAAGTACATATTTTATCTCCTAGAAATGCCTGCTCAAAGAACTGAAAGAAAATGTCTTTGGATAAGGCAAGGGTCACAGATCATAACTGTCCAATGTTTTTGGCAAATACCTGACTACCAGCACCTTTCATTAACTAATTCATTATTGACACATTGCAGAATGAAACAGAATGACCAGAAAGATTCCAGTTATGTACAGCTCTATTAAATTCCCATGAAAAAGACATCAAAAGAGAAAACAAGGCACTATTCTATGGAATTTCATTTGCCGGCAAAAAGAAAATCCACATAATCTTTCTGGAGAAAATTATATGAATGAACTTTCCATCTAAACCTAGTATTCCTTACAATACTGACTCCATACTTGGCATACACCAGCCACCTAGAACTGACTGAAGACATCCTGTCTAATCCCTGAAAAAAATAGGGAACTTGATTTTGGATGAACTTAAAATCCCTTAGAGGATACTTCAAGTATAATGAAGCACCAAAAGCTGAAACATTAATATAGAACAGTATAATTTTTTCCTCATTACCTTCTGTTAATTATGTGAAAAAAATCAAACGTAATGTATGTGACCTCAATTCTGCAAATGCTTAATCACGACAAGTATATGACCCATTTCTCAGTATATCCACCTTAAAATATCTTTTAAAAGAACATATAATAATCCCACTAGAAACTTTTATATGTAAGTCAGCAATAAAAGGAAAACAAGTAACTAGAACCAAGATTTTTCATTTCATAGAAATTTAATTTTCCTTTTAAATCGTATTTTAAAATGGTGATAAACTTTTAATAATAACACGCATTTTAAAATGCATTATCTGTATTTCCATTCAAGTATGTAAGTAGCAAATGGTTTATATATTATTAATTTGAAAATATTTTTTGTGTTCTCTTCCACTAACACATGAAGTTGGTATGTCTTGTGATGTAAGTATTTTGTATATACTCTTTGGGATCTCTCTTTATTGAGAGCAAATCTTAGCATTCAAGTCCAAAAGCATCTTTCTGTTGCAGCTGTTGAGGCTCTCAGTTACTGCTTCCATGGTCCCATAGGTACAGCAATTCTTCTGCTTAATCATAGAAGTACCTTCTTATATGCGAAAGTAATTAGCATCTTTTAGGAAATACAATGGGATTCAAAGAAATATCTAGGAAATATGAAACCACAAAACCAATGCAGCTAACCTAGGATATACTTCATAAACAAGGCAATCCTGGTATGTGAAACACTAAGTCACAATGACAAGTACCAAGCTTTATAGCAAACATACCCTAGCAACAGAAACAACTTTTACCTAGTCTGTGTCTTTGTTTTGGCTGTGGTAGAGTTAATTTTCTTCACAGTCACGCATACCAGCCTGTGTTTTGTATTTGTTCTGGATACAGGGTTGATAATACAGAGATGTTTTTGTAATTGCTGAGCATGGCTTACACAGAGCCAAGGCCTTTTCTGCTGTGCATGCTGCAACACTGGTGAGGAAGTTGCCTGGGAGGCTGCGAGGAGACACAGCTGGGACAGGGGACCCCAGCTGACCCATGGGATATTCCAGACCACATGGCATCCTGCTCAGCACATAAAGCTAGTGGAAGAAGGAAGAGAGAGATGTTCAGAGTGATGGCATTTATCTTCCCATATCACTGCTACACGTGATGGGGCCCTGCTCTCCTGGAGATGACTGAACACCTGCCTGCCATGGAAAGCAGTGAATTAGTTCTTTATTTTGCTTTGCTATTCTGTACAACTTTTGCTTTCCCTATTTAACTGCCTTTACCTCAATCCCTGAGTTTACCTACTTTTACCTTTCCAGTTCTCTTCCAGATCGTGCTCGTGGGGGATCGAACAAGTGGCTGCCTGGGGCATGGCTGCTGGCTCGGGTTAAACAATAGTCTCTTATCCTACTTAGAACACAGACTCCTCTCTCTTAATATTTTTCTGTTATCTGTCCCTATGAGGCAAAAGCAGCAGCTCCCAGGGCTGGGACTCTGGAAGGATTGTGAATGGGAATACAAGGAACAAACCTCTTAACCAAGGCAATTTGAAAGTCCCTAAAGTGTAAGTTTTGTAGAAGGGAGATAAGAAATGGCTGCATAAGAACAGCAACAGTTCTGTTGTTTTTGTTTCCATTTTATTTTGTTTTTTAACTTGATTATAGCAATTTGGGGAAGGAGAAACTGTGGGTGAGATACAGAATGGTTATCTAATTGCATCGACTAGGGCATGAAGCTGGAGATGCAGCACTTGTGTGGTGTTTCAGTGGGAGAAGATGGGCATGTTTGTGTGGTACCAAACAGGAGTCAGCCACCACTGCAGAAAGATAGAAGAGAGTACTGAAACTGAAATGCTTGAGGAATTGCCACAGCAATTTAGTCTTCAGGCAGGTTTCAATGGATAACAAAGGAATCCTTTTTCTTCAAATAGCATACACAAAGTCACATCTCTTCATTAACTGATTGAATGGCATTAAAAAGACACAAAAAAGGACTAGGATTTTTAATGCCAGCACATGGGAACAAATTCAGTTCTGTAGAGATACGGAGGAACATAATACAGTAAATTAGATATTTTATTGCTTTGAGGCAGAAACAAACATAAAATTTATGTGCATTCATGTATACAGACATAAAATACACAAACATCAAGAGAAAAACATGAATCACTATCTCTTTTGAAAAGTCCAGCTTTTAATTAAATTTCAAAACAAGTGGGGAAGTTGAGAAAATAATGCAGTGTAAGCAATTTTTTATCTAATGTAGCAGTTGAGAGGAAAACCCTTGGTCTTAAAATAATTTTTGCCTCTTTTGAAGTCAGTTGAAAAGTTTCCTTTTTATCTCAAGAAAAACTAATAAAAGAGTAATTTACTGGTAGTATGGGGTTATGAGGCAACAAAAGTAGAATCCTGAAGAAAAATACATTTATGTTGACCCTGAGAGTCTCTTAAATAGGAAAGCTTTCAAAAACAAAAAGGGAGGTGTGGTTTGTGTTCTTATTTTAATACATTTCCATCTTTGTCTTTCTTTTACAAACTTAGTCCAGCAGACTACGAAAATATGGTGAATTAACAGTTCTCCCCTTGGAAAAATATTTGCATCTGTTCAAAAGCCTGCTATCCATGCTACCAGTTTCCCAGCACATGACATTGGGGCACATAGAAGGCAGATTTCATTTTGGTAGCAATATTTGGAAGTACAAAGTGGACAAGGACAAAGGATCAAAAACGAGAAGAAAACACATTCTTTCCTTTTTAATCAATATCTTGTTAGACTGGTGGGTTTCACTCATTAATCTTTTGGTAAGAGAAAAATGAAACAGATTTACCATTACAGCAAAGTAAAATTGCAAATTAAATTCATTCTAATGAAATTGCTTCCAAAGAGTGCTACTTCATCACACACAGCTTCTGTCAAAAGAGTTGGGACTTCAGAGTATTCATTTCCTTGAGGTAATGTATTTCTCGGCAAATTCTGAATCCAAAA
>JAOTQP010001219.1:96569-106825 GCA_026413545.1 Cichladusa arquata
AACACTGCCATTTAGTAGCAAACAATACTACTAATAAAGAACAGACGCTAACATATTATCTGTAGAAAACCACCAGGTTAATGAGGACTTCTCAGTTATTCTTATCATTTTTCCTATTTCACCTTAGGTATAGGCAGGTGCCTTTTTGTCTCTCTCTGTACTCCTGTGTTTGGAAAACTGCAGACTGATAAAATTCCTATAAGGCACTAATTCCCATTAGGTAATAAAAAGGATAAAAAATAAAGGCAACTACCCTCTGTCGTTTCCACATTCAGAAAGAGGCCCTTAGGATCAGGACTGAAGCATAAGAGATATCCAGCAAGAATGCCTCTGTAGTATCCACTACTATCTACTTTTCTACTTTTTTATCATTTAGCTACATTTTTTGTATGTAAAGCATAATCTTTAAGAACATAAACATCAGCAAAAGGAACATCATAGAATTGTTTACATTGGAAAGGACCTCAAAGGCAACCAAGTCCACCACTTAATATTGCCAAGTCCACCACTAAACCATATCTCCAAATTCCCTACCTCCAGGTCTTTTAAATACTTCCTGGGATGGTGACTCAACCACTTTCCTGGGCAGCCTGTTCCACAGCCTGAAAGTCCTTTTGATGAAGGCATTTTCCAGTCTAAACCTCTCATTGAAGCACATCTTGAGAGACATTTCTTCTTGTTCTGTCTTTTGCTTGTTAGTTCAAAGAAGAAAGCAACACCCACCTCACTATAAGCTCTTTTCAGGTAGTTGTAGAGAGTGGGAAGATCTTCCCAAATGTGACATACGCTGTGTTGGGTTCATGTCAAGGTTTTGATAGAGAGTAAGCTGCAAAAGTTGTTGCGTGCTCCCAATAAAAAAATCCAGATAAACAACTGAACTGGTCTTTTATTTGAGAAATGTTATCTGATAAGCCAAGTCACGATGCAAACACCTCATATTTTCAGTAGAATTAAAATTCCAGATTGTAGGAAGAATAGAGAAGACCAGGAAAAAAAAATCACATAATAGCTCTTAAAAAAATTGATTAATCCCTTCTCATCTTTTACATTATGATGTCAATTATATATTAAAGATATCAGGTTCTGGAAAGATGTTCCAAAGTTGGTTCTTCAGCTTTTCTGCAATATAGGCAAATCAAGAATAAGGTAAATGCAATCTACACAATTTCTGTGTCAGTTTTCAACCACATGAAAAAAGTGTACTCAAGAAGGAACTGAGCACAGGAATTCTCACCAAAAAAACCAAAAAACCAACAACAACAAAAAAACACACAAAACAAACAAAAAAGTGCTTTATATTTACTCTTTCATTCAAACAAAAAAAAAAGGTAAAATTCTGATTTTCAGTCTTACTGTCATAACCATTGGACATCTAAATGTTACATTTTCATCCAGGTCATGCCAGTTATTCTGTAGGATGCAATTCTGGAGCTCCTTATAAAACCCCTTTGTTATCCTCATATATTTTGGATGCTGATTACAAAGAATAGGAAAAATAACCAAGGTACACTTGGACACCAAACCCCCCTTCCCCTTCAAACAATGGGCACTGAGAACTACCCAGCTGTGATGGTATGCACCCTTCCCCTTAAAAGCAGATCTCAGCCAGCTATGGATTCACAGCTGTCAGTTTGCTGGTTGGCAGGCCACTGATAGAGCTGCAATGACGGATACTTCCAAAGAAAATCAGCTGCTGCATATGGCTTAGTTTTCATTCAAATCCATAAGGACAATTACTTACAACCCAACACAAGTTTTCAGAGCTGTTGCCAAGAGCTGCTAGATCCCCTAATAATACAAATATTTAATTCTGTTATGATTATTTACATCCAGGCTATCACTTGGCCAGTTCTGCCGCACAGTGGGTTCTACATGTATGCAGAGAAACAAGGTGTACACTACATCATGCCTCCATCTGCAGGCACTGTCCAAACACAACATCAGTGACAGCAGAGATTTTGAGTTATACTGGTTTACACCCTTCCAAACCATGCACCTCTGGTGGCAGCAGCAAAGGACACAAATAGTATCAGACAACATCAACCAATAGTATTGGTATGGCCTCAATGTGCTTCAAAACAATGATACTTCTAAAATATATCAGCAAGTATTCTGTAATAATTTATTTCTTCAATGTAACAAAGACAGAAGTCTTGCCCCGACAGGGAGCAAGATTGATTAAGTTGCCTGTACAGTAGGTACCAAACTGCTTAAAGACAGTATGGCTTTTAAGAAATCCAGAAAACAAACAAGTCCTGCTTAGTTTAATGTGTCATAAAATGTAAGATGAAGCACTGCAATTTGTGGGGCTTTAGAAGTCCCATTAGCAGAGACTTTCACCCTAAGAGAAGATCAGGGACCAGTATAGCCCTTCGTATGTACAGTAAACACTGAGATGTTCCTACAAGTCTGTAAAATGCCTGTTCCTTTGTTTTTACAAGGAAGGAATATTGCTTAAAACATTGACAGAATGCATTTATAGCTAAGAAGAAAAAAACACGTAGAAATAACACATTGCAAAGCTGGAAAATAACTCTTCTCCATCACCCTTCCTCTTCCCAAGAAGGTGGGCACAAACTCAATGACTGAGCACTCCAAATTTCTAGTCTCACATCCACTCTACAATGCAGGCACACTGTAGATGCTGAAAGTGTTAAGTTTTAGCCTCACACCTGGGCAAGACACATCACCAAAATTCATATTAACCAAATGAAAATGTTCATTTCTATCGCCACCTCCAGCATGGTCTATAGAAAAAATCTAACAGAATTTGAGGCTGAGATGTTCCACAAGAGGTTTTGACCTAAAGAGGATCCTCTAGTTTAGAGAAACACCTCCGGATTCAAACTTGAAGCAGCTTTAATACTGTTATCACAAATTCTAAAAGAATTCAAAAATTTACTAGGCACAGACTGTATTGAGAGTGTTCTACCTGATGTGTATCAGTTTGAAAAGTTGCTTTATTTTCAGGTTTAACACGAAGGGAGTAAAATTTCCCTGTACCCTATAACCTTTTAGATAACTATTAGAGTTCTTATCACAGAAGACTAAAAGAAAAGCAATATATTTTTAATATTTTCTAGTTAAAATTCAGGTAGCACAAAGATTTGTAAGGCTCATTCTGTATTACCTTCCAGCATTTTCGTACATTGACCTCCACAGAGAGTTTCCTTTAAGGATTTGACTCAATTTGAGAACCAATTTCCCTCATAAGTATTCACAATTTCTATTTGCTTCACTGAAAATATATGTAGTAAAAGTTCACTAGCATTTGCACCAAGACTTGGTTTCTAAGACTTAGCTTCATCTAATGAAGATTAAAGATGCTATATGGGAAAGCAGTATTTTCCAAGGTCTCAGAATATTAGAAAAAAATAATTTAAAAATTCTGAAAGCTCTGATTCCTTATGATTAATTTTAAGAGGAAGAAGGAAGTGATGTATTTTTTTCAAATGTTAAGAGTTTCTCACGACAAGGCTGCTTTCTCAATTTCCTACACTTGAGCAAAAACTATCAGTTTTACTTCAGTGACACCAAACAGTTGGTTAGATAAAGCAAATCAAAAAATAACAAAATAGAATAGCAAGACAAACCTAGTACTAGGAAAGTTCTAGTACAGTTCTAGTTTTCTAGAACTGGAAACAGCCAGGAGTTTGAAAGTATTCATCTGAACACTCCAAAAGCACAGAACAGACTATAACCTGAAGGAAGAATATCAAGTGTTTCTGACTATCTTTGGAAATCAGAAGCTTACATCAAAAGTGAGTGTGCACACTTGAAATAAAAATTGAGAATACTGTTGGCTATTTAAAAAGACACTGTAAGATATATTTCTATAATTCAAAGAGAACCAGAAAATGCACAGGCAATCCTGCTCACCTGTCTTCATTAAAACGTCGACCAACCAAAATTTTACATTTGTCTGGAGGGAGACAAGCCGCTAGCAAAGGTACTGTTCTTAACACTCGACTTTCCTGTAAAAAAAGAAAAATTACTTTTGAATGAAATCACTAAAGGATTCTTGAATTGCTAATGTTTTATTTTTCTATCAAATTTTGTTGACTACAGATAGAGAAAAAATTTTAGCAGGTAACAAGATAAAACAATCTTCAGGAAAAAACCTTCCAATCTTGGTGCTTCAAATTATATTGTTTTGATTGACTATGTTGAACTTAGTCTCAACTAATCTATGATCATCATCATAAACTTGAACTAGGTTATCAGTATAAAAAATGGTAACAAAACTTCAGAGAAAAATCACTGAATAACAAACAGTGGGCATAAAAAAAGCATTAGCATTAATGTAATAGTATCAGGATCAGTAGAAAATTAGGGTAGGGCTCGATTTACACAGATGCTTTAAAAAAAAGCATGGGTGCACAAGAACAGGGTGTGAAATGCAAACATTCTGCTGTCAGTTCACTTCAGAGTGAACCAACACTGCCACAAAGACTGTCTCATGCCATGCAGGCTGTGGTGACCAGGCACATGTATACATCTTCATGCCACAGATGAGAAATGTGACCACCAAGCCTGGGTGGGGAGCAGGGGCTCCTCATTTCTCGAAAGCATTAAAGAGAGGTATGTTGATGCAGGACTTGAGAAAATGGAGGAAGATGGAAGTAATGGCAGCTGAAGCAAACCATCTACTCCTCAAACAGAGAAATATATTTCTGTGCTTCATTTAGGAGAGCTGGAAAACAACTTTTGTCTAGACAATAATTAGTACAATTTGAGTTTCAGTTTGTGAGATTTCAAATTTTGTTTCCTCATCAAGGAAGCAGAAGCAGAGTTTTATCTTGCACTTAGTGAAGACAGCAAGCCAACACCAAAAACTGAAGTCTCAGTTTCTTTATTTCTCATAAGATTAGTAAGTCTTTGAATCTAGCAGGAGGTAAGACACTAGATGTCTGGTAAGGAACATGAAAGCCCTAAATTCAGTAAATGAAATGACTTCTTACAATATTCTCAACTCGAATGTTTCATGATTCAAACAATGAACTTCAATAATCCGAACTTCAGTCCCCAAAGCACAGGATTAATTAATGCAACCAGGGCCAGGGGGGAAGGGTTTAGTCTGCCTTTTAATTGAAGAGCTATATCTCAACAACAGTATTTGTGAACATGTGGGGCCCTGATTAACTCATTCTAGGTATGTGTTAGTTCCACAAATATCAATGTGCAGCTGTCTGCACTCTCATATCGTCTTGCTACTGTACTGTACTGTTAAAAAATAATTTTCTGAAGACTTATTACTGTTGCCTAAAACTTCTATTAATTTTGCTTTTTCTGAACCTTATGTACTCATCCTCAATAAATAAAACATCATGCAGCTGAAGGAATGGTTGTGCTGCTACATCCACCACCATTTTTCATGGTGGCAGCAGCAGCACGATGTCTCCTACGGATAGACGATAATCAAAGAAACTTGGGAGTGAAGTGTCAGCAATGGGGGGAAGAAATATCCTTCAACATGCCATCAATTTCTTCTACCTCAGCAAAGCAGAATAAGCCATCAACAGCGGTATAGTATTATTTGTCTTTATTTCATCATAATTAAATAACATTCCAATTCAGTAGTCAGAGGCCTCCCTTTTTAATATGAATTTTAGAAGTGGTAATAAAGGAACTGGAAGAAAGTCAACTATTTGTCTCAAATAAGCAAAATCAAAAGAGCTGTCATCAGTCAGGAGAAAGTTATTCAAATGCTCCCTCCAATATCATATCCTTACTTGAGAATTACCTTTCATATCAAAGAAATACATTCTCTTACCAACACACAAAATGGAATTTTCCAATCTAAAAACAATGGAAGCTAAAACATAAAATGCAAAGCTGAAAGGAATTGAGAACAGAAGCTTAAGAAGAGATAAGTCAAACTAAAATTTAAAAAGTTTCATTTGTTTATAATTTTCCTCATTAAAAAATTTGTATTTATCCAGTCCATTTGTAACGTTATCATACCAGCAATTTTCTATTTACTGGTTTGAAAGTGAGCAGTTACTCTCCTTTGTTCTTCTCAGTGTTCTAATAGTCATTTGCAAGTCTTTGTTTATTCATTACTTGACTACAGAAGTACACAGATAGAAACAGGACTAAAGGACTTACATAGTGGGCTACCTTGGCTGGCCTCCTGGTGCCCACTGGCCAGTCTCCCTTCTCAGTGGAATGTGGTGGGGAAATAAGATGTAAATGAACTTATGGGTTGAAAAGACCATGGGCAGAAGCAAAGCAAGGTAAATATATTTTATTCTCCATTTCCTATCAGCAGTGCAGCCACTTCCTGGGAAACAGGGCCTCAGCACATGTAGCAGTTCCTACACAAGCCTCAATGAGACATGCCATTCGCCACCCACCTCTCCCCGCCCTTACTGTGTTGTCATGTGGTATGGAATTTGGTCATCCAGGCTTACCTCCCCTCCAACCTCTTGCCTGCACCCAGGCTACTGGCCTTTGAAGGCAGTCTTGGAGGCACAGTCCTGATGCTGTGTGCGCACTGCTCAGCAGTAGTCCAAACACTGGATGCACAGATCTCTGAGAGCTGCAGCGTGGAAAGCTAACTTCCTGACAGATTCAAGGCAATTTACTTTTGCATTGTGGGGTTTTTTTTGTTTTCTGGGAATTTGTGGTATTTTTGGTTACCAGAGCATTATCCATCTACAATTAAGTGACAGCTCAAATGAATACAAATATTTATTAAAGTTAGCGGGAATACATTTCCTTCATGTCTGCTTATGAATTTTTAGGCCAAACAGAAAGAATTTTCCCCTCGCATTTTTTACTGTTCACGCAGAAATGCTATGGAAGAGGTATTATAATGAGCAACTCAAAACTAATTACTGGAATTAGATCCAGATACTAAATCATTAAATACATACAAGTCTAAATTTTCTTCTCAGATAGTTAACATAGAAAATTCTTACAGAAAGAAAGGCAGAAAGCAAGAAAATTAAGCAGATACCCTCTGCTATGCTTCAGGGTTCTGTCCTGAGTTACACTCATCACTGAGATTTTGAAAAGTACATAATGACCTACATTCTACTTGCAATCACTTCAAGAATAATCAAAGCCAAAGGTAAGACCAAAAGGTGTTTGAACACCTAGCTATGCCACTGACCTATGGATCATAACAACAGGCATGAAAAAGGAAAAAAATAATAAAATCATTTTATTTACTTATATATATATTTACCTATATGCAAAGAAGAAAAATATATCAGACCAAACAAATAACTCCATCACCTTTGCACTAGTCCTGATGCTGGGTTTCTACATTTTTAGTTCTTAAATTATTCTCATGATGAGCAATGGTACAATAACACCAATCTGAAAACAGGTATTTATACCTTGATAGAGAATAGTGTATTATCCTTGGATTCCTTCACAAACAAAAATCTAAATAATTCATGTGGCTATAAAATGGAAGTTAGTTCGATTTCTGACATGTGATTCACTCTTCTACAGTATACGATTCCTCTCCCCTTCACAATACCTGATACGTGCACAGGTCTATCCGGCAGCTTGGCCTCTGGATAGTGTGAATGTGAAGATATTAGTCACATTAATTAGAGCACAGGAAATGTTTTTCCTGACTTTCTACATTACTATCTTGCCTCAATACCAGTCTCAATAGCATCATTTGACCATAGCTGAAGGTTTACTCCAACGCACCGCAGACTTCCAAAGCCAATAATGAAGCACATGGGGGACAGCATTTAGGACTGATGTACAATAGGGGAAAGACATTCTCTAGCTGGTTAGTTTAATGGGATATTTTTGAAACAGCCTGTTAGAGTCTTTGAAGGCTCATCTGCCTTTGAGTATGAGCAGCTACAAGCAAAGGGAACCTACCTTTTGTCACATATGCCTCTGCAGTTATGCAATCAAAAGCACCACCTGTGACCATCAGAGATAACACTTCCAAAGATCATTGTATGATGTTCTTAGCTTCCCATCATTTAATAGGACTTCTCTGATAAACCAAGGGCCCAGTATAGTTGGATAGTTTCTATAGTGGCAGTTTATTGTATGAATTATCATTATGTAATATAGAGTAACGGAAAACTTGCATCTCATTATAACAGACAGCTGTTGTGATTGCTAAATAGTGAAAAATTGCAGATAGACTTCCAGACAGACGCAGGGATGGTGCATTAAATCTAGAAAAATCTGCAAATTTTTCCTAATACCCTTCACCATGAATAGGAAATTCAACACAATTAAAATGCCAATTCAATATCTCTGGCACATTTTTAAACTTCTTTTTCCCAGCAAGTGACTTCAGCATATATTTAGGTAGTTTTTGACATAAATAACATGGAAGACTATTCCAATTATATACAGCATGTTAAAAATCAGTTTTCCCATTTAGGGCCCAAATATGGCTTCTGTTTTCTTTCCCTGCAAGAGAAGACTTTTTTTTAAATTGGATTTTGTGGTATTCTGCTTAAAATCCTTCAGGAAATTACTCTTTGCATGTTGACTGAGCAATTGTGTAATGTCAAGCAAACAGCTGGACCATGAGAATACATGAATTTTCTGAATTTCACAGTCCAATTTGCAGACTCACCATATACCCAGATCTGTCTAACTGTGGTACAATTTCTAAGCACCTTATGATCCACCTCTATAGGCCACAGTCAATCAAAGAGAAAAACATCAATGTATATTCCTCTATTGGTAAACGAAAACATACTGTTCTGAAGCTGAATTGTAGTTTTCCATTGGGGAAATAGCTAAGGTCATCACTAAAATGAATAGCTTAGTTTATATTTTTGACAGAACACTAACATCAATAAAAGATCACTGCTATAATCAAATTTCTCCACGGATCAACTCTAAGCACCTCTGTGAGACAGTCTTCATAGAATCACAGAATACGCTGAGTTGGAAGAGACCCATGAGGATCATCGAGTCCAACTCCTGACCTTGCACAGGACACTACACAAATCACACCATGTGCCTTTATGCTATTTAATGTTATTTAATAATAACATTATTTTATTCTTACAATTTGTCCAAAGGCAAATAGATTTCAGTTCTAGTAGGAGAACTGAGATGTCTTGCATGCATGGAATTACAGAAATAAGGTTTGATTTCAGAAGATACAGTAATTCAGAAGAACTGAACAACAAATACAGCAACTCAGATGAACTGGCATTCAGTCATGAAGTGCAAAAGGAAAAATCATTATATGATTGCCCTGGCTTTGGCTGGGATATAATTACTTTTTTCCCAGTAGCTGATACAATGCCATATTTTGGATCCAGCATGAGAATAATGTTGATAGCAACAATGAAAACATGTGTGTGTTAAGTAGTGTTTACCCTAAGCCAAGGACTTCTCAAGTGTCTCACATTCTGCCAGTGAGGAACTGCATAAGAAATCTTGAGGGAGTGAATCCAGGCCAGACAACTTGAACTGGCCTATCATGGGTATTTCACATCACAGAATATCGTGCTCAATATTTAAACTGGGGATGGCCAGGAGCTGCCAATTGCTGCTGAATAGGCTGGGCACCAGCGCGTGGTGAGCACTGTATTATGCATCACTTGCCATTACTATTATTATTAATAGTAATAGCAGTAGTAGCAATACTATTTCACTTTGTTTAATTTATTAAACTGTTCTTATCTCTCTCCCAGGAAGTTCTACCTCTCCCCTCTGCTTCTCATTCCCATCCCGTCTGGCAGAGGGGCAAGTACCGTGGTACTGCGTGGTGCTCAGTACCTGGGAGATGGCCGGTGTCAAAGCATTACAATGAGTTGACAGCATAGCTGCTCCCTCCTGCCTACCATTTGCTGCATGAGGATTCGAGCACAAGTTCCACAGTTACCACAGCCTTACTCACCTCTGCTGGATGCTGAATTATATACAAGCAGGTAGAGACCTTTAGCGGATGTACAGGCAGGAAAGGACACAAACACACCTTCTGAGGACGGCTACATGGCAAAAGGGAGAGAAAAATGAAAAACAATCAGTAGTTTGTGAAAGAAGATATAAATAGGTTGCACAAATACATATCACATTGCTTAAGAACTCCTCCTAACCATATTAAACCTCATGTAATTTTATGCTTGAAACTCCTTTCACTTGTAAAAACAAAGAAGCAAGGCTTTCATTGAAACAGCACGTTGAGAACAGTGTTCAGAAACTGCCTGTGGTTTGGTTAGGGTTAAACCACTCTAAAAATTCTTCTGTCATCTTCCAGATGAGCAGCTTACTAGCATCCATACCCTTCTTAGACAAGTCTGTCA
>JAOTQP010001219.1:119789-131401 GCA_026413545.1 Cichladusa arquata
GACTTAGGTCTCCAGAAGAATTAGCAAAATTGGAATTCATTGATCTTTCTTTGGTATTTTAATGAAGAAATTTCCTATTAGAAAGTACAATTAACAAGTCCTTCTAATAAAGATGATAAAATAAATTTAAACTCTAATGATTTTACAGCCTGACAACTTCATTTGTTTAAAATTATAACAAAGATAATTTCTAGTTTATAACCAACAATTGTAATAAACCAAGGGGTGGGGCAAGGGAAAGGGGGCTTATTCCTAAATTGTTTAATTGTTAATACTGAATTCAAAAATACCAGGAAAAACAAATTCTATACATTATGAAACTGAACTGGACCACTATTGTTGTTTCATACACACAGCAAACCACAAGAACCTTTAAACCACATTTTTTTGGATCATCCTTTTTTACAAAATACAGCTGTCTCAATTTATCATTTTTCAGCCATTAAGAATATAATCCATTGTTAACAAAAAAGTAGCCTTATCTCTAATTAACTTTTCTGGAAGTAGATTACCTCAGACTCTTTGGCATCCTTAATTAACCCATAAACTCTAGGTGCTTTTCAGATAAGGGGCATTTTCTTTCCACTATCTGACATAACCATCAAAATATTGAATTCCTGAATATCTCATATTCATTACAATTTAACCCACTTCTTCTCTCCCTAGTGAACAACTTGCCTACTTTCACTAAACTGGACTTTTGGAACAAATAGAAATGCTGAAGGCTGAACAGAAATAGAGGCAAGAATGCCAATTCCATGACACCGTAAGAAAATAAAAGTATTATAACTATTGTAAGGTTTTATAAGCTGATACTGTCAATTCACAAAAAAGTGTGCATTAAAAGGCACTCCTTCCAAATGTAGGATGCATGCATAGTCAATTTTATTTAGTATTTCTAGCCTTTTGGACAACAGATGATTGCTTTAAAAAAAGGAAAAAAGGGAAAAAAGGAAAAATCTCTCAGAAAATTGTATTACCAATTATATAAAAACTAAGGAAAACATGTAGAAAGAAATAAAGATAAGCCACAGTACGTATTTTATTCACTAGGTAAAAAACATTCATGTTAACTTTATGACAGAGATTAGCTACTATCTACTACTTTGTGCCAGAAGAGCCATAGGATGAGGCCTCCAGGACTCATTTGGTTCATTTTCTTTACGTTTTTACAGGAAAACAAAATTTAAGTACTGTAAGGACACATTCTCCTTCACATAACTAATACAGCTGGACGTTTCCATGAAACTAAATTTGAGATTAAGTAAGAATCACATGATAGAGACAGTTTGTGGTCTTCCGTATTAACATGCTAAATAGATTTAGGAACTGAGTACAAGAACTTTAAAATAAATTTGTGCCATAAATCATAGGCATAATTGGTGTAACTAAGAAATTGTATGTAGAAAAATGGAGGAAAAAAAAAAAATCTGTTGACTACATCTTGCAGGCCAAAAGAGAGGTATGCTGCTAGTAACAACACAGACAACTACTAGGCTGACAGATCTAGGAGCCTGAACTGGGATTATTTATTCCAAGCAAAAAGCATTACAGACTTTGATGAAAAACATTTCAGCAGAGCTTGTGAAACAGAAGTACAACTCTAAAAAAAGTAAAGCTATAAAAGTGCCAAGTGAAAACGGAATCCAGCATTCAGAACACTATTTGACTTTTAAAAAATGAGAAAGGGATACACAGGTGCATTGCAAGGGATAAATGTGGATGGGAGACTGGGTGGTGGAATGACATACAGTCATTAAAAGGAAGCATCAAGACTCCAACACTTACCACAACTGAAAGGGAAAACAAACAAAAAAATTCATAAATTAAAGAAATCAGAAAAAAAAAAAAAACAGGTGGAAGAAGTCAGATGACCCTGATAAGTCATTTTTCTGAGACTGTTCAGAAAACAAAAAAATTCTAAGAAATTCTATGCATAACGTTTCAACAAAGGAAGAAGGATTGAGTGTCGCACCTAAAATGACAGGAAAGTTTTTTTAAAACTGAAACTGAGGAAAAACATAAAAAAGAAAAAAAGAAAAAACAAACAACACGAACTGAAAAGAATCTGACTGAAGTAAGACCAATTAGTCACAGGATGCTCAAACAAGCTCTAGAGGACATTACATAACAAAAAACTCAGGGATATGTCAGGGCTGGCTCTCCTCAAAAGAGTATCTCTTTCAGCACTGCAGCTGAAATTTAGCTATGCCAATATCAGACTTACACCCCAGAAATTACATGAAAAATCACTGGATTTGCTGCACTTAAACCAACTCTTATTTAGGTATATGGATAACAGTCTTCAGTTACTTTTGTAACCCCCACCGAATGGAAAGTAAAATTCATCTTTTTTTAGGTTTTTGCTTGGTGCTATGTTTAGAAAAAATCAAAAGCAAATCTAGAAAAATAACCATTGGTATTTTTAATATTCCTTACAGTTAAACTGGGAAGGCTTGATCAATTTTTGAAACATTTTTGACCTCTTTTACAATACACTACCAATCCCCAAGGAAAAGGCATATTGGTATAATTACAGAACAGAAGCCAATCAAAGGTACTACATTGTTTCAATTAACAAGATTATTCTCTGCTGCAGATTTTGTCTTTGGACGTGCTCCCATTAGCCTATAGTTATCCACAGCCTATACATGGCCAACCTGACGTAGCCTTTTTCTTTTTTTTAATGCAAACAGATCAAAAAGGCAGCCTAAAAAGTCTCTACTCATTAATCTGACCACAATATAGCACGAGATTAATAAATGCCTCTGAAATTTAGTGCAGTAGAAGTAACAACCACTACCAGCTCTGGCACTACTCATTATTAATATGGGCCAAAGAAACAGCAGCATGAGAAACTACTGCATATACAGTAACTGCTAAACACAGAACAAAAATAAACAATGTTTCACTTGATATTTATAATTCTAGCCAATAGAACATACAGAATTTAGTGAGCAAATTACAATCATTTAAAGCAACATTATCAGAAGTATGTAAAGATTATAAAAGGCACTGAATTACCAATCCAATGCTTGATAATTATTCCATTTACCTTTAGCTATTCTCCTTAAAATGTGGTACAGATTATACATATTGTAATTGATCAATATCAAACAAGTTACATCTTAATCTGTAGTTGGTGAAATCTGCATCTTCTTTATGACCAAGTACACAATTCAAGACACCCTCTTAACATTCCTCAAAATGTCCTTGTGCATCTTCTATTGAAAATAAATAATAAACTTAAAAGATATTTTTGTCTATCAAAGAAAAAGGGTAATTCTTGAATGGAAGAGACTTTTAGTTTGTATACTTTTGCTATTACTGCCCCCAGCCCTATTAAAATTGCTTAACCTGTTCAGAAGAGCTGACATATTACAGCATAAATATCTCTGCTTCTCCAGTGGCAGGAAAATCAACAAAACCACCTAATGCAGAAATAAATTTTCAGTTTGTAAAATAACTTTCTGCTGTTGCAAAAATAGGCACCTAGTGTTAAAATATTCTGTATTCTGCTGTAAAACCATTCAGAAACGTTCTTCTTTCAATGTGTTCAAGCATAAAACTCAAAACAATAATTTGTTCTGTGGTCTTGTGACTGGATTCTCTGCTGGCCAGCGAACTAATTCCAAGACTGGGGGCGGGAAGCCACTAGCACTTTCTTGCTTAAGAACTTAACTCACCTTCTAGCTTTCTCAGTGCAGTGCTTCTGATCTCTCAGTGCGAGACACATTTCCCCAAGCTGGCTAAGAAAGAAATCAAATAACAAATAATACAGTCATGGCAACAGAGTCCTTCTTGCCATTCAATTTTGCTACAGGGCTGACAAGGCCCTCAAGAAGGGTCAGACACCTGGCTGACACCCAGGTCTCTCTTACCTTCTCAGCTGCCTATATACCTACACTTACAGAAACAGAAACAGATCTGTATATCTACCCTTATGTATCCATATTCATATAAAAATCTCTGAATGTTGGGAATAAACACTTACATTACATTCACAGTGAGGAGAGAAAAAGTCTTTGACAAATACTTTTAGGCATTTTTTGAAGAAATACAACCTATAGGTGAAAAGGCCTCAAACATTTTAACAGGCTTTTCTGGTTTTTTTCTGTTCTCTGTTAAAATTAGCTTACAAAAGCCTCATTCCAGTTAAGGCAATTATGTCCCCAGGTCTGGATGACACCTTGGAAAACCTACGCAAGCAATTACTGGGTCAACACAAGGATACAACAGAATTGCAAAGGCACCACATTTTTTGAAAGGTAATAAATGGAAGTTACAAAAAAGAAAATTCAGTTCCATAGGCCAAAAATCTGTTAAGTAATTTCTGATTCCTTCAGCTATACTACAAGACACAAAACAATCTACCTGCACTTCTATTAAAAGCAACACCTGAAGACAAACCCTTTAAAAAACCTAGTTCCTCTCTCCAGTGCTTCCCTTCTAGGCAATTCCCTCTTCCTTAGCCTCAGACTGGAGCTGTGCTACTTACAAAGTCCTTCTACAAAAATCTAAAAGCAAATATAAGACTTAATTTCATCAGCATAATCACTTTTCACACATACTCTGTTAGACATATCTGCAAAATACTGAATACTACCTACCAAAACATCTCTCTCAGCAAATGCTGATGCTGCAGACACTCTAGAGATAGCCATATAAATGACAGCACGCATAAGGATATTCATAACGTAACCTCTGACTGTGATTAAGAACTGGACGGTCAGATCCATGCTTACTAAGGATTACTATCACTAGCGGTTCCTGCCTCATCTCAGAACTAATTTCCAGCTACTTGTGGTCTTCTGACAGGTCTCACTTTTGCCATTGTCTCTTTACTATCTGTGGTGAGTAGAACCTGGATAGGAGCCACACGCCTACCAAGGCCTCTAGCACTTGCCTGCTCAGCTGAACAGGGGGAGAAAATACAATGAAAGGCTCATGGGATGAGACAAGGACAGGGAGAGATTACTCACCAACTACCACAGCAGGCAAAGACCCAACTTAGGGAAATGGGTTTAATTTATAATTATTTAGAGGAGGGTAACAAGAACAAAACACAAATCCTAAAAACATCTTCCCCCCATCCCTCCTTTAATCCCAGGCTCAACTTCACTCCCAGTTTCTCTACCCACTCTTCCCCAGCAGTGTTGTCAGTTCATCACACACTGTCTCTGCTGCTCCTTTCTCTGCAAGGGGAGGACGCCTCACAGTCTTCCCCTGATCCAGTGTCCCTTTCCACAGGAGACAGTCCTCCACAAATTTCTCCAACACGACTACTTGCCCTGGCTGCAGTTTTTATGAACTGCACCAGCGTGGATCCCTTCCATGGGGTCTCAACTCCTACAACAAACCTGCTCCCATGCAGGTTCCTTGCCCTACTGGTCCACAGGTCCTGCCAGGAGTCTACTCCAGCCATGATTCCCACAGGGCCACAGCCTCCTTTGGGCATGCACCTACTCTGGTGTGGAGCTCTCCAAGAGCTGCAGATGGAGCTCTGCTCCACTATGGATCTTCATGGGCTGTGGGTGGACAGCCTGCCTCACCATGGTCTTCACCATGAGCTACAGGGGAATCACAGCAGTGCTGCCTCCATTGCTCAGCCTTCCTGAGTGGCGGATCCTTCTTGGAGCATTCGTGCATGTTAAGGGAGCTGGTTGATGTTATTGCAAGGACATTTCTGATGACCTCCAGATAGCAACAGAGGTTACTGAAGTCTGAAAGAAACCAAATGTCACTACTGTCTGCAAGAAGATCCAGGAAAGTACAGGTCAGTCAACTTTACATCAATCCCTGATAAGACAGTAGAGAAAATCCTCATGGAAACCATTTCTAAACAAATGAAAGAAAAATGGGTATTGAGAGTAGTCAGATTGATCTACAAACGGAAAAACACGTTTGATTACCTTGGTGGCCCTCTATAGTGAGGTGACTACCTTGGTGGATGAGGAGAAAATGGTAGATGTTGTTCACCTCAGCTTTGGTAATTATTTGGACAGTGTCTCACCCTCCTAGACAAGCTGATAAAGTAGCACCTGGATAAAGTGACAATGAAAAGAGCTGGCTCAACAGCCAGGTGCTGAGGGCATGACCAGTGAGATAAAGTCCAGTTGAAGGCAAACTGGTGGAGTACTCCAGACATCGATACTGGGGGCTAACGCTGTATGCTGGCACAGAGCACATCCTCAGTAAGCTCACAGCTGAGAGGAATGGCTAGTACATTGCAGTGTGGCCATCCAAAGGTGTGACAGATGATAAATGAACCCTTTCAAGAAAAAGTTCATAAAAATATGTAGGAAGTCATCATGGCTATTACACGGGAAGCTGGACTTATTTCAACACAAAGGTGACTGGAGGGTGGCCTCTGCTTTAGATAAACTGCTCTGTGGACCAGCTGTTTGCGTAAATGTCCTACACCAAGAAAACCAATAGAGTCTATTATCTTCCTGACCCAGCCAGATCAGAATGGAAGAAGTATCTATGTGGCTCAGCACAGTACAAAAGCTGAATAAAACCAAAATGAACTTCAAAAACAGCAATGGGTTTGAGCTCAGTTCAACACAAGCAATCCTTTCCATAACTTAGGATGGGCAGTGCACATCTGTAAGAACCTTATCTGGGAATATTGGCATCTGGCAGGACAGACCTTTAAAGGCAGGGAACTTTCAACACAGGTAAATGTACAGCCTGCATAAGAGGAAGAACAGCCCCAAGCACCAATACAGCCTTTGGGAACCAAATAGCTAACTAGAAACAGCACTGTAGAGAAGGGACAGGCAGAGAGGCTAATCATGAGCCAGCAAACTGCCCTTCCCCTTGACACAAAGCACATCAACAGCAAACTGGGCTGCATTTACCACCACTGGAGGGCAAGAGAGGTGATTCCTCCTCTCTACTCAGCACTCCTAAGGACACATCTGGAGTGCCAGGTTCAGATCTGGGTTTCCCAGAACACAACAAACTTACTGGAGTATGTCCAGCACACACCGAAAGATGACTAAGGGACTGGAGCATTTTTTGTAGGAGAAGAGGCTGAGAACTTGGACTCTTTGTCCTGGAAAAGAGAGGTCTAAGGAGGGTGTTATCCCTGTGTATAAACAACTAATGGGAGCGAATGAAGATGAAGCCAGGCTCTTCTCATCAGCACCCACTATCAAGGCAAGAGGCAAAACACATAAGTAAACTGTGAAACTCCATCTGAACACAGGAAAACATTTTTTTACTGTTCAAACACCAGAAGAAATTCCCCCAGTGGTTGTGAGGTCTCTGTCCTTGGAGATACTCAAAAGCCGGCAGGATACAGTCCTGGGCAACCTGCTCTATTTGATCCTATTTCAGCAGTGGTCCGGACCCAAGATGATCTCAAGAGATCCTTGCCAGCCTCACCCATTCTGTATGTAAAATTCTGTGATGTAAGCAACAGTGACACGTCTGAGTGACCAGTCTACAGCCTCAGCTGAGTATGTCAGACTGTGAGAGTGGTCACTGACAATTATGTCCTTATAGGACGTGGGTATTCATTTTCATACAGCAAAAACAAAAACACATTAACGGGAAAAAAATTATCCCAAAATAAAAGTAATCAAAGGCTATGAAGCTATTTTCTTGCAACAACCATTGCTAAAAGACTTAATGCATGTTTATTTCATTTTCATTGCTATTTAAACTTTAAAAATTCATGTTTGCACCTAAATACCATAACAGTGTGTTAAAAGGCAACTGCATGTATTTATTGCGATGAAGAAAGCCCACATAGCTTCCTCAGACCCAGCCTTTATATGACATAACAGAATACGAGACACTTCTATAAGAACATTACATTTTTCCTCAAAATAATGAAGCAGCACCATGTCATCACAAGTCATCACTGATTTATCAATGCTATCAAGAGCCCTCACAGCACTCAAATTCAGTAGAGCATCTGTAATATTTTAAATATAGGTAAAGGGAGTATTTATATCAAAGCATTAATGTTACTCCATCTCTTTCTCCCCACCCTTGATATACACATACAGCATAGCAGCATATATTATAGCAGAGCTGAGAAAACACCAGCTGTCATTAACCTAACTTTACAACATAAACCTGTCCTGCAAATATAGAGAACTGTTACCAGTGGGTATTCGGGATGGCCTACAAGAGACATCCAGAGATGATAAATAATATTCACAGTTTAAAGTCATAATTTCTCCTGAAAATATTCCCTGCAAGTTCTCCTACAACAATGAAATTTTCCATATGTACAGTCAAGCTTTTTGGCAAGAAGTCAACCGTGTATTCATGGCTCTTCTACTGCCAAAAGGCTTCTTCCCTAACAGAACACCATGTATCTAGAATATAATGAAATCTGACCCACAGGACACAATTTTAAAACATTAAATTGCTATCAGTGTCACACCACAAAATCAAATTGCTGTCCTACATTACCTCAGCTGTGGGACCTGCTCATTTTGTTTTTCAAGCTAACAGCAACTTGCAAATTATATTGAGCTTATTCTCCTATTTAAATGTTTGGGCGTGGGGCTTTAACTTCTGAAAACAAGGAGAATACTTATTAAGTAGAATATGAAAGCCTTAAGAAGTTATCTATTCAAAGTTTATCCCCACTAACCTTTTGGTTTGGCAGACAATATATTAAATTCCCTCCTCGAGAATAAAACAGTCAACTGCACATACTTCATTTGCATCTGCTGCTTGCCATCTCAAACACCAATCATACCCAGAGTCATTTTACACTTCTTTTTTTTAACTGGCATTACACGAAAACATTCAAAATGTAAAATTGTATTACATTATTTTGTTCAAGTTCTCCACCACAAGCTATTGCAAATGCTAATACTTTCCTGACCACAGGCAACAGAAAGTCTCAAACATATAACACTTAGAAACATCCTGTTCCTTCAGGATACTCAATGTGACATTCATATCATCCAAATGAAAACTTATCTACCTTACTCCCACATTTCTATTTCACATCTTGACTGAGCACTTGTTAGCAAGTTGTCAATCAGCACTTGCCATATCTAAAATAAACCAGAACCTGAAGTAGTTCCCCTGAAGAATCCAAATGACGCTACAGAAAGCCCATTCTTCCATGCTTTCATACAGAATTTAAATCCAAATCACATTAATTAAGGTACCATACAACAAAAATCTAGAGTTCAGAAAATTGAGGAAGTCAATTAAATATATGTGCCCCAAACCAACAGGATGCTGTTAAGGTATATGCTTCCCATGAGGCACCCTAAGTTACAGCCTTACCCACTTTGACAAAGTCACTCTACAGAATGTCATGACCAATGAAAAGCATAATTTATCTCTAATCTTGAAGAATATTATGGAGGGGATACACTGCGAAAATAGACTGAATGTACAATTTAGTCTTGCAATGTCATCACCACCGAAAAAGGAAAAAAAAAAAAAAAAAAAAAGGAGACATTTTCCTTTTTTTCTTTAAAAGTAGCTCTGTGGTCTTTTCATCCTCTTTGGTTCCTCTGCCCCTACATTTCTTTCTGTGTCTATGCTCATTGTTCCCTCACACGCTCCCTCATACGCTCCTCACAAGGAAATGTAATTCATCCACAGCTCTTTAGGAAGCTGTTTTACCACTCCACATGGTAATGAGGAGCTGAATAAATACTTTGCATCGCATTTACTATGAAAGAAAACAGAGACATACCTATTATAGAAACCATTTTTTTATGTGACTCATATTTCAAAATTGAAGGAACTAAGGTAGATACTGTGAAACACACTAACAAAATAAACAATAATGAGCAGTACTCTACTGGCATTTTTTAAAAACTCAGCATTAAAAAGTTCAGTAAGGAGTAACAGTGGGTTAACTCTCAGCCAATTCCTTGGCATGTCAGGACTAGAAATGCTAAGCATTACTGCTTAAAAAAAACTTCAACAAAGAAGACTACTAATGTGAACAGATACTACAAATAAAAATACAGTTAGTAGAACCTTACAAAATACATGGTTTATATGAAAAGAATTGTCATGGCTTTAGCAAAAGGAAACTCTACCTCTCAGAACTATTTAAAATCTTGGAAAGAGTAAATACAGGGGTGAGAGTGCCATAGTTGACAAAAATCAACTTTGGCTTTCCAAAAGACTTCCCAAAAGATTACTAGGAAACTAAGCAGGAGGAAGGATCCTTATAAGAAATGCATCACCCAAGGTATACATCTCCAGCTGACTTGCTCATACCTGGAATACTATGTGCAAGGGAGGAAGGTGGAAGCCACAGTCAAAATAAACTAAAAGGTAATTCCTCCCCACTATGGTTTTTAGGCTGTGATGTTTGTGTCCTTGCTAGCCAGATGTTGCTGACATATGAAATTTACACAGGTTCAAGGGGGACTGGAGAAATTCACATTTCAAAAAAACCCCTATATTTACTGGGGGATATTAGATACAACACCACATCCAACTCAAAAAGTTTTTTGAGCTATAAGTCACTGGAGAAAAAAGAGGGCAGCAAAAGGCAAGTGTCACTCACCTGCTTGGTTTTCATCTTTGAGCATCAACTATTGCTTATGACTACTTTTTCTAGCAGTGAACACTTACAAATACTGTGACTTGCACAGTATATACTTTTTATTACAACTTACATACAGGAAACTCACCAGCAATAAGCTTCGGAACTCTGAGACTCAAAAGAGGCTACAACTACACTGTTAGCAAAATTACATGCCTTTCCACTTGTTTCACCAGTGACCAGGAGCAGATGAATCAGTATAGGTGCTAAGAAGCTTTTTATCCTTGGCAGCTATGCACAAGCATTTCAGTTCAGGAACCTGCACTCACTTTACTGAAAGGACATCCACAAGCATAAAATCAGGTTGTGAGGTATTTCTGCAAGACCATAAGTCACTGCCTGCTTCAAAAAGACACCAGAATTCACAAGTTGTATTAACCAATGCTTGAATGGATTTCAAAATTATCTGTGAAGCTGTTAGGTAAGACTAGTTTCCCATTTCCTTTTGATAAAGCACCAGAGACTGCCTAGACATACTGAAGTCTCATGTGCCTCACTGCATGGCACTGAGGGGACATATCTTCACCTTCCCTTTGCTTTCCAAAGGTGAGCATACAGAAAAAGGTGGAGCACCCTCTCTGCGTTGAGCCTCTGGGTATTCCCCGCATCTACCCACTCCTTGGACGAGTTAATTCATGTCACGTTGCTGCGACACAAGAGGTGTGTACATGCCTTCAGGACCTGACGGCCTCAGGACAAGAGGCAACAGGCAGAAACTGACGCACACGGAGAGTTCCACCTGAACATGAGGAAGAACTTCTCTTCTGTCTGGAACAGATTGTCCAGAGAGGTTGTGGAGTCTCCGTCACTGGGATATCCAAGAACCATCTGGATGCAATCCTCTGCCATGTGCTTAGGGATGGCCCTGCTAGAGCAGGGAGGCTGGACCAGATGGCCAGTGCGGTCCCTCCAGCCCGACCCGTTCCTGACTGTGCGATAGCACAGGCGCTGGAGAGCGCGCAGGGCGAGCGAGACCCGCTCGCACAGACCCGCTCCGTGCGGGTGTCCCTGAGGGCGGCTCGGTCCCTGCCGAGCCCCCGACCGGCGCCCGCCCGGGGCC
>JAOTQP010001219.1:131931-142561 GCA_026413545.1 Cichladusa arquata
GGCCCGGATGCGCCCCACCGCCGCCGCCGCCGCCGCTCCCCTCCATGCCGGCGTGGCGAGACCGCGAGGCCGCCAACCGCCAGGGGGCACCATCGGGCGGGACAGCGCGCGGCCCCCGCTCACGTGAGGAGGCGGCACCGCCCCTTCCCGGGACTCGCCCAATGGGAGCGCGCCAAGCGCCGGCGGAGCCCCGCCCACTGGGGCGGTGCCAATGAGAGCCGCTCGCGCTGCGCTGTGGGGCGCGTCCGGCAGGGGGCGCTGTCGGCACGCCGCGGCCGCGAGGGAAGGCTGGGCCTTGCCGGGCGCTGCCGGACAGGGACCGGGACCGGGACAGGGGGACCGGGACAGGGGGAAGCCCCATCCCGCGGGAACGGGGAACCAGGAACGGAGAACCCCTGCCCGCCCCCGCCGCTGCCCTCGCCGCACGGGCCCCGGCACCGCCGAGAGACGCCGACAAGCAGCCCAGGCCTGGAGCTGACAGCGCCCCGCTCCGCGCAGATAGCAGCTCCTGGTGCTACTAGTGAGCCTCGTGTGGGAGACTGAATTTTTGATTCTGGTTTTTTTTTAAATCACAAACTTCTGGTTGTTAAATAATTAACTGACCTCTTTAATTGATATTTTATTCCAAGTGCTGCAGAGTGGGAGTTCAGGAATTTCCATTCCCTCGATTCCTTATACCCTGTCCTGGACTCACACAACTCCCAGAGTCTTCTGCAGCATAATACAAAATGTAAGTTATACTGTGATCATTAAGGTTGATAAGCTGAGTCTATTGGAGTCCACTGTATAGTACAATGAAATTAAACTCCAAAGTTGTTGCAGTTTACATTAGAAATCTACTGAAATATAGGAGCCGGCAAATTTCCACACAAGAGATCCTGTTCTGAAATTAGCATCTGCAGATGAGTGGCCCAGTTGTGTTATTTCCTGTTTTCTGTTCTGAATCCAGAATAAACTGTATTGTGTTTATGTATTTACAATCATCAGAGCCTTTGATGTAATTCAGGCCTCCTGGTATTAGATTTATGCACGATATTAACATAGTTTTCCTTTTAACTTGTGTGGTTTTGTACTGTTTTGTATTTGTAGCTCAAGCTACATATGCACTGATTTCCATGTGTAGCCATTAAAATAAATTTTTCTCAAAAGATTGACAAAAAATTGGAGACCATTGATTCTGAAGCTGGCTATATGCTTATACATATACATTTACATCTGTAAATGAAACAGCTTATTTAGGCCTAATGTTAGAAGGATCACAGTTGTAGTGGACAGGACAAGGAGTGTTAATTACTACTTTCCTAGTTCCAGCTTAGTGAGAAAGGTCCCCATGCAGGATTACCAGCAGCAGGCTGGATATGCCTTCACAGCTTTCCACAAAGCTTCAAAGACTTGGGGTTTTTATCTGCTCTGCTAAGTATAATCAGCTTCAGTCATCAGCTTAAAAAAAAGTAAACCATTGTAAACTGTTCTGGTCTGACCACACAAAAGAAGAAAATAGATCTGCAGAGAGATGCCTAAAATAAATGTAACAATAACTTGGTGTGAAGTAATTTTGTTGCCAAGGAAATGGGTGAATGTGGCAGTGAATATAGAGAAGTTCAGCAGCGCAAGGATGCTTTTCTCTGTGTGCATACATCTGAAGAGCAAAGTGAGTCAGTTGGAACTGGAGGAAAATGGAAACATGAGATCAGATTAGGATAACCAGTCGATGACTAAAATCTAGGCTTGAGGACAGAGGGTTCCTGTTAGCAAAACATTGCTGTCCTGGAGTACCAACAACAGTAGAAGAGATTCAAACCCAGCTGAGCCCTGGCATTTTTATTTTTTTAGAAAGAGCTAGAGTATGCTATATCTGTGTTGTTTCAAAGCATCTTCTCTCTGTAAAGGCCAAAAACTACAAATCTGACACTAAATATTCATTTTTAAAATTTGGAAGCATTATTTTTTGGCCAAAACATCTTGTTTGAATGAAGAGGCATTTAAGAGGAAAAACGACTGAACATTGAAGTCTAAGAAAAAAAAGTAAAATGTATTTTATGGCACATCTTGATAATCTTTTGCAGGCTAATAGGTATTTATGGTCACACTTTTTAATTTATGAATAGCTTAAGTATTCGAGTGCAGATTAACATGTCCACCATCATATTAGAAACCTGAGGAATTCCCAGCATCTCTTTGAACCAATGTTTGCAATTTGTAAATTTACAGACCCAAGTGATGAAGTGACTGGGAGTTTCTTGCTTGCATTTGATACATTTGATGTACTTCACTGTTCCATTTTTGGGATAATAAATGGCCATGTGTTTAGTGACTCACTGTAGTGTGGAAAGTCCATTAAGTTTTGTGGAAGCTACCATTCTTCTGCATGTCAAATCTCTTCTGCATCTTCATATAAACCATTTCTTGTTTATTCTAGGATTTAGTTTTTGTTTGTTTTTTTTTTATTGTTAGCCCTTACTGAGTAAGAGGAAGTTACATTTCCTGCTGCTACAAGTCACCAAGAATCCCTTCCTCACCAAGAAGTTCAAATTTAATATACGTTTATTTTAAGAGCTGTGAAGAGGCTGTCAGGATGGCAGTTCTCAAAGAAGCATATTCAAACGGCAGGTGTAGTTTCCAGGCAGTTTTAGCCAAGTCCCATGTTTCTGCTGCCTGGATTGACTCAGTTTTAAATACCAGCATAAGTAATTTGAAATCCGGCTGGATACATTATATTTTTTCTTTTGTTTTCTTTGTAAAAGCTGTGTCCTCGTACAGAATGTTGCTTCGCGGCAGCTCACAAATGTTGACTTGAGGTAGCTGTGGTTCATGTTTCCTGTCCATCCCCATCCTTGTCCATGCGTTCAAGCTGGAGGGGCTGCCTGAGCTGTCTTACTGCACAGTCACTGCTGTCAGCAAGAGGCACAGTCTGCGTAAGTGCAGTGGGAGCTGGGAGCTTGGAAGCCATGCTGAGCTAAGCTGCTGCCTCAAGGCACCACAGATGAGCCTGGAGAACTGACTGGCACTCAGAAATGCGAGCCAAGGGGAACGAGGTTGGAGACAGGTGAGCTGGGAGATGCTTATACAAAGGCTGCCATGAGAAGGAAGTATGATGCGTTTGTCGTGTGATTCTGCCTCATTGCCTCACAACAGAAGACAGACAAACATCTTGGTGTTTGTACAGCAGAATGGTATCAACAAGGCACCTTCTAAGCTGGGAAAGTGTGTGAACAGAAGCCCACATGCAATATGGAAGACAATATATTAGATAAGGGAGTTCCAGAGAAGTGTTGGTAAACACTACTCAGGGCCAAAATGGAGCTCTATGCAGGAGAAGTGTGGGGGTGTCTGAACTCAAAATCAGGAACTGTTGAGTTTTGGGGAAGAGCTTGCTTTTTGTTTGACCTAGGCATATACTGACCTGATTTGTCAGCCCACTTGTTTCACAAGACAGGCCTTTTTGAAGGAAAAAGTATGTTTTAGTGAGACAAGATAGCTGCCCAGAATAATTCGCTCCAACTTCCCACCAAGGACTTGGAGGTACTGTACTGTACTGTATTTTTCCACATGCGCAGAGATACTGTGAGACTTAAGGGCAAAAATTGCCTGTGCCTGTCTCTATTCTAGAAGATGCTATACTATAACAGATTTGCAACACAAAGGATGGGAGTAAAGCACCCCATCTTACTTGTTTGCCTGGGCAGCTAAGGATTACATTTCAGGGAACAAAAACCAGAAACTAAAACAAAACAAGCAAACAAGCAAACAAAAACCAAAACAGAATACACACACACACAAATCAAACCCCAAAACAAAAAACAACAAAAACCCCCGAGAACAAAAGAAACAAACTCACCAAACAGTGACAAAGTGCCATCCAGTTCTAAAAATCTGATTACATGGTTAGAACTGTGTAACAATGCATATTGTTGTCTCCCAATCTGTTGAACTTTTGGGCTTCAGACATTATGTTTAAAGTCTTTGGATTTGTCTGTCATTCATGATAAGTCGCTGCTTTATGAAAACTGACAGTGACTTGAAAAAAGCAGAACTCATTTCAGCTATTTTAGTTACTACTGGGGGCTTGGAAATGTCGTTTACATAAACTAGAGAAACAGCAGCAGCAATAGAAACACCTAGTTTGTAACTTATTCTTCCTTTATGGTTTTTTTTCTGTTGACCTAAGAACTAAATTCTGTGCAATCATGTCCAAAATGCTTTGCAGCAGTGATTATGCCTTTATTCTGCCTGATGAAAGGTCTTCTGCAGAGCTTGTTCTTTAGCACCTCTCTTCTAAATAACAGGCAAAAAAAGAGTTACTTTCCATAGCCTCATTTACTTACCAGAATCACAGGATTTGGGGGATTATAATGTCTGTCCATTGAAACTTTCCCCACAGCTTGCAGCTACCCTGTAAGAACGTGCAGTTAGGAAGTATACTTGTCTGAGGAAATAGCTCAAAATAACATTCCATTCCAGCTGTTTCATGCTATCTCCTGTACATACACTTTTATTTTTGGCATAACTACACAGATGAGTTACAGTGAAGTAATCAGGGCGTGACTTTGCAAGGTAACTACTGCATCTCAAAACCACTGGTTTACATGTTTTCACATACTGTTAATACCAGGAAGTGTTCTTTCTTTTTCTCCCTTGAGGACATTGAACAGCCATTTTGAAAAAAAAAATAGTGGGGACAATGATACTATGAGTAGAACCTTATTTCTTTACTTGGTCTTAAAACAGTGAAGTGTTTTGCTCTGCATTGCAATTTTCAGTGGAGTTATATAAAGGTACTTACACAGTAATATTTTTCTTCCAGGAATGTGGGAAGTACTGGGGTAAGACAAATATCACTACAGACTGGAGCTTTGCTTTTTAAGTCTTTTAAGCCCAGGTTAGCCTAAGTGGCTTATATTAGCCTCACTTTGAAGAGAGAAACCTTAAGGAGGCCAAAGGTTAGTCTGCAGCTGCACACTTGTGCAGTTGCCATTCATCACTTACAAATATATTTTACAGTCTTTACCTCCCACAGATAAACTAACAGAGCCCTAAGCCTGTGGAATAGAATTGTGCCAGAGGACTAATGTCTGGAAAGGCAGCTTTTGAAATTTTGGTTGCATTTCTTACTATAAAATGTTTCTAATATGGAAAGATGCCACTTCCAAATGAATTAAATAAAAACTGTAGTGCTTGTATGGCTATTTGCAGTCTACTTGTTTTGGGAATTCAGCGTCCTGAATTTGGTGGGCAGATGCCAATGGTTCTGCAAGTATTTGTGCCTGATAAAATAGTCACTTTTAGCGATGGATTAACAATTCATTCTCCTAATGAGAACTGTAAACAAACATGGACATATTGGATTCTCATGAAACAATGTTCACTTGTTCCAGCTCAGAAACTGGTGAGTGCTGGCAGGGTAGCAGGTGTTAGACGATGCTGCTGCAGGCTGCCTCCAGCCAATTTCCATCAAGCTCAAATGAGCATGTTGTTCAAGCCTGCATATATTCAGCAAAATTTAAAAATTGCAGCATATTTCTGAATGCAACAAATAATTTGAACATTCATGTAACTTGTCAGAGCTGGTGAAGGTGATGATATTGCCCACCTTCCCACACTCCCCATCTTGCCTGGTGCTAATGTGAGTCCCCATGTGCCCACACAGCCACCCTGCATGTTTCTCTCTCTATTTCTTCTCAGATAGACCAGGTGGGTTTACCCTGTGACCAGCCAGACATTCATGGTGGCATAAGCAGCCGGTGGGAAGAATGAGGAGGACAAAAATGTCCAGCTTTCCATTCAGATCTCTAGTATCAATGAAAAAGTGAAAAACCAATAAAACTGTAAATGCTGGGGGGAAAACCACCTGCTTTTCTCGTTATGTACTGGTGCCTGTAGAGGTTGGCCTTAGTCACCAGTTGCTGCCTTGGTGTGGGCCAGCCCTGTGGTGAGTAAGTCATAATATACTGGAAGGGCATATGGCAATACATGCACGTATTGCCAGCTAAAAATAACTCTTCATGGCAGCTTCACTTGTGTTTTTTTTCTGTCACCCTTCCCTTTGTGAGCTGCCACTCTTCCTTTCCTGTTGCTCTGCTGCTGCAGTGTTCATCTCACCCATGCCACATTGTGCTGTGAAACATCCTGCCAGGCTACTGCTTGGGCTGTGTTCCCTGCCAGCACAACACTCACAAGGCTTCACTGATCTGGAAAATCTCTGTATAGTCAATTCTTTGTTTTTCTGTTATGGGCAGGTTGCAAAACGTGTGAAGAAATTGTACTCTGGAAAAAATACACTGAATTATAGTTTGCCTAATTCACCTCATGAGTCTGATTGCTTTTATGCTTGTAAAAACTAACTGCCTTCTTGGTTCCTTTTGATTTTGTCTGTTGCCAGTAGATCTCTCATGTTGCATAAGAAAATCACATGGAACTTCATAAAGTTGTTCTATGGGGTCACATGTAAGTGTCATCTCCTTTTTGAAACAGCTTAGACTGAATGTCCGAGGTAAGTGAAATACATCATGTGATGGATCACTCACATTCATTTGCTTCATGTGATGGATCACTCACATTCATTTGCTTCTTTCATTGAAGAAAAAAACAAACATTTGTAAGGTGTAAACACGTTTTCAAACACAATCATTTTATCATTGATTTGAAAGCTTTGTAACTTCTGATGGCATCATGGCTTCACTAATGACACAGGGCTGATAAGAAGTAATTCCAATCACTAAGCCTGTAGTTGCAGCTTGTGATGGCAATTCTAATGACTTGGAGCACATTACAGTAAGAAGTAACTGAGACCTTTTTGCTAATATCAAAATGCTTAACTAAAGTCAGATTCAAAAATTCAATACACTGTATAGAGACAAATGCATTTGGTTGTATAATCTTGGTATGCTGTGTATGCCATTTTGTAACTGTAAAATGCAGTTGAAAATATGAAGAGCAGGTGTAAAAACAGGTCAGCTTCAGGGATGGTGATTAAAATAGGTAGATGAGAGATAGCTGTTTAAATAGTAAAATACTATAGGCAAGGGTCAGTATGTCCTCCAGAGCTTTATAACTAACCATAAAGCTTCTGTTTCCAGGACTACCCAGTGGAGATTCCCATATGTTATATGTCTCTTGGAAGCTGACAAGCATGTCAACAGAAAATTCACTTTCATCAGTTTGTACTGCTGATGTAGATGTGGCTTGTTACAGGGAGAGAAAAGGGTGCACTATTCAGAATACTGATGGAAATCTTTGGGTTTTTATTAAAATCCTTTAGAAGTCAAGATTCCAATCAGCTGTACTTTTACAGGGCATTTTGAGATGTCAGAAACAAACCCTTTTTCCACTCAATTCAAAAGCTTTCATTCAGCAAGTAATTTCAAGGCCATAAGAAAATTATGACCTGAGTGTGAAGTTTCACAGATCTCTGATTGGAAAGCTCATCAAAGGCCAAAATTATGGTATTTTTTAGTGTTTCCTGCTCCATTATCAGTAATGGTATGCCCTACCCTAGGTGGTCAAAGGAGACAGGTTCCACTTTTCTGGAAACTGTTGCCTGTTCTTTAACTCCCACAGTAAGTGTAGATGAATTACGTCTGCACTTAGTCAATGGTGAGGTGAAAAGCTTTGAGGGTGGATGAAGGAAGTCTAAACTGTAGCTATCTTGCAAAGTAACATTCAGCTTGCGCTCTTTTTCTTCTATCAGAAAGGCCTATGCAAGTAACAGGTATGGTTTATTGGTGAAAAGAATGCATCTCTGAAAAGCAGAAGTACCTCTCTCTTTAAATCTAAGATGTTTGAGTCATTTGGAAAATATGACAACGCAAAGGGGAAACTTTGCATGTCAGGGCAACTTTACTCATGTTCATATGCTTCGCACTATCTTGCCATTTCCTAGGTTGGGCATATATATATATATGGATACTGGATACACAATATGTGGATATATTGGATACACAATATATTCTATAGGGCTTGGTTTTTCTGGTTCTGCAAATACAGTCTTCCAGACAAGACTACAGCATATGGAATAAAAGCTTCAGGTGACAGCAATAGCACAGGAGATTCAGCTGAGTCTTCTTGTAAAGAACAAGGAAGTAACAAAATTATTCCATAAAATGTGCAGATTTCAAGTTTCCTCTCTAGACTGTTTAAGGAAATATTTGAAAGTTATGAAAGCATACAGTGATTCAGAAAAGTACTCTTCATCCAAAGCAGCATTCATGCAGTACTATTGCCCTGGATTTATAGATCAAACAGTAATCTAGTATTAAATAGTGTATCTGAATATGTAGCCATGCTACTCTAGGAATAGGCTATAGTTGGATACATATCATGTGAAATGTGAGAGGGGCAATTACGGAGACAAAAGTTCATCCTGTGTAGTAAAAGAGAAGACAATAGTATATGACATGGAAAGAAAGCTGCATTAATGAGACACATATTTCCAGCAGAAGGAACTTTGAACAAAACTATGCCTTAGTCAGCAAAGTCTACAGCACAGGAGATAATTTTTGCCTCTGTGCTAGCAAGGGTGCAGTAAGTGGATTGATTCAGGGCTTCCTGGTCCTAGACAGGACCTTTCTTGGATGCTTCCAAATCACAGGGCAGGTGAGTTCTCTTGCTTTGCATCTAACAGTATAGATGTCCCAAATCTGGTGCTATATAGGTACTGTTTCTTATCCTCACTATGACATCCTACAGCTATAACAGCCATACTGATAGTTTATATTTATTCTAATGGTTAAGCCTGAGTTGTTAAATTGATGCACATAGACAATTAGGATCATTTTTAGACAAAATATTAGCAATGGTGCATAACGTATTAATACCTCCTTACTTTCCTCTGCATCTTGAGTTCTGGGGTTCTGATTTTGCTTTGGTTGTGAGAATTGTGCTTACTCTGGCATATACTTGCTAATCCTTCATCATGCCAGCAACATCCTTAATGGCATCAGATATTTAAGGTTAAAATAGAAGTTCATGGATTTGTATTCCCTACAAAGGGTTGTTTTACATAGTAGAAAGTACTGTCAGGCAAAATATACTCTTTCTTCCAATAGCTGGCAAATCAGAGGAAATAAAAATAAATAGCCTTATTAATTTTAGGAATCTTATTATTTTGCTGAGCAGGCTATTTCCTTCTTAATACCCTGATCTTAATGCTTTGCCAGACCCCGATCAAATTCTTTTCCTTAGATGGGACTGATTTTTTTTCTCCAAGAAATTTTTACATTCTAGCAAAAGTTTTCAGCTGTGCTAAATAACCTGAATGTGTAGTTGCATGAGTGGCCTTGCACAATAAATCGTTGTGATAGTGTAGATATATTTGTTACTTTACCATCTGCTTCATAGATAATGTAGTAGGCAAGATCAATGCCTAACATTATGTCAGTAGAAACCTTGATGTAACGTAGATATAATGGCCCTGCAATGTACCTCCTAGGGCAAGGACATATCATCTATTATCTTTCATCTGCAACCTTAACGTGACTTCAGCCAGTTTACAAAACTCCTCTCACTTTGCAACAAGTCACAACAGAGATTTTCTTAGAAGAATGATGGGTTGGTTTCTCCCTGACATTGTCCTGGTAAGGACACCAAGCTGTGCAGGGGCTAAATGGCATGATGGGTTGTACTTACACACCTCGATAAAGCTGTCCATGTGTGTCCCTACACTACTAAATGTAGTAGTGATTTTAGTGTAGATGATTTTAGTCAAGGGGCTGCACAGGAGGGAGAACAGGAGAGTGTATTATACAGTAGTGTAAATTCCAGGCCAGCAAAATATTGAAAAATATAAGAACAAAGGAGGCAGGGAATATGTCACAATTATAAGGTAGTTCACTACTTAAGGAACACCTTGGATGTGTGTTTGTTTGCATTTTATAGCATTGTCTGGTGAGACAGAGCATGGTCAGTCATGGTGGTGGGCAGACACTTCAGGAATGAGCCTATTTTCTGGAGAATCAGAGCCAGCTTTGGTATCAGCAGAAGCAGTGAATCCCAAACGACCTGCTAGCATTATTTTCTTTCCAAGATCAAGACCTGATAGTTCCATCATGGGTTGGACTTGATCTCAAAGTTCTTTTCCAATCTTTTGGGATGAAAAGTAATGAAATTTGTGGGGCTTGGACTAGATGATCTCCAAAGGTCCATTACAACCCTAACTATTCTGTGATTCTGTGAATTAGAAGGCTTGATACTTAAAACACTGCAAAATTGTGGGGAAAAGGCCACAAGGTTTTTAACAAGCTGGATTCAAGGAGAAAGGAGACTCATAGAAGCTATCAATTTTCTTGAATATTGGTGGAGTTTTTAACAAACCAGGATGAGAATGCAATCAATGAGGTTTTATAGACAGCAAGCAGGACGTAAGGGTAGACCTTCCTAAGAAAACCTTCCTTTGAAAAAATGCAGATTTCACACCAGACTTCAGCAAGGAGGGGAATTCTCTGACAATTCTTTTAAAACTGAATTTAAAATAACTATTCAAAGGCACTTCATTATATTAATCATATTTATATTAATTATACATACTTGATACTATACTGCAATTGAATCAAGAATTCAGAGTGTGGAAAAGACTGGTAGAAGATACAGACCAACACGTATTAATCTTTCTGGGTATCTTAGCTGAAATAAAGAA
>JAOTQP010001219.1:256459-268112 GCA_026413545.1 Cichladusa arquata
GAAGGAAGGAAGGAAGGAAGGAAGGAAGGAAGGAAGGAAGGAAGGAAGGAAGGAAGGAAGGAAGGAAGAGGCCCTATAATGAAAGTCACAAGTTATTCTGCTTTAAGTTCTTCCAGTCTGTATTCTTTTCAGGGAAAGTTTGCCTAATGTTATGAAAAACAATGCATGGCCTTAATCCTCTAGGAAAGACTAGTAGGGTGAGAGCAGTGAATGCAGTCGTGTATCTCTGCCAGGTAACAGCCTCAATGGCTTTGAGTACATCCCAGTGCATCCCAGTAAGAAGTTTCAATGAATATTTTATTGTATTTGTGATTTTTTCTTGTTTAGAATGACATGCAACTGAAAGAGTCTTATTTCCAAAAGGAGATGTTCTTAGCTAATGCAAGAGAAGATAGTGTTTGCATGAAGCTTAATTTATTTAACATTTAGTTATGACACTTCCAGATAAATCTGGTATCATGAAAGTGTTTAGGAATCTGAGAAAAAAGGAAATCTGCATCAGATTTCTAGATGATTTACATAGAAATGTGTTGTCTATTGAAATCATTAAAACAAAAAATAGTTTAGTGCAGGGTACTGCATCTTTAGAGGAATTGGGCTTTTTTCTGCTTATACTCAGAAAATATATTTTTTTATTGTTTCTGTATTTTATAAGTGTTAGTTATTTCAGTGTTTTGTGGGGGTATTTTTCCCTCAAAATTTCTGTTTATGTGTAAAGGAAACTAACTCCTTCTGTCTTGTGAGAACCCCTGTTTTGTTTGTTCAAGGAGACCAGTCCCTCAGTGACTTCTTTCCTTATTGGAGAGCTTGAAGTCAGGAATCTGGAGCTGTTGAGAGGCTGCTGCAGATGGTGCATGTTAAAACTAGCATAAGATTTTCACAGACTGAAACCAACTCTCATGCTGCAGTCATCAGCTGATTTCATTCAGATTCTTCTCTTCCATTGTTTTTCAAATAGGTACTGTTAAAAAACCCCTCACTTCTCAAGCTTTTTTCCTGAAAGAAACTAAGTGCATAATATTTTAAGGTTGTTAAAATGATTCTTAACATGGCAGAAGTTGAGAAGTGTCTATGACTTTAGTAAATGATTCTTTGAGTAGAAAAATAGATTTTTTTTCCTGGTTTTGCTGACTGTATAATGTTTCTGGACCCAAATTTCACTGCTATTCTTCAATTAATATTGAATGCTATTCACTTTGACTCATAGAAAATCTTTTGTGGTGTTTTATCACTTAAAACCTTGGGACAATCAGTAAATATTTTTTGCTAATGTTAATGCTGCTAGCTTGAAGTCACTTGATGGAATTTTTACTTTTAATGATTAAGCTATCCCCTAATTATTTTTGATTAGATTTATAAGGAAGAGCTTTGTAGCTTTTGTCCTGGTCCTGCGTGCACTCATACCGGTTTCGTTCGGCCAGTGGTGGTGGCTGTGCTTTAGGAAGGATAGCTGGAAGAAGCCTGCCTTCTGAATCACAGGTGCCCCTGTAGCAAGCATTTGCATCTCTTGTGGTCAAACCTGATATTTACTCTGCACAGGCACTTTCACTCCTTACAGAGGTAGCTGGGGGATTTGCTCCAGTGTTGGAGGCTTCGAATACAGTCTTCCTTGTCTTGTGGCTGGTCTGTTCTCATGTATTTTCATATCATCTTGTAAGGCTGAGGTCTTCTCTGATGAGCATGTTGGTTTAAAGAGTAAATACATCAAACTCTTCTGCCTGCTGTGCACTCCCATCCCTTGACTGCTACACTCTCCTTTGCAATTCCCCTGGTTTGAGTCCTGCTCTCCTGAACAGTGCAGGCAAGTACATGCTTTTTTTGCATACATACATACACATCTGTCATAAATAACATCTCTAGGTGGAGTTCTGTCTCTCCTGGAATCACTGCTCATGATATTTCTCTTCTGTTCTTACTAGAGAGACAGATGGGCTCCTCTGCTAAGTGTTTTCATGCTGCCACAGGCATAGATATACTTCGGCATTAACTCTTGTATTGTGGCAGCATTTTATTGTACAGCTGGGAAGAAGGTTGGACTTTAAAAATCTGAATGATTCTAAGGTTCTAAAACTACATCAACATGCAGGCTCATGTGGCTGCATTACTAAAAGATTCTTATGCACACTGTTAGCAGACATGTGGCAGGACATGCTTTTCTTCATGCTTAGCTGTGACTGTTGCGCTGAGCAGTGTTTGTGGTGGTGCAGCAATTGCTTTTGGAGCTCAAGGGCATTTGGGGCTGTAAGGCCCTGGGAGACCTGGTGAGGCCCTGGTGCACAATTCAAGCTGTGAAGTGGTAACTGAAACAGAAAGAAATGCAGCCTGTTTGGTTCCTTCACTTTCAGCATGTGAGAAAGTGTGCAGTTCCTTAGCAAACACTCTCAGGGTTCAGCCATTTGAGCTTTCAAGAGCCATGGTGGAAAATCTCTGGTCACTTGAAACTATCCTTGTTTCACCTGAAGGTTAAACACTGTTCTCAGCACACCATGGTAGCTGCTCATCTAGAGTTTGCCTGAGGATGAAGAAGGCCCAGTTTAATAAGATAAATACCCAGAAGGAGAGAAGCATAGTGATGCTTGTTTCTATTAGGCATGCAGTGTTTCAAGCACCAGTAGGTATTGAGGTGTTGAGATTGTGGGTATGTGAGCCTCAGAGGAAGCTGTGGGGTGAATATTGTGCTGGGAGCATTTTGGGAGGGGTTTTGGAGTTACCTTCTCCACCATGAGAATTGTGCCATGCAATGAGGGTGGTTGATGAAATAAATGGGATCAGCCACCAATGCTGACAGGCAGGTCTGATGCAATGACATCCATGCTGGGGGCATTATCATGGTAGGCCTGAATTTGGGTCTTGAAATGGTCAAAATCTGCCAGGTTGGGTGAAGGGTGGGCAGAGAGAAACAAATGTGGTGCACCTAGGAAAAGGGATTGAGGGCTGATAATGTCCCCAGTTACCAACTGTGTGTAATGCCTGACTGAAGGCAGTGGGAATTTGGGCTGAGAAATAGGGCACACAACAGAAGGATTTTTTAAAAAAATGTCTTGTGTGAGTGTTCTTTCAAATGCAGGAGCCTCTGTGTAATCAAGCAGCACAGGATTATGCATGACAGATGTACCAGTGGAAAGGTAGCTGCAGGAAATGGCTGCATAACTAAAGGAAATTCAGTGAGCTATTTAATTTTCAGTCTCAGAAAAGGAAAAAGATGACCAGAACAATTTTTTTACCTATGTGGTCTCTGAATGGTTAAAGGATTATGATACATGACTTTGGGTACACGGTAAAAAGCAAGACATCCTTAAGCCCACACATTTTATGACTTTAGTGAGTTTCTGTAGAAGAATTGAAGCTGTGCTTTATTGTTTAACCACATACCGAGTGTCTGTATCATCCTTTGTATGCAGATGAGTGTCTTGTGTGTCTCACCATTGCTGTCTTATCTTTTTTGCAGTAGTGAGAGATTGGTTGATTTGGTCATGATCTTGTGGCACAGGACCTTTTCCTTTTGTTTCCAGTGGATGACATCCACTCTGCTGAAGGATTCAAGTCAGTTGGCACTGATTTCACAACCCTTCTGCTGCCAAAAATGTCATGCTGTCCTGTTCCCATGCTTTTATTGTTTCCTTCCTTGTGTCAGCAGAAATGTTCATGTTCGTCAGAATGAGGAACTCAATCATGAGATCAGTTAGCCTTTTTTTACCCCAGCAATCTTTTTTTGTGAATTAATTCTTCAGTCTGATGTGTTGTGCAGCTAAACAGATGCTTTTGCTACCACAGGGAGCTCTCAGGCTGGGTGAAAGAAGGGGACAGAGTGGGTATAACATGTCTGAGGGTTGGGAGTCGTGCAACCACTTCATTTGGAGGCAATGCTTAAAAGTTTGTGTTCATAAAAGTCTCTCAGTCTGACTTTGTGCTTAGGTACACTGGTCTGTATCCCTTTTTACTGAAACCCTGCCCTGATTTGTTCCTTTTTGTCCTGTCTGTTTTGTCATTCTCTGTTCAGGACACCTCTCAGCTTTGTGGTAGACATCTCACAAATGCTCACATTCTTTTGAACCAAGTTTTATTTCTGAAGTTTTGGTTAGATATGTTGAAAGATTCAGGCTTACCCAAATTGTAGAAGAAGGCTTCTTTTAGTGTGATATCTTGCCTTCCAGTACTCCATGCTATGATTTTTCCTTTAGAACCTCCACTATCCAATTACGTATTAATAGTCACCTGCTGTTCACTATATATATATATGTATGTATGTATAATTATTTTTATATATAATGTCTGAATTGGAAAAGATAATAGGTTGTTTTCACGTGATCTCCTTTAGAGATAGCCATTTCTGAATAATGTTTCAGTTTCTTTAACCTTTAAAATGCATTCCATAACCTGGAGTGCTGCTGTAAACCGAGGCAGTAGTAGTTGGTCAGATCACTTTTTGAGTTCTCTCGTTCTCCTTTATTGTTTGCTACTTTCAAGTTTTCCTAAATTACAGATGTAAATTATTCAGCCTTGTATCAATATAGTCGTCAACTGCATATGAGAATTGGTAAGGAAATTTTGTGGCATGTTTGGATTCCGAGATATTTTTGGGAAGGTTGTTTGATCCTCTCTATGTCAGTTTTTGAAGTATAGGGTTTTTCAAAGCATTCAGTACTTGATACAGCTTAGCTGTGTTTCTCAAACATTAACTCTTACACCTGAATAAGCTGCCTTTCACTACAGCTGATGATCCGTAACGTGTATGTTGGGCCACTGTAGTGTATGGCATTTATTGTGCCACTTGTCACAGGGGAGAGGGAGATCTGCCCTGCAGTGCAGGGGAATTTGACCCAGCAATGCCTAAGTACAATGGATGTATGGAAAACAAAAGATGCCAAACACTGAGGGGTTTTTCCATTAATCTTAGCCGTTTATATAGCTGTCTAATGATTAATTTTGTGGTTAGATGTTATGAATATCTGTCTCTCAGGGTCAGCAGTGGCAGGTTTGCATTGCAGGATGTATCTGAGAAGGGCCAATGTAGCATCTGCAAGCCACGTGTGTGTGCACTGGCTATTGTGTATTAGAAAAACTCTTTGCTCCATAAACATCTCACTACGTACATTTGTAGCTGATATGCATGTGCATGTCAAAGTATTTTTGTGTTTCTACTACCAAACATACAGAGTTTTAAAAAATATTTGTCCTTAGCAGTTGTTTATTTTTTTCTGTATAGGTTTTTAATGCAGGTGGAAAGTCAGTGCATGTGAAGGAAGGACTGAGATTCTTCAACATACTTGAAATATTAACTAAGGGAGGAAAGCTGGTAGTCTTAAATCCTGATCTTCAGTATCTTTTTCAAAATACATGAGAAAGCTAAAATGATATTATTTTTTAAACTGAATATTAGACTGAATACTGAGTTTTTGCTGTAGTCCTTTGCTTCTCTAAAATCCACAATACAGAAGGTGATTTAAAATAGCATTAGTTGTGACAGAGGTAATTCAACAAAACAGAACAATTCACAGAAGCCAAGATGCTGTGATTTTCTTCACTATTACAGTTGTATTTAATTATCTGCAGAACCACAGTGCTGAAGACATAAATGTATGATTTTACTGGTCAGGATTTTTCCCAACTTCTTCAAGGGATGCTTGAAAAGCAGATTGTTTAGGGATTTATTTTTTCCATTTACATAAATGAACAAAAATATATATTTTGGTTGCCTTGTTAATTAATACAAATTTTTCCTAATTTCAGGTTTACTTTTACAATATAAACAGATAACTCCTATTTTTATGTCCCTTACCTACTGTAAATTAAAACAAATTATTGAGTGCTAGTCCTTAAGTGTTTCAGATAACTTTCATCTAGTATTGAGATATTTAAGCAGACCCCAGTACTCTTCCAGAAGATCAATTTGCCTTGAATTTTCCCTACAAGAGGTGCTGGACTCACGGCAAGGGTAGAGCTGTGGCACGGAGGAGTTCCTCTTCATTTTCTGTACTGTCTCTGAAAGAAGCTAAGCCAGTTGCACTCATCCATATACTCAGGAAAGGAAGCAGTGCTGTTGCTTATAGAGACTGTCTTCCTGTCTTTGCCTCCAACTGCATCTCACCACCACATCTTTGGACTCCTGCCAGAAAGGATGTGGTGTATTTCTTCTGTTCTGCATGTGGACACAGATTGTACAATTTCTATTTTGTTGCAGCTGTATCATGATGAAAATCCCTTCTCATGTTTTTGATGTAGTGGAGTGTGTGATGTCATCAGCTGACATAGTGTCTCATGCCATATTCTACAAAAATGGTGCATGGCATCAGCAGTCCCTTACAAAAGCTGGGATTGCTGTTTTGAGAATTCTAAATTCTTTCTGGATGCTGCAAGGCAATACAATATTTTTTAGAGGATTGACCCTTCCAGATTTGGATTACATGGAAGGTGCCCTTCTCAGCACACTTGGATAGTTAGGGCACAGCATTTCTGTGTACCTCTGCACAGCAGCTTCATGCAGCATGGAGGGATGTCTAGCATTTTCCCACTGAAAGAACAAGTGTCATGCTTTAGTGTTGACAGTTAGCAATCAAATGTATCACATAAACAGAACTGTGATGTCTTTGTCCTTCGTAGGGAAGTCAATGACTTTTGGGAGGTTGTCTTACAAGATAACTCAGTTTGGTTAAACATCTGGGCAGCTGGTGAGAGACCCAGCACAAAGTTGAAAAGAAACAGAACTTGAAATAAGTATTCCTAAGCCTTACCTTTCTTTTTGTCTATAAAAAATAATGGCTTTTCAGTTTCTGAGCCTGTGGTTTCCTAGTACCACAACTGGGTGCCTTCCCCCCTTCTCAGTCTGACTGTGAGTTCCTGCTGAGTACTTCTGCTTCATCTTCAAAAATACTGGGAAGTCCTGGGAATGCTGGGACTGCTTCCCTTCCCCAATGCTTCCCCTTGTCAGCTAGACAGTTTCAGCCCCATTAAGCTAGGGGTTTCTCAGCCCCATGAGATGTGCTTGTCAGTTTTAAACACAGGGGTAGCCAACACCTGCCACCCCATGCAGTTGAGTTCCTTAGTATTTCCCGTGTCCATGGAGCACCTTAGACAGGCATTGATGTCTTTCAAGGCTGCAACCCTGAGCAGCCTGTTTCCTCTGGAGCAGAAGAAGGGTGTGAGCAGGAATGAGCACTCACCTGAAGGAGATGTGGAGGAGGGCTGTTTATTGATAACTACAGATAATTCCAGATGCATTCCATATCTGTATTCACTGTCCTCTGTCGTACTGCCTCAAGTGCTGCCAGCTGATTCTGATACTTAAAGACTGTAAAGAAACCAAGAGTACAGCAGCATGATCCAGCTACTTGTGTCCTCCTAGAGGGAGGAGATGTGAGCACACCTGCCCCAGCAGTTCCAGTCATGCTTAGTCATAATGTGAGTATCTCTTAAAGATATTGGTTACTGATAACATAAACGTTTAGGAATACACCAGAATGGCATTTGAAAGCACTTTGTTTTGTGGATGGAGTATGCATGTTTTAGGACTATTTCTGAACAGCCAACCACATAGGCAGTTGTTTAATACTTCTGTCTTATTTTATAGTAAATCAAGGTTTATACAGACAAGAATGATAGCACAGGCTTGTGATGGGGTGCTGAATATACTCAAGCTTTTGGCCTTAAAGCAAATTACTTAATTTTTATAATGAAACTGGTCCCCAAAAACTTTGTAATCACTAAAATGTAAATTAAAATAGAAATACATATTTCAAGAGAGCATCAGGTATCACAAATACAGTTAGTTAAACAGGAGTCTTATCGGTACCTTGGCAGATGTTAACTGTTGGTGGTTTTTGTCACTGCCTGGACTTTATCTTTCATAATGTTGCTAACCCTTCTTCCTTTCCCGGAGGTGTATCAGACGCTTTGATCAATAGCTTCTCTCTGGCTCAGTGCAGAAACAGATACTATTTGTTGGGGTTGGTAGTTCTGCTGAGATGCAGAAGATACAGTTTCATTTTTCTTGTTTAGTCAAAATAACCTTTATATCTAGTTTGAGTTTTAGTATAAACCACCTGTGAATAATTAACTCACCTGTGCAGCCAATTTTGGACCAGACATTTGTAGTTACAGTGTTTTTACTCTATGAAACCACTAGTAGGTCAAGTGAAAAATCTCTGACTTTATACATGAGGGTTTTGCAATAAAAAATTTAGGGTGGAAACATGGTATCTTACTCACCAAGGGATTCCAGCACACAGCCCTGGATCAGGTGTCAGTCCCCTCAAAAAGAGCTGACCAGTTTACATGGGATTCACAACCACCAGTAGGCTGGGTAAGGACTTCCTGGCCATCAGTAGAAGCTGACATGCATGAAGTCCTAGTTCCTGTCTGGAGAGAGATGTCCTTCACATGGAAACGTAGTACCTGTGTCCCCTGAAAAATTTGTATCCTGGACCTCTGAAGCAAGACCTTTCTGTGAATGGAGATTCATGTTAATACATGAATTTGGAGTAAATATAATCTGTGACATTTGTTTATTTTTTTATATAATGATGTTAGAAATAGCTTCAAGGTGATAAAAAAAAATTCTTACTTCAAGTCTCAACGCCAAGCATTTCTAACCCTGTTCAGTTTTGATTTCATTTAGAAACCAATTGTTAAGAAGGCATAAGTAGATTTGAGTTGGAGATCAGATAAGATGAGCATAAATCTCTGTGGCCATCAAATGTGTTACTTTCTTTCAGATTTTTGTTGCACAAACGTGATTAACTCAGTGGTTTATGGTTGTTGTTGTTGTGCACATTGGCTCTGTGTACATCTAGTTCTCTGAATAATTTTATGGCTGCATTTAAGAGAAAGAGTTGGCATTCATGTGCAACACTCTTCAAAGGATTAATGTTCATAGATACCACATTCAAAGGACCTGGAAGAAACAGATAGACAGAATGTACCCCAAGGTGCTCTGTGTATGTGCATGGTCAGTGAAGGCTCTGCATAATCTGCATTGCCCAGTCATGCAGGGGATGCTGACATTTGTTACACCTTATGACTTTAAAATGCAGCATTGCATGATGACTGTACTTGCATGCTTCTTAAGAACTAGAGAAATAAAAATGTGTATCAAGATCACAAATCTAAGACAAAGCAACAGTGTTTCTCATCAGTCATCACAAAATACCAGTTTTGAGTAGTAATTTTTTTAAATTACATTCTTTTTCTTGACTTTTTATGTTTAGACAGACTTCTTTATTTGTCTTAAATACTTGCATATTTTAGTGTAGCAGTTAATTTTTTCCAGTATTTGCCCATTCATTTGCTATTAAATGTTTGTATTTCACCTATTTCTGGTGAATATTGGAATTAGATCAGAAGCCCACTATGACAAACTTGCAAACTATGACTTCCTTGCAGTCACTAGACCAAAACAGCTCTTTTTTTTTTTTTGTCATGCCTGTGATTTTTGCAGAGAAGTTTTCACTACTTAACCCCTGATCCACATTGTTTGATAGACTGATACACTTACTTGTAGATTTCCAGGTTTCTACATATGGAGTCTGCTGTGTTTAAATTCCATAGAAATTTTGAAAAGAAATTAGGTTATTTGTGCAGTGACTATTGAAGAACTGTCAAGAATTGGTCACAGGCTTGAAGGTCAGTCTACATTTACAGTATAAACTGTGGACTAAAAACCACAGAGGATTATGAAAGCAAACTCTCAGGAAATGGGGAAACATGATGACCTTAGTATTATGTTGCCCAAACATGCTCACTGTTTACTGTCAGGTAAGTTCCTGCTGGCTTTTTCCTGACGTTAAAAATAAGCTATGTTATGTAGATGTTGAAATTATCTGTTTTGGGAAGGCATTGCACTAGCTTTGAGTCAACTATATTTGTAGCCTGCCCTCATAATGCCACATTTCAGCTCTGCTTTTCTCTTCATCCACTGCTTGCTGCTGTTTTCTACGCACAGCCAACTGCACTGAGATCAAGTAAGAGTGTTTGGTTATAAAAATCTGGTTTGAACGAAACAGCTGTATAGCCAGGTGGACATATGAGCTTTGTGCTAAATAGATGCTATTTTAGTGCTTTTAGTTAATGTATTCCTTAGTACTGTTCTCTTATTTCAGCTAAGACAAGTCACGTCTGCTATTTGGTAATGGTGATTCGTTAGTGGAGATTTGCTTTTTCAGTTTCATTTACAGAGATTAATAACTTGATAACTCTCCATTGGCTTAAAATACAGATCAAGATTTTGGGGAGAATCTTACTTGCTTACAGTTGTTTTAAGTTGTTTTGAGTAGAGTTGTTTTGAGTAAAGGGAATGTTTTAAGTGATGGCAGTTCCTGTTTCATCTTTTTTCATAGGGAATGTGTATGCATTTGTCATACATTTAGGATTAAATGCTCTAAGACAGACTAGAACTAGCTAACGTAGATTTAGTAATTTTTATTTTCATATACATCTAAAAACATGTTAGGCAGTTGTCTCTACCCAACGCTGATTGAACTAGAATATTCTGATTTTTCTGATTGCATCTCTATTACTATAAATTAGCTGCATGTGAAAAAATATTGAGGGAGGATACACCAGATAACTGCAGTTTTACAGTGGACACAGCAACAACAACTATTAGGTATACCATCCTTTTGCCACCATTTGAGTTGCTCTTAATTTTCAAAAGAAAAACATCTTTTGAATATTTGAATTCTCACAAAATTAATGAGACACTGTCTTTTCGTGGAGGCAAGACAAAGAAAAGCCTAATGCTTGGGGAGGTTTTTCAGACTTAGTTGAGGTTGCATGTACAGTCTTTATATGTGGTGTTCCTGGTATATGATAGACTTTTAATCCACCACTGTTCCCCTCAGTAATCCACCACCTCTGCAAGCAAAACAATCCTGCGTGTCTGATAAGAGGAAATGCTGGCACTGACTTTGCAGCTGGGAAGTTGAGTTACAGGTCAGGTAACACATCCCCTCCAAGGGAAAAAAAAGAAGGTTACATTATCCCATTTCTGGAAGGGCAATGGCAGGATAGGGAAGGGAATAACACAGAGGGCAGAGCAGTCTGAACTAAGTCATTGCAGGCAGAAGCTGGGAGCAAGGGTGAGCTTCATGAGTAGCACAATCCTATCCATACTTTGAAGTGATATTTAAAATTTTAGTGCGGTTTCAAATTCCTGTCACCAGTACATCATGTGCTATATTGCCACTGTATTGTAGCTATCCTCTGGATGTACTTAAGTTTCTTTCAAACCTGTCTGGGATTTGGATTGGGAAAAAACAATAGGTGTTTTGTACTGCTACCTGGTCCTTTGCCGACTGATTGCAGGTGATGTCCACTGCTTAAGAAGCATTTAGTCCTCCAGATTTGCCATACCAGCATGTACAAAACACAACTGCAGCCTTTCTGTGTGTTGCAGTACAAAATGCTATTTCAGGGCTGTATGGGAAACCTCTTGCTTGACATTTTAAGCAGTGCTTTCCTGCTCTGTTCCCTAGATGAGCAAAACTCATTCTGCTCTTTTTAAATCTGGGTTCTCATTCAAGCAGACCTGCTCTTTCTAAATCAGGGTGCTGTTGCCACCTCGTGGCATTGGCCAAAACCAGTAGCAAACGCTCCATGGCCCACATCAGCTGCTGACATGTCCGAGTGAGATGGATGTGGGATGCACAGAGGGGAGCAG
>JAOTQP010001219.1:305948-317235 GCA_026413545.1 Cichladusa arquata
GCTTCGGTGTCCCTTAAATCCTAAGTCTCTGATGAAATCAAATGGAGAGCTTCCATAGCGCTCTGCTTGTGCCCCCTGCTTGAATTTTCCACTTAATTGAGTGGTATGTGCAACAAATGCCAAAAGTAATGTTTCTTGCCAAAACAGGGATATGAGACCTCCTGTGATGTGGGTTGTTGACAACAGCTATAAAAATGTTTGCATTTACATTTGCAGTTGGTGCATAAGAATGTGTGCACTGTTAACTACGCAGTAGGCTGCTCCCCAACATCTCATCAGGAAAGTTGCTTTTCAGGTTCTGAAGGTGACTAACAACAGATTCAATGGCAAAAAATCCCCACTCACTAATTTTCTGTGTAGGCTCGCAGAAAAATAAAAGAAGACGAGAATGAAGCTAGAATGGAAATACCGCTATATGCTGATATTCCTGCAGATGAAAAGAATCAATAGAAATATTACATTTAAGCTATGAAGAACTCCTCAGTGGGAGTTTTGAAGTAGTTTTATGTAAACACTTTTACTGAGAGAGTAATTGCTATGGTGAGCTGGGCTATACTGTTGGTTTCTGTGAGATAAACATGTGGCCAGCTCAGGGCCTGAGACCCATCAATGACCTCTCTGCACCTGCAGCCAGAGAAGGGCTGCAGAGAGGGAGAGGGGAAATGTGGAGGATAACCTCGTTGCAAGGAAGGTGTCTTTGGTCACAGCAAAAAACATCTGTGATCAAACCCCAGGGACATTAAAAGCAGTAAGGTTACTGGGAGGCACCATCTGTTGGAGGCTGGGCTTTTGCAGTATTCAGTGAAAGGTGCTACAGTTTTTAACATGGATTCAGTATCTAGTTCCTGGTCATGGGAAGAGCTATCTTCCCTTTCAATCATGTTTGTCTTTGTTCCCAGTGAATAGGCTTCTGCAAATTTCCATGAGTAAAACCATTTAGCAAGCAAATGAAGAACTTAAAAATTATCTTTATAATCAAAAAAGATCATTTGAGAATGTTAAAAAAATACAGAGTAAAAGCAAATCAGTCAATTCTTTTATTCCCCCTGAATAAAAGTTTCCAAGGTGCTCACCATCTCCAGCAGCAGACAGCAGAAATCATTTCCAATGGGATTAAGACTCCCACAGTACTCAACACACGCAAGCCCCTAGTTTATAAGACTTGTAAAAGGAAAAAAAAGCCCCACCCCATTATATAACCTGTTAGCCAAAAGATGTTAGAGCATACACCAAATTTGTTTCAGTGCACAGCACAAAAATTTACTGTTAATGAAAAGAATTTATATGTTGTAGTCATTTAAGTGTAACAGAAAAGAAACATCATCACATTCAGTATTACAAGGTATTTGTAATAAAATTTGTATTTGGCAAAGTTTTCCTGGTAAAAAATGTCTGAAATGTCAGTATAAATGCTAATGACAAATACATGCTAGTCCACACTGCTCACTAAAAGCAAACTTGGTCGTCCTTTTTGAACTGACTTATTTTGCTAAACCCTGTCTGGCTGTGTTTGGAATGTTGATATCCTGCTATTATTCTTGCACTATGGCTCAATCACTGAAAACTCACTGTGGCACCTGATCTTGGTTTGTGGCTTGGCACCTATTCTGATCATGTTTCCACCTACCATCACCTCACTTTGGTTAGTAGCAGCACTACCCTCATACCTTTTTTCAGACTGATACAGATATTTTCTGATAGCTGTATGACTTTTGGAACAAAGCTCTTCTGACTAAGGGAACTCATCAAACACCTTTCCATACAGAGTGGTTCTTTTGTGTTTTGCATCTTTTTAATACAGACAAGTTTCACTTTAAAAACAAAAAATATAAAAGTGATGTACTGTCTCTCCAGTGCACTTTATTTTGTGTTTTACAGGGAAAAACACCAATCTGTTGAGGGAACTCTTAATTGCTTCGAAGTGTGAGCTCTCTCTTGATCCTAATCCCAGTCTATGCAGAAAAATAACCTAGTTGTAAAAGTTCCTGACTTGTCAACCAGGCCTGTTTATTTGGTATTTAAACAACAAATTCTGCTATAGAAGTACCTCAGGGATTGATTTTGTCTGGGCCATGTAACCACTGACTTCAAGGCAAATTCAAGAGTAAGTCCCGTTCTTGAGTAGCCCATCATCTATAAAAGGAGATGGAAGACTAATGGAATGTGAAAGACTACAGCTGAAATGGCTTGTTCAAGATCATGAAAGATCTGGTGCTGGACAAAACCAGCACTGAAAATGAACCCTGTTCTCTTAGGATGTTTTTATAGAAGTGCCCACAGATCTGAGCTGCTCTAGATTAATACAGTTACATAGGGGACTGTGCAAATCAAATTGGTACTGAAAGGATGACCATCCAGTCCATGTGGGCATTTCCAGTCTTTACTAGATGCTGCTCTCACAGCATCCTGGAGACTTCCCTTTCTTTTCCCAGGTGGGAGCCCAATCCCACACTGTAGCAACAATAAACAAAATACTGAGTGTTGAGGCTGACCCAAAGCTCACAGATGTTAAGGGCTCAATCTGTTACTTCCTCAGGAAGAGCAATTGCAATCTGACTCACCGCTCTGCCCTCCTCCCCTCCAGGAAAGAGCCTCCTCCTGCTGCTAAGCACGGCACAGCCAAACCACAATCAGCGATGTTCTCTCTGCAGAACACACCCAGCTGCACCAGGCCTCTCACTGCTGGGCAGTTCGCTCTTCTACTGAGCTGCATTCAAATGGCACGGACAAACTTCGGAAATTTAATTAGCTGTGAGGGTATTCAGTGCTGTGACAGAATAACACACCTCCAGTGCAATGGGTTGTTTCTGCTCACAGTCAGAAATGTTTCCCACACTTAAAACTTGTCATTGATTGTAGACTATTTATCTGACGCACCTTCTCTTGGCTGCCTTCAGAAATGTTTGTTTTCCTGTGTTTTCCAGTAGTTTCCCTGTGGGTGGTACTGTGAATGCGGGCACTTTGGGCAGTCTTACCGTAGCACGAGCTCGCTCTAGTGCCCGCAGTGTTAAGTTGCAATTGAAGCTTTCAAGCCTCTGCAAGCCCAACTGTGTCATAAAATCACACAGACCATTCGTCTCTGCTTCCACTGTTTCTAAGGAAGTGAATGCCACAGATGACAGGAGGTCAGAAATGACAGTTTATTCTATTTTTGAATAAATATTCTATTTATTCTATTCTCTCCAAATAGCTGTTGCTCAGGAAACTATCACCTTTCTTTAGTGTAGACAGTAAAGCATTTACAGCCAAGAAGATAATCAGGCAGCAAAACCATTTTTTCTCTCTGTTAGCTCCAGAAATAATCCAAAATTCACAAGACAGGTTAATCATGAATTAAAGTCCATCTGTGCAGAGGGAACACGTGGATGATTTCCCCAAAAAAGTAATTCTGTGCATTCCTTACACAATCCTGTGTTCCCTGAGCACCCCCTAGATTTAAGCATTGGCCTTACGAAATGCCAGAACAATCACTTTGAGTAACACTGTCTCACACAATACCTGCAATAATATAATGATTAAATGTGTATATTCATATTCATACAGTGGGTTCACTGGCTGATTCAACTAAACACAATGCAGTCCACTATACTTTGTGCCTCACTCTGTTCCTTTGCTTCACCATGGGGTCACTCCCTCAGGCTGCAGCTCTTCATTAACTGCTCCAGCATGGGTCCCTCCCACAGGGTGAATTCCTTGAGGAACAGTCTGCTCTGGTGGCCCACGGGGTAACAAATCCTGCCAGCAAACCTTTTCCAGCGTGAACCTCCATGGACTGCCTCACCATGGTCTTCCCTACAGGCTCCAGGGAATCTGCTCCTGCAGCTGGGCCTCACTCCTCCTTCACCCGGGTGTCTGCAGGGCTGTTTCTCCCTCAGCTTCCCCACAATTCTTCCACAGTTGCTGTAAAGCACATTTTATATTTTCTCAGACTCATTCCCACACAGGTCCCCTCTCAGAGTGGATCCGGAATGCCGTGCCGGGCACTGCCACGCTCCGCACACGGGCAGCCAGAATCCGCGGGGCAAGGAAAGGGCAGGGTATGGCACTTCCACTGCTCAGTACGGAGAGTGCCCAGGGCTGGCTGCAGCGCTTTCCACTGGAAAACAGTACATAGAGGAAGAAAAAAACTGCACCTATAAACTGTAAGATTAACACAAAAGAAGTAACTGTGGATTAACTTCAAACCGAGGAGTGATGTCCTGCACCAGAGCAGCCTGGTGTTGCAATCCAGCCCAGCAATGGCCTCGTTGGACACACGGACAGGACAGGACAGGCTGCTCCTTCCCACCTGCCACAGCCAGCCTGGGAAAGCAGGGCCGGACAGGGCTGATCCTGGGCACGACCGCCTCCGTCCCGAGGCCCTCCTTGCCCTCTGCACCTCTTCCTCACCCTTCTCATCCTTTCCTCTCCCCTTGTCTTCCCCATCTCATTCCCTTCCCCATCCATTACTTTCCCTTCCCCATCCCCTCTTCTCCTCATCCCATCACATCCTTTCCTTCCCCCGACCCTAACCTCTCCTCTCCTTCTCCCTTTCCTCCCCTCCCCTCCATTCCCCATCCCTTCCTTTTGTACGGAAAATCAGGCTATGAAAAGCCAGTGTCCATAAAGGAGACAGAGGAGTCCTGCAACTTTATTCCAATAGAGGGAGAGAGTTCACTGGGCCACATGCCCGCGGGGTTTTATGCCTCGAGATCTGGAGGACGCAACCTCCTTCTATCCTAAACTCCTGGTCGCATGTTGCCCTCCCCCTTTCCCCATCGGCCGAGATACTGGGAAGGGACAGCCTTCCCAAATTGCCTACCATATATCCTCCCTAGAGCCTGGCATTTCACCCAAAGGTCAGAAACCCAAACTTGTGCAGACCCTTGTCTGTTTCAGGAGCCAAGCTGCCTGAGCTCTGCGACAAACCTGCTGCTTGAGGTCAACAGCGACATCAAGACCACTACAAACACCTTCAAAGACATCCATATTTTCACCGATCGAACTGTTTGTAAAGACATTACCACAGATCTTCCCTATCACATCCCCCCACCCATCCTCTCCCATTCCCTTCCCCGTCTCTTCCACTTCCCTCCTTTCCCTTCCTCTCCTGAACCCACTCCGTTATATCTTTCCCCTCCATTTCCACAACCCTTCCTCTCCCCTCCTTCCCATGCCGTCGTTCCCCACCCCTTCCTTTCCCGTCCCTCCCTCTTCCCTTCCCCTTCCTCTGCCCATCCCATCGCGTCCCATCGAAGACTGCAGTTCCCAGCGGGCTGCGCTGCTGGCGCATGCGCAGTGCGGACGCCCCGCCCCGCCCCGTGTCGTCCCTCCCGTGGGCGGTGCGGCGGGGCCTGGGACGGAGCGGGGGCTGGACTGTGGGGACGGGCCGGACACGGGCAGTGGGGCCGGGACCGGGACCGACGGCGCGGAGCGATGGCGGCGGCGGGGCTGAGGTTCGACGGCCGAGTGGTGCTGGTGACCGGCGCCGGAGGAGGTGAGCGCCGGCCGGGGTTTCCGCGCCCGCGGAAGGCGGCGGAGCTGCTCGGGGCAAGCCCAGGCGGTGCGGGCTCCGCGCAGCCATCGCTGCCCGCGGCCCTGGCAGGTGCCCTGGTGGCGGCCGGTCTGGTTTCAGAGGGGACAAGCCCTCTGTTTCCGCAGAGGAGAGAAGGAGGAGGCCGCGGCCGTGCCAAGGCTGTGCAGGGGTCAGGGCCGTGCCTCCTGCTGCCCTCGGGAGCTGCTGCCGTCCGGGGCCGGCCCGACACTGCCCGCCTTGGTAAGCCCTCCGAACGTAAAGGATTTCTGCTGTTTAAACACACGCGGGGAGCAGCGCCGCTGCACCCCGCTCAGCAGTAGATGTTCTCCTCCAAGCGCTGTCCTGGTATCCTAATTCCTTCCCGCTGAGCTTTGGAGCTGGTGGCTGAGGCGTGTGACCCGTGTTTCAGCACGGAGCTGCTCCGGCCGGGGTTTCATGAGTGCCGCAGACAGCAGCCGCCCCACCTGCTGCTGCCTTCCTGTCCGCGCTGCTCCCGGGAGCCGGCCTATGGCCGTGGGGAGCGGCACGGAGAGATCCCTGTCAGCAGCACGGAGAGATCCCTGTGAGCAGCAGGGAGAGATCCCTGTGAGCAGCAGGGAGAGATCTCTGTGAGCGGCACAGAGAGATCCCTGTCAGCAGCAGGGAGGGATCCCTGTGAGCGGCACATGAGAGATCCCTGTAGCAGCAGGGAGAGATCCCTGTGAGCAGCACATGAGAGATCCCTGTGAGCGGCACAGAGAGATCCCTGTCAGCAGCAGGGAGAGATCCCTGTGACTGGCACAGAGAGATCCCTGTGAGCGGCACGGAGAGATCCCTGTAGCAGCAGGGAGAGATCCCTGTGAGCGGCACGGAGAGATCCCTGTGAGCGGCACAGAGAGATCCTTGTGAGTGGCACAGAGAGATCGCTGTAGCAGCAGGGAGAGATCCCTGTGAGCGGCAGGGAGAGATCCCTGTAGCAGCAGGGAGAGATCCCTGTGAGTGGCACAGAGAGATCGCTGTAGCAGCAGGGAGAGATCCCTGTGAGCAGCAGGGAGAGATCCCTGTGAGCGGCACAGAGAGATCCCTGTCAGCAGCAGGGAGAGATCCCTGTGAGCAGCAGGGCTGGCCTGCACTCTTGGTGGTCTGCAGGCTTGATCTCTCCAGGGAACCTGGTCTGCAGTGGAATGCGTGGTTTTGCCAGGAAATGTTTTTGCATTTGTTGTTATGGCGTGGGGGTGGTTCGTTGGGGTTTTTTGTTGTTGTTTGTTGCTTCCCTGTTTTATTATTTTTCTTATTCCTCTACATCCATGCTTTGACTACTCTGATGGTTAAGCAAAAATATGAGCTGTCAGTGTGGATGAGTGAGAGGCAAAGTTTGTGTTTGTGATGACTCTTTAGGAAACTTGTTCAGCCATACTCTGAAAAGGTTCTGCTCTCCCCACAGTGGAGTTTTGCTCTCATTTTGTGGTGCTGCACATAGCCAGAGGAGTAATTTTGGGGCCCTAGATTAAGTGATGTCTTGTGAAGAAGATGTTTTGGAAAGCACTGAACTGTCCTTGTACATCACATTAAGATGACCAACCTGATAATAATTGAGACCAGATTTTTTAATGGCGCTTTTCTGCTTTTACCAGATCTATATTTGTGGCCTTTTCCCTATATAAGTTTCACCAAAGAGCAGGTTAATACCTTGCATAATAGCAAAACAAGGTCACTGTGGCAGTAACAAAGCTTCTAGAAAGTATTGCAGTGAGTAAAAGTTGCGTATCATAAGTGTATGTACGGTGAACCTTGTACTCTCAGGGTTAGACAGCTTGAAAATGGTTTGTTAATAGAGAAAATCCCTTGTGTGTTTTATTTCACAACAGCTTTTTAGTAAGAGTTGATTAAATTTAAGCCAAGATTGAGGGTGGTCCTGTTGTCTACAGATTAGTTCTCATTTTGCTTTTATTTAATTTACATCAATGTAGTTAGACTGCATTACTAATAGCATTGTTTTTCAGCATTGATTTTTTGGATGCTGGTGAACAGATCAGAGCTGGGAATTTAATTAGATGTCTGTATTGCTAATTTCTGTTGAAGTGATACCTGTTTTCACACACACACATATATAAAAAGTGTGTGTATGTTCTTTTCACTTTGAGCAGATTCTTTGTGAATTATTGTGTTGGACATACTTTACGCAACCTGTCTTGGTTTTTTTTTTACTATTAATTTTGATTCTCAAGTGTTCAATCCTTGTTTAGCAGCTGAGAAGGCCAGTACATATAACATGGTCTGGGTTTTGTGTGCTTCTCAGCTGTGTTTTCAAAACAAAACAAAACAAAGATTTTATTGGGCTTGTATTACATGAGCAGTGGATGTATATGCATCTCACATGTAATACCCTCCGTTGCAGAGGTCTGAGGGAGTCTTAAGGGAATTTTCAACTTGTTACTGTGAGATTAGTGTGCTTCAAAACAGTCTATACAGTTCTTATTTTTTGCCCCTTTTTTTTTATTTTTGAGACCTGGCTTTGAATGTCCTGGTGAGGTGCAAAGAGATACTGTTAGTATTCTGAGAAACTCTTTTCTGTCTGATCATTTTTTGATCATTTGAATCTCCTTCTCTTGAAATGAGTAAAAAAAGGATCAGTGCCATTAATCCCAACAACTTTTGACTGGTACAGTGGATAGTATATCTGTAAGTCATTTATTGTAATGAATGTCAAACACAACTAGAATCTAAGCCAGAGTGAAGGTTCAAGACCCTTGCTTTTGTATGTGAAGCAGAAATGACAGTCTTCTCTTAGGATAGACAAACTATGTATCTGTTTGGGTAACTGAGGTATTAGGCAGTCCTTTGTATCCAAATGGTTTTGTCAATACATCTTCAGTTAAATTTTGTTCAGTTTATTTTTCAAATCCTAATTTTAACTAGGAAAGTATATTATTCACTTAGAGCGTAATTAATTAACTTGAAACATCCCCTCCTTCTTCAGTGTTACAGTAGGACATTAAAGGTTCTTCCTTTCAAGTGTATTTTTCTATCACAAGCACAAACTCAGCGGCATACAGCTTTCCCAGATGATTCTGTTGAATCCAATAACAAAGAGTAAGCATGGTTTGTTTGGGTTTTTTTCCTCTTTATTGGAAGTTTTGTTTACTATTTACCTGTTTGTTTACTTTTATATTTTGTTCTTATAAAAGATTTTGAGCTACTGGGGGAAATAACATTTTACTTTGAACCTGTGTGGTGTTTGTGTTGAATTGGTGCATTTTTCTTGATGCAGTTAATTTTTGTGTAGCTTTTGTCTGAATTGTGATCCAAGAAACAAATTCACTCTTTTTTTTACCTTTTCTTTTTTTTTAAACTAGGTTTGGGCAGAGCATATGCTCTGGCTTTTGCTGAAAGAGGAGCTTCAGTAGTTGGTAAGTTTTATCTTAACTAACTTGATCTAGACAGTAACCTTTGCCTTTTCACATAGCTTGCATTCAACAGTCCATGCCCTTTTTGACAGTAACCTTTGTTATTTAATGGTTTTCTATCTTATCTTTTGCTGTTTAATTTTGCCTCTAAGCTTCATTTTCTTATGAAACAAGTTGCCCAAGTTTGTCCAAGGGCTCACTTTTGCTGGAAGACCAGTTTGATTCAGATAATTTCTAGATTTCTTTATCAACGCATACAAGTCTTTTACTGCAATCTGTGGCCAGAAAGGGTAAATACTTCTCAGAAGGTTCCAGTATGACCATTTGAGTATGTGAATATGTTGTCTTACAGTGCCTTTTCCCAAGAAAGATGTTACTGAAATGTAACTCAATTGCATTGTTTCTTTCTGTGGCTCATGGGACAGAAGAGCTGTCTGGTCTCCGTGTCAGTCCCAAATAGCTGTCAGTAAAGGATTTCTGGTGGTTTTGTAGCTCCTTGGTTGAACCTTAGCAGGGCATATTTAGTTGTGAAAAATGCTGTATCACAAGGCAATCCTGAAGGTTAAGTTGTATTTGAGGTACTCACTGGCAGCTGGCATTGCCATTTTTAGACTGGCTCTTAGGAAAGCTTTATTCACTAAAAAGGTTGTCAGGCACTGGAACAGGCCAGGGAAGTGGTTGAGTTACCACCACTGGAGGTATTTAGAAGATGTGTGGATGTGGAACATGAGGACATGGTTTACTCCTGGACTTAGCAGTCTTAGGTTAATGGTTGGACTTGTCCTTACGAGATATTTCCAACCTTAACGATTCTGCGATTTCAGGATTTTGCTGCCTATGAATGAATTTGTACAGGTGTTGTTGATGAGTTCAAGATTAAATGTTTAAAGAGATTACAGACAAGAACTTGCTCACTGTTTTTTTTTTGTAGTTTTCTAGTGGCAATCCCAATCTCAGTTTACAAAATTTAATAAAAATTGTTTGGTTTTACTTCATGATTAAAAATGAGTATGTGTGTAGACAACTTCCAGAAAATTAAGTTGTCTTTACTTCTTTTTTTCCTATTAATTACCATCTTCGATACTTGCTGTATTTACTATGGACATGAATAATTCATGTCAAGTTCTTTTTTAGCAAAAATTATGTCACTAAAGCAGTCCAAATATTTTGTACTGACTCTCTGTAGATGGTGGTGGTCCGACTTTTCCAGAATGATATGGAAGAAAATATAGTCTGTTGCCTGACTACCGTTAATGCTCCTTTGTCTCTTGGCTTTATTGTGTAATAACTGAACAATATGTTAAGAATTGACTGTAAGGGCAATCTCTTGTTTCCTTTTGGAAACTTCACCACAGCTTGTCTTGCAGTCTTATCTCTTCATGCTTGTATTTGTTTCTCTTGTTCTCTTACAATTCTGACTTCAAAGAGTTAAGAAGTTACTTGTATAAACATTTAGTTTTTTAAAACTCAAGCAGATATGAGGCTCATATCTATCTTTAAAACAAGCTCCCTTTTATAAGTTATGGAAATGAAGGTATGTTGTAGGAGGAATATTTTGAGTAGTTGGAAGAATAACAGTAAGCCCCAACATGAGACCTTTGCCCAGTCCTGCATCTCTGTTGAGTGATTTGCTGTTAGTGTGGTTAGATTGACAAGAGCAACCAAGGTGGAAAAATCCCTGTTCTCATCACCGAAAGGCTGCCTGCTATTACTGTTTTTTGTCATTCTTTATCTCTTTCATGCCTCTTACCAGGAAAAGTTGAAAGCAGGAAGAAGGGATGGTTTGCTTTTGTCTTGCATCCCGTGTTATGTCCAGATCTACTGTTTCTTGTGGTCTGTCTGAGGGTTTTTGTCTTGCTGTCTTAGTTTAGAATCATGCTTTTGAAGCATCTCTCCTGGTATGTAACCTATGTGTATTTTTGTTTGCATAGTGAAATGGTATTGAATTGCATGAATCCTTTAAAATACAAGCCAGAAGATGCAATCTATCAGTACACCTACATTGTTCATCTGTGTTTGGTCTGTGACAACAGAATACTGCTAGAAGTCAGCTGGCTTATTGTTTAAAAAACTTGTACTGTAGATGTCAGGTGCTCTGCACCAACTATTCATCCTTCAGACTTGCTTTTGCTACTCTGCTAATGACACACAGCCTTAGAGGAATTCTTCCCAAGGTTCAGACTATAACTATGCTCTGCCAAAGCTGCTACAGTCTTTGGCTCTTTTCTACAGCGTGTTTTCAACTGAGAATTGCATGTAAAACTTGGGCTTAAAATAATGTTATTTGTCTATTTTGCTGTTAGGGTTTCTTTTCATTGCTCTATCACACTCATAGAGTTACTATTTTCAAAACCTAGAATGGCTCAACTCTTTTCTGCATACTCAT
>JAOTQP010001219.1:371867-382755 GCA_026413545.1 Cichladusa arquata
CAGTGCTTTAGGATCCCAATGTGACACAAAACGGTGCTTTAGGATCCCAATGTGACACAAAACAGTGCTTTAGGATCTCATTGTGACACAAAACAGTGCTTTAGGATCACAGTGACACAAAACAGTGCTTTAGGATCACAGTGTGACACAAAACAGTGCTTTAGGATCTCATTGTGACACAAAACAGTGCTTTAGGATCACATTGTGGCACAAAACAGTGCTTTAGGATCCCAATGTGACACAAAACGGTGCTTTAGGATCCCAATGTGACACAAAACAGTGCTTTAGGATCACATTGTGACACAAAACAGTGCTTTAGGATCACTGTGACACAAAACAGTGCTTTAGGATCACATTGTGGCACAAAACAGTGCTTTAGGATCCCAATGTGACACAAAACAGTGCTTTAGGATCCCAATGTGACACAAAACAGTGCTCTAGGATCACAGTGTGACACCAACCTGCAGTTTCTCCTGCCTTGTTTGCATCCAGTCATGGCCATTTGTAGTGGCACCACAACTTGCAACTCTTCCAGGCTGTTGTGCTCCTTTGGAATCATGACTTTAGAGGTAAAAACAAAAAGCTGTGTACAGCAAATGCTGTCCTCATGGTTTATGTTGGCTCTTTCATTGGACTTCTCAATAGAAGAGAAACAGAACACTGATGTTTGCCCCTCAAGGGCTCCTTCTGTCCAAGTTTTTAATTCTGCCTCAAAAACTGCAGCATAAAAAAGCCAATACACATTTGAAATGGTTAAATGAATTCTTTGTGCCATAGGAGCCACAGGCACACCAAGCAATCCTCGACACTCAGCGACTCCTCCACTGAATCCTTCACTCTCATGAGGGACTAATGGGAGTAGGTGAAGCTCAGGAGGCAGTTCAGTGCTGGCAGGCAGGCTCACAGCTGCCCTTTTGGTGCACTTCAGGAATGATGTCTAAGCCCCAGTGCTGGGTAAGTGACAGATTCGGCTCCCCTGAGCCTGGATGTGTTTTTAGAATGAGATTTAGATGGGCTATTATTTAAGGATCCACTTTAGCAAAACTTGCAAGTGCTTAGTGATCTAAATGAGTCACATTGCTACCTGTGTTGTGATGGCACAGGGTGTCATCCCCACTTGTGAGAGCAGTGTGCATGTAAATAAGGACTTGGGCTGTCACAGAGAGCTCTCAGCATGAACCATAACCCCGTTCTGAATAGAAGAGAGGACCCCCAAACACTGGTGTGTGTTACACTGTGCCACATCTTCTATATTTGTCTGTGCCAGGGAACCCTTCTTTACTCTCTTGGCTCACCGTTCTGTGATTAAGCAAGCTACATCTCATCTGTATGGGACTGATCACAAACACTGTGAAAGGATGAAAGCCATTGTGCTGGTGTCAAACTCTGATGGCAAGCAATTTCAGAGTGGTTGCCAGAAATCTAATCATTTCAGTCATTTCAAAAGAGTTTAAAGCAGTTGTTAAAAAGAAAGTGCCTCATCATCCTGGGAAATAGAGTCATTCTTGGCCTTCAGTCAGGCATTCTTTAGAGCTAGTGACACATTTATGTGATTATAATGACAAATGACTTTTCTGTCCCTCTCTGTTTGTATAATAGATGAGATATATGTGTGGTTTTTGAGGATGGAAGAAATAAGGGAGGGTGGAATATTTATATTTTAAGTATGGGAAATTATAAAATTTCCTCATTAGTAACCCCACCCCTCACCCCCAAATGCAGGAAAACCAAATTACAATTTTAACTTTGAAGGTATAAATGTAAGACAGGACCTTGCATCAGAATTAGGCAAATGTGGCTGCTTGATTTCTTGGCCAGCCTGGGACATATCAATTCCTGTTGGAGCTGTTATGTGCTGTTTTCTGCTGATTTTGTCAGCCCACACAAAGGACAGGTGAAGCTATTCTGAAGCCAGCTGATCCAGGTCTAACCCCTACAATCAGCTAAACTGGTGCAAATCATGTTTGATCAGAGACACACCAGATGTAAAGAAACTGAGAGCAGGACTTGGCCTGGTGTATTTCACTAGTGCAGCACGAAGTTCCACATCCAGATCTCTTGATGTTTGTGCTGACTCTGCTGACAGTGCTAATGAAATTACGAGTTAAAATCATTACTGGAATTAGTCATCTTGATTTGTTTCCTTTGCTATGTCTATTTCACAAAAGAGTTCTACATTTTCAAAGTACACAAAACAGTTAAATTAAGTGTTTAATAGTTCCAGCTGCCGTCCAAAATTTGTTCAAACAGTCTAATGTGAAAGAAAAAAGGCTGAAATGGAAGGATTCTGCAGCATATAAGTTTAAATGTTGATTTATGAACTTGGCAGTCAGTCTCTACCGATTAAAAACATGCATAGGGTTTTTTCATCTTCTCCAGACAACTGTTATTACTGACTGGTCTGTTTTGTCAGCATGTGCCAAGCCCTGGCTCTGCCCCTGCCAGGGAACTTGCCTTTGCACCTGTCAAAGCCCAGTGTGGAAAGTGCTGCATGACAAAGAGTCAAAGTGACAGTCCAAAATTGTTCACACAGCAACTTTTAAATGCTCGGAGAGACTTTTCTTTCATGTTTTAACTGTACAGTTTCAATTGCAAAAGCTCTGTTCTCCACACCAAACCCTTTTCAGTAACAAAATTAAAGAGATTCTAAGTTTGTCAGTAAACCCTGACATTCAAGTGCTGAAGTTCACCAGAGTAAGGCAGATTGAAAAGTTATAGCACTAGGAGATTTTCCATTGAATTCATATTGTAAGAGATGGATTAATCTTTCAAAGATCAAATGATCTGGAAATAGAGAGGACATAATTTGATTTCTATTTCTTTTTATTAAAAGTGCCAGGCTGGATGTGGCCCTGGGCAAGCTGCTTTAGCTGCCCCTGCTTGAGTGGAGGGACAGTGGATCTCAGAGGAGCTGGCCAACCTCAGCTGCCCTGGGATTCTGTGCATTCAACAAGATTTACACCCCTTTTATCCTTGGCCAGTGGACCAAATAAAATGAATACTCCAGAATAGCTTTCTCCTTAAACTACATATTACAGCTTTATGAGTTAATATAAATAAATGCAACAGCAAGATTGATTCATCTTCACTCTTTGAGAAACTGTAATATCTCATACTAGATAGACTGTCAGTATAGAATAAACAATTTGCCATATTGATACCTGGTTCTTAGCAGTTTTGTTTATTAATTCCCCTTACAGCAAAGAAACAAATCCTGAAATATTAAAATGGCACTTTGCTTAGTATGAGAATTAAGTTTTTGTGCCTTTAGGCAGAAATAATTGGTATCATTTTACGATACTCAAAAATGAATAAGAAGTGGATCTTTTTGCTCTTAGGAAATTTATCTTGTTTTCATTTAGGACAGTGAAAATTGAGAAAGAATCATCTACATTGTCAAAAATACTTCTATATGCATATAAAGTCAACAATGTAGTGCTAATTAACCAGGATAAAATTAGGCTAATTTTATATTACTAATGTGCTAGTCAGTTTGGTAGTATTCAGATGATAGTTCAGGATTCATGCTGAGAAAGAATATGTTCTTAAATGCTCCCTATGAAATGAGCCAAATAAATGAAACCATTGTTATACTGCAAAAAATTGCTCATGTCAAGGTCGTGAAGAGATAATATAATAAAAGGACAAGAAGAGCTGACTGGATTTTTAGGTGCCAAAGTAACTTTTATGTGTGAGACTACAAACTCAAATGGCACTTGCTGCAGCCACAGCTGCTTCAGTCTCAGTTGCACTGAAGTTTTATTATCAGAACCTTTTCCAATGTAACCTAAAATGGTCACATCCTTCCAATGTAAAACCACTGATTACAAACAAATCTGGTTAAATTTCCAAAACACCAAATAGATCACAGGATGGCCACAGGCAGTGAGATTTCTCTCTGGTTTCTTATCTTTAGTCCAGGGAGTTATGTCACTGTATTCACCAAGCTTTGCTGCTGCTGAAATGGCTTCCTGGTTTTTACCATTTTTTACCATTTTACCATGTGCTTGAGTCTTTACAGAGCCTTTATTTTCCCCCCAGTCATTAAGGACAGGTGCACCTCCAGATATTGGGGCTTCTGTGAGCATTTTGGTGGGTACTGGGTGACCACGTGGCCAGTTTAGGACAGTGACTGATGAACATCTTCACCCTCTGGTGCCTTTGCAGCAAATGTGTCCTGTCCAAATCAGGAATTCCGTGTGACACTGAGCCCAGAGGGTGTTTCAGCACTGTGGAATTCTGTTTCAGCTGGCACAGGTTGCCCTGCTTGCTCTTTGGGGTCCTGTTCCCTCTAACCCCTGTGTGATTTTCTCCTCTTCCTGACAATAGTCTGTGACTATGCACCATTTGTGACTAACACCTGCGGTGACTCTGTTGAAAGGATTTTTCCTACAAACACAGGACAATCATTTTTTAAAAGAGTGTTTTCAATAGACTGTGGTGCAATCTTGTTAAACACTACAGGGGAGCCTTACATTTTTTTGTTTGGGTGCATGACTCCATTCTAATTCTGGTTTGTGTCTTTTGCTAGAAGTACAAGTCTTTAAAAAAGTATTAATTTTATTTAAGCAGCACTAATGAAAACCCAAAGCAATATTATTTTGCATTTGGCAACGTTAACCTTTATTATATTTGTTTAAAACATCAATTATTTGTAAAATAGGTTTGTATAAAATATCCCTCCTAGTAATTTATCACCCACTTCCAGCAGAACTAAGTGTATTGAATAAATCTGGCTCCCAGTCTTTGCCTTGCAGCTAAAATAAAAAGAAGTTATATGGAAGGTTACATGCATGTGGGGAAAGATTTTACTTCTAAAATTTTTGTTACTTTTATAACCTTTTAGGTTGGAAGTTATTCCTGTGTCTATCATCTAAGTTTTAAACATAAATAACCCCCTCTGTTATGCTGTTACACTATTCCTTCTGAATAGCCTCTCTTTTCTCTATCCAGAAAGAAATTTAATTTATAATTCTATAAATACATCATTTTTTGTTATTTTTGAATTATTTTAATTGATAATTGGTCAAATATAACACAGGATAAGGAACAAACCATTGCCAAATTTCTGTGGTCTTTTTTTTTTTTTTTTTTTTTTTTAAAACTTAGAATTTCTAGTAAGGATTAAATTAATTTGAGGTGGAATTAAAGATTTGAGGTGATCATCTTGAGCTTGGTGCCCAGCGAGGTTATGGAGCACATCATCTTGATTTTGATCACTTAGTACATCTGGGAGCCAAGGGGCCAGCATCACAGCCAGCACAGGTTTAGGAAAGGCAGGTCCTGACTGAACAACTTGGTCTTCTTTTATAACCAGGTGACTCACCTGGTGGATGTATCTGCCTCAGCAAAGCCTTTGGCACTGTCTGCCTCAGCATTCTCTGGGAAAGCTGGCAGTCCACAGCTTGGACAGGCATAATCTTTGCTGGGTAAAAAACTGGCTGGATGGCCAGGCCCAGGGAGTGGTGGAGCCAGTCACAAGTGGTGCTCCCCAAGGCTCAGTACTGGGGCCAGTCCTGTTTAATATCTTTAATATCTTTGTTGTTGGTCTGGATGAAGGGATTGAGTGTCCCCTCAGTCAGTTCACAGATGACACCAGTTTGGGTGGGAGTGTTGATCTGCTGGAAGGTAGGAAAACTCTGCAGAGGGATCTGGGCAGGCTGGATCAATGGGCCAAGGCTAATTGGATGAGGTTCAGCACGGTCAAGAGCCAGGTCCTGCCCTTGGGTCACAACAACCCCAGGCAGTACCACAGGCTGGGCAGAGTGGCTGGAAAGTTGCAAGCTGCCCAGTGGAAAAGTATCTGAGGATTTTAGATGACAACTGGCTGAGCATGAGCCAGTGTATGTAGCCAAGAAGGCCAGTGGCATCCTGGCCTATACCAGAAATAGTGTGGCTGGCATGACCAGGGCTGTGATTGTCTCGCTGTACTGGGCACTGGTGAGGTCACATCTCAACTGCTGTGTCCAGTTTTGGGCCCCTCACAAGAAGAAGGACTTTAAGGGGCTGGAGTGAATCCAGAGAAGGATGGTGGAGCTGGGGGGTCTGGAGCACAAATTCTGTGACAGGCAGCTGAGGGAGCTGGGTGTGTTTACCCTGGAGAAGAGTGAGCCCTTGCTGCTCTCTACAGCTGGCCTGAAAGGAGGTTGTAGCCAGGAGGGGTTGGCTTCTTCTTCTGCTTCCACAACCATTGACAGGACAAGAAGAAATGGCCTCAGGCTGCACCTCAGGAGGTTTATAGTGAACATCAGGAGAAATTTATTCACAGAAAGGGATGGAGTCACCGTCCCTGGAAGTGTACAAGAAAAGCTACTGTATGTGGCATTTAGTGCTGTGCTCTAGTTGCTAAGCTAGTGATCGAAGGCTGAACTCAAAAATCTTGGAGGTCCTTTCCAACCCTAGCAATTCTGTGGTTCTGTAAACATGAACGGATTTACCTTCATTATGGGTGCCATGATTATGCAATGTTAAAGGCGTAGTTGTGCTTTGAGAGGTTAGTATTAATTGTAGATATTGACTGGTAAATGATGGTCTTGGGGATTTGGCTAGGAAATGGAGGAGAACAAGGATTGTAATTATGTAAGTAATATCTTAATGTATAACAATGTAACAACTGTTAATTATGTACTTATTATATTCATAATAAAACTTAGGGGTCATGAGAACATTTCTGAGTCACTACACCTATTTAATTGTTTTTGTCATCTGAACTTGACATTGGTGAGACTGATGGATTGAGTATTATCAATAAAGTATATAAAATTACTTTTCAACTAGTACTTAGTGAAGAAAAAGAAGTTGTGTCTTGGGAGATGATATGTCAGGCTTTCAATATCTGGGTCCCTTCTGAAGCAGTGTAGGAATGGTAGAGACAGGAAAAAATATAATGCCAGCAGAATGAAGTATGAAAAGGGATTTCTAAGGTCCAGAAGTAATTCAAAAGAGTTGGTTAGGAATTGCAGGCATCCTGGACACCTTGTCTGTGTTTTGTGACTTAATGTGTTGAGCTTGCTTATCTTGCTGTTTGTCTCAAAGGAGGCAGTTTGGCTACGCTGGTATGGTGCCTAACGTTGGCAGCATTTGGGTAGAGATGTATTTTAAAAACACATGGACAGTTAGGCTTGGTTAGTTGGTATCCACTCTCAGACTTCAGTTTGTGTGTGTAGCTTGCATTTCACGATTCAGTAGGTGTTTTCTTGATTTTTGTTTTCCTAATAAGAGTCTGTGCCTGCATAACCTACAGGAGCAATGTTAAAGGCTCAGGTATGTTAGACTATATAGTAGCTGGTTTGGGTCACAAGGATGTTACACAACCCCTACTCACAAACACAAATGTACAGATAATTTATCTGGTGCTCAGTAACCTTTTTCAATTTCTTCCCATATTGCTTGAAGTGATATGCATTAAATCTGTTCCAGAAATTATAATTTACCTTAAAATCAAGTGGAAATAATAATCCAATATGTCACTTCTTGGTAAGCAACATTGTATACTTAAGTGACCTTCTAGTTCTGTTGTTACTGGGTAAGTATTGCTTAAAGCAGATTTCAGAAAATGGAAGACTTAAATAGACTAAAGCTACTCGCAGTCTCTGTAGCTCCCCTTATCCTGTCAAAGAATTTTTTGGAAAAAAAGTTGCACATAAGATAGCTTTTGCAGAAATAAGGTCCCATTGTTAGGAGAGGGCGTCTTCATTTGTCCATGAAGAGCAACCAGCTGTCATCCATGATTCTATGACTAGAGGTGCCCTGTCCTTACAGGAATATCCACATGAATAACGTGTGGGATGGGGGCGTAATGGATCAAGAGGCAAAGGTGTAAAGGAAAGACAGGAATTCGTAAAATCTGATAATTACTCGGCAGAGCATATCCTGTTAAAATACTCTACTAAGCAAATTACACAATACCTGATAGTGTTAGCTTTGTAATAGGTTGTTTTGGCAGGTCATTTGGCATGGCAAAAGAACACTCTGAAGCTACAGACACTTTGAGGAATTTTTGTCTTTCCAAGAGAGAAAGATAATTGACAAGGCTTTAAACATTCCTTGCATGAAGCAAAATAGGCTGTATTATATTGCTTGGGGGACAGATCAGGAAAAATGCAGCAGTATGTTTGAACTCCACTGCATTTGCCTTGTCTGACCACAGGATGCTGGTTTTGAACTATAGAGCTTTATTTCTAACTTGAACATATTTGCAGTAAGTGCACTAATTAATACTTGATGCCTCTTCAGTGTCATTCAAAATAGTTTTTACCATTGCTGCAAGAATTTTAAAGTCCTTGCTGTAAGCACCCTCCCCTTTAGTACAGGAATATTTTTTTATTTTCTTTCATTGATGACGAAGAATTAAACCTCATTTATTTTCTAAGTGGCTGATAGCTCAAGATTTATGTTTAGACTGGATGCTTTATAATAATAGGTAAGGAAAGTACTGTTCTTAAGCCTGAAAATGTTGCCTTTATTTTGAAATTTAACTGTCTTTGCTCTTGTTTCTCAGCAATTGACTTAAAGAATGGCTCTGGAGCAGTGTATCCAGGACCTGCCAGAAGTTCTGCTGATACTACCTTCATTCTCTCGGACGAGGATTTCATGGATGTGGTACAACAAAAGATCAACCCCCAAAAGGTAAAGCCTGGGTGTCACAGACATACTCTCTTGTATGTAGGCATATTATTTGCCTTAAGTCAAGCTGTGGTTCATGACTGCAGTCTGAAATTCTAAGTCCTGGGATGTTTTGACAGTGGAGACCAGAGTCAGATAAGCACATCAGTATCTTGTAGTGAATTAGCCAGAAAGTGTGAGGGGGCATTTATGCCGTCTTTATCTTCTTGAGACAAAGATAACCACAAAGGGCTAAAGCAGGGCCCTGGTTTATTGGAGGCCAGGGTTGTGGCCAATTCCTATATGGCCTGTACACTTTAGAGTTGGACTGGATGATCTTTCTGGGTCCCTTCCAACTCAGACTATACTGTGATTCTGTGACATAAAGCCTGGCAGTACAAAATTAGGAGTTTGTTTGCTTTCTGGTACTTCATAGTATACCATTTGCAAGCCTAGGTTTGTCAGTTTGAACGTTCAGGCTGTTTTGCTTGTCATGTTACAGGCAGATGATGTTTGTGGCAGTGGTCTGATTTATTGCTAGTACTGCACCAAAGAGAAATGTCAAGACAATTCATGCATGTAGATGGTCAAAATTCAATCACCCAAACCAGGGTATTATTCAGGGAAATAAAGATTTAAGGAAGGTCTATAATCTGGGTCTGCACTTTTAGCTTCTTGGAGTAATCGACTGCTTAAAACTACTAATTTTACTAATAAAAGTGCCTTGTATAAAAGTAAATTAAACTGTCACAAATCTAATATGTCAGCTTACAGATTAAAGCTTGAGCAAATGAAAACTTTAATTAAGCTCATCATATATCAAACAGTTTCTTTTCTTTGATCTTGAGCAGAAGTTGTTGGAGACTTTGATTGTAAATTGGAGACTAATGATCACAGTTAATATTTGTTATAAGTCTGAACATACCACGAGTAAAATCCTTTTTTACCCTCCGTATACAGCAGGCATAAAGCATAAACAAACAAGATGTTGATGTGTAACCATCAGAATGCAAAAGAATAGTGATTGTAATTCAGGAGCATCATCTATGCTTAGACGTTAGTGTTTCCTTTGAGTTTCTGTGAAGTTTTCCATCTAAAGAAGCTCAAAGCATCTATTCAAATTCTTTTCTGCTGGCTCTCTCTGTTCTTTATTTGAATGCATGTCAAGCTAATGGAACTATGCAAAAGAACATTTAAAGAACTTTCAAAGAGCTTTCAAACTGCAAACCCATAGTGAAGCAAAATTAGTTTTAAAAAAATACTAACTAGATTGAAAAGAGTATACAGCTCTTTGAAGCAGAGACAATAAAAATGTAATATACCAGCATTGAAGTGAAAATACGGATTGATTTATGACTTTGCAAATGCAACAAAATCTTGCTTATTTCCTGTTTGTTGCAATATGCTGTGTATAAAGCCATTGCATTTATTTGGCCTATGTGTGTAATACATTGTCCAAGTTTATGTTTGTTACAAATTTGAGTGTGTAGCTTACATTTTCACTAGGTGTTTAATTTTCATTATATAGCCTTTTCATTCAATTTTTTCATTTCTTATAATGATATATGGGTATCTGTAGTGTGAGAGGGTGATGCTGGGAGCTTTATTTTTGTGCCCTGCTGAAGTTTTGCCACCAGATCCTGTGAAGGAATTTGTCTTACACCTGAAGAAGTCCTCTGTACTGTATGTGGAAAGGAAACAGAGACCATTGAAGTTTTTTTGTGTTTATTTTATTGGATTTTTTTCCTATGAGTGACAAACTTGGCCTTGTCTGCACTTTAGATAAAAAATCTGATTCTGGGTGGTATTAGAAATGAACAGTTTTTGTTAATAACTGATAACCATTAGGCATTGTGCACTGAAGGCTTTCTCCTGAGTGCTAAACAAACCGTTCTTTAGCTTCTTGTTTTATTCTAGGAACTCTTCGGTTTGCAAGTAAACAGTTGAATACATGCTTTTTTTTTTTCCCCCCTCTTCTGTTCTCTTTAGGCATTCTTTTCTGGTAAACTAAAAGTGAAGGGGAACATCATGCTGAGCCAGAAACTGGAAATGATCCTGAAAGACTATGCCAAACTCTGAACTGCTTGATCATCTACCACAGCGCTGAAGAACTGTAGAAGATAGAAACTCAATTAGTTAAGAACCAATGATTTGCAGGCTAGTTAACATCAATGTGCTGATTCATTATATGGCTAATACCAAACTGATTTAATTGCTGTAGACAGAAGTTATGAAATGAACATAAATGTTACTATCGTCCCTTTTTAGTTTCTCAGCAATGGTA
>JAOTQP010001219.1:392222-407827 GCA_026413545.1 Cichladusa arquata
TAACAGAATCTGCTGCCTTCCAACATGCTCTGGCACAGCTATATGTCAATGACAAAAGCCAAGGACAATTCCATGCTATTAATTGTTCTTCAAATCCTGGCAGTGCTTGTCCTGTATTTATCTTCCTGCTGGTATTATTTACATAGTCTGCATTTTCTCAACTTTTAGACTTATCAGAGTAGGGGAAAAATTCGGTACATGGGAGCTACCTGACTTGCTCATGGCCATGCAATAGATGTGTGGAGCAGGTTCTTAAACTAAATTTCCAAAGTTCTCCTTTGCTTTGCAAGGAACTGGAAGTTTGTTTTATCTTTCAGTTTCCCATTTCCTCAGGAGAGCCATGGTCTAAAGATGCTGAAACCAGAAGTATGTAAGAATTTTAGTCTTTTTAAGACTAAAGGTATGTAATAAGTTCTATAAAACTGGGTCTAGAACATCAGAAAATATCAGGAATGCATGGATTGGAGTTTCTTTCTAATAATACAAAAATAGGCTTTGTTCCAATGCTATACTTCTTCATTTATTACTCTGATATTCTTTGTTGCATTAGTAATAATCTCTTAAATATTTAATATATTTTCCCAATATGCTGATGACAGTGCCCTGCATAAATGTCTCTTTAAAGTGATGCATAGATATCTGTCACAGAAGAACTAATTTTAAAAGAATTTTCAGCAGCAGAAGGAGTGAAATCTGAGGGAAACTTTATTAATCATTAATAGTGTGAATGCATTAAATCTCCTGCAAGAGATAGAATGAAAATTCCCCTGTTAGATATAAATGTAGTATTTATTTAGCAAAGATGATATCCACATTGTTGGAAAGACTGATTTGTTAACAATTCAGGAGTAATTTCAATGATAGATTGACATACAAGAATCCACATGCATTAGTCAGGATGACTATTTTGTCTTGGTGCTAAAGTGCTGCAAGATTTCTTCCTGATGCATATATTTCTTGGATTCTCTCTGGTATCATAGATATCATATGTGGGTAGTAGTAACAATTTTAGTGGTTTCTCACCAAGGCAGCTATTGATTATTACTTTCTTCTTCAATTTTACAATTGTTAAAGTGGTTCACTGAGATGTGTACTTTATGAAAATTTTACTGGCATTTTAGGAAGTTCTGTGCATCAGCAGGAAATACAGCCTGTGTCACTATTCATTGGACTTCAGAGAACAGTAGCAGTGCACTAAGACCATATACATTCACAAAAAGCAAATAAAATTTAGATGATCTGATCAAAATGGAGCTGGTACATGGCTGAGTTTAGAAAAATTCCCCGTGAGATCTAGGTAAAATTTCAGTAGCCACTACTTGCATGTTTTGTGATCAGAGGGAAGGTTTTCACAGATACAATGTCTTTTACAAAGCCCATGGCATTTCTGTCTTGTGTTTTTAGACATCTGGTTTCTTCTGTTTTAGATTCAGTGCATGTATGAGAGATAAATCCTGATAACCAGTCTGTAATTTTAGTGCACTTAACTGACCACAAAAGAAGCTGCACTAGGAAATGAGTCATCTTGCTCTGAAAACAAACAAATGTGTAACCTTATGCATTTTCAAATATCCTTTGTTAATAGCAGCAATCCTTTCTGCTGCAAAATGTTGAGTGTCTTATTAAACCCCCGCTGTATCAAATACCACAGTGTCTAGATCTCCATAAGGGACTGGGTTTTTGCTTCCCTTTTATGTCTTGCCTGGGAAAACTTGAGGTATGCCCCTGTTATTTCAAGGGTGAACACTGTAAATCATGTGATCTGGTGCTTCATCTGTCCCAAGGAAGTTATCCCAATAAGTTCTGAAGGTATTTTGCCAACATTTAACTCTGCCCTCTTGTAATATTTTTTCTGATAACAGGGAAAAAATGATGCACATTTTTATCCTGTTGAGATGTCTGCAGAGCAAAATCCAGGTTGGTGATTCTCAGACTTATGAAGTTGCAACTAATTTTTTGCATTTCTTGATACATTTCAATAGAAGGCTTCTCTCATCACGATAAAAGCCAGAGATTAAGAAATATGTTGATGACTTTGAAGTCATTGAAAGTTTATGATTTCCAGAGAACTGTATTGACACAGTATTTTGCTTTAAGGAGGAGAGAAAAATCAAAAATTGGATTAAAGTATGAAACCCCAAGAATAAACTAGAGAGCATATAAAAATATGAGCTGCTATGAGATGGTGTTTAGGTGCTAGTTGCAGCCACATCATATTGGTGTTATCTGCACGGTGCTATTCTTCTAACATGACAATTATTTATATTCCCTGACTCAGTAAAATCAATTTAATTGACTTATGTATTGAGCAAATGGAAACAATCAAGTTGAAACTGTTGTGTGGCTTTATGTTAACAGTATCTGTGCTATTATCATCCTCTGTTTTGCTATACTCACATTTCCTAAAGGCACTACTGTTCCCATAGCTGACAATATCAGAGGATGAAGAAACAGTTATATTTGCCGTAAGTTTGATTCAAAGAACATTACTTTTATATTAACTGTTAAATTACTTGGATCATCAATGCTTGAAAGGTGCTTATCTGAAGGAGTAAGAAGCCATGAGATTTATATGCTCTCTTACAATGCCTTTCTCTTTCATATTTGAAATAGTTCCATTAGGGAATTGTATTTTTCATCTGAAGCCTGAACGCTGGCTGGTCATGATGAACACTTCTGTACTGGACATGGTCAGATTTGTTCTGCTGTGTGTCACGGGCTGAGTGGTATGATTAAATTATACCTGTCAGAGCTCTTGGCTGTGAAGGGAAAATCTTCTGCTTTTCATTTTGGAGAATGTAAATGATTCACTGCTGTGAAACTCCAAGCAGCCATGAGAAGGCCTTGAAGTCTTTAGATGACAGACATATTTTTATTGCACTATTATGCATGCTTTTCTACTCTGTCATTTCAAACATTTTGTATAGTAGATTTTCAATATTCAGTGTAGGATTTTTAACAAATATTTTGTCATATATAATAATTCTTTTTATTAATTTTTATTAATGATTTTTATTAATTTTTTTAAATGCAGTGCGGTGTTTCCAATGTCTCTGCAATCATTCGGTGAAAAATTTGGAAGCCACTAGAAATTTTTTTTTAACATATTGATCTGGATTATGAATCAATTTTTTAGCGACTCCTTTTTAGTACTTATTAATGCTTTGGTTTTTTTTTATAAGACAGAAGTATTTAGGTTGGAGAAGAATTTTCAGATCATCAAGTCGAGCTGCACACCTAACACTCCACCACTAGAACATGCCTTTAAGGGACAAATTTTAAATACTTCCAGGGATGAGGACTCAGCCACTTCCCTGGGCAGCCTGTGCCAGAGCTTGACACTATTTTTATGGAGAAATTTTCCATCCAGTCTAAACCTCCCCTGGTGCAACTTGAGGCCATTTCTTCTCTTACTATGACGTTCTGCTTGGAAGAAGAGCCTGAGACCCCACCTCATCATAACCTCCCTTGAGATGTTTTGGGCTCCAGACCCTTCCCCAGCTCCGTTGCCCTCCTCGGGGCTCACTCCAGCACCTCAAAGTCTTTCTTGCTGTGAGGTGCCTGAAGCTCAACAGAGGGCTCTTTGTGTGACCTCACCAGTGCCAAGTGCAGGGGGTTGTGGCCGTGGCCCTGGCCCTGCTGGACACACTTTTGCTGATACAAGCCAGGATGTCATTGGCTTTCTTGGCCACCTGTGCATGTGCTAGCTGATGTCCTGCCAACTGTCCACCAAAACTCTCAGATCCTTTTCCACTGGGCAGCTTTCCAGCCACTCTTACGCCAGCCTGTTGCCCCGAATGAGGCTGTTGGGACCCAGTGCAGAACTCTGCATTTCAGCTTGTTCAGTCTCATCCAGTTGGCCTCAGTTGATCAATCCAGTCTCTCCAGGTCTTTCTGCAGGGCTTTACTACCCTCCAGCAGACCAACACCCCCACCCAGCTCTGTCATCTGTGCACTTGCTGAGGGTACACTCAATCTCCATGGCCAGGTCATCAATAAAGATCACTGAAGAGACCTGGCCCCAACACTGAGCCCTGGGGAGCACCACTAGTGGCCACCTGCCAACTGGATGCAGCTCCATTCACCACTGCCCTCTGGGCCTGACCAGCCAGCCAGTTTTTAACCCAGCAAAGTGTACACCTGTCCACACCATGGGTAGATAGTTTCTCCTGGAGAATGCTGTGGGAAATGGTGTAAAAGTCTTTACTAAGAAACACCCACAGCCTTTCTCTCACCTACTAAGTGCATAACCTTGTTATAAAAAGAGATTGGATTGGTCAATTTGCTAGAGAGGGGGAAACTGTGAAACTGAAGTTAGGGAATTTATAGAAAATCTCTCTGAAATTTTAATGCTCTTTGATAGTGGGAGGGAACCTTAGTGAAAATGGTGTAAGCTGCCCCTTACTTCCTTATATCTCTTAATATCATTCATTTGGAGCAACCTTTTCTTCTGCATTTTCCTCTTTAACTACTAGGCGTGTGGGAAGACCATGTTTCTGCTGTAGCTTAGCAGGGCTGCTTGGCAGAGGGATGTCCAGGGACTTCAGAGTGGTGTGTGGGAGCTGCTGGGAAGCAGATCTCAGCATGCAGCTTGTGCTGACCTCTGTAGTCCTGCTGGCACCTGTGGCAGCTCAGGCAAAGGTAACCTGGTGTGTTATTGCCAGTCTGTGGTCCCTATCTTTGATGAAGGCTTGTTCTGAAGACTTGATGAAGCGTTTCTCTGTGGAGACAAGGAGATTTATGTGCATTAGCTGAGTGGTTTGGGTCTGCTCTCCTGCTTGATGCGAAAACTGCAGTTTCATCCATTCAGCTTTAATGCATGTGAATCTGAGATAGTACCCATGTGTCTGAACTAACACAAGGCTTTCACCTGATAACTGGACTAGGCTTGCTACTTGCCTCTTGGAGGACAGAATAGTGAACAAGGCATCTGTCAGTTCATGTTTTGTTAAAATATTTGAAATTGGGAAAAGTGGATTGGTTTTCATTATGCTGTTTGTGTTATTTGTCATAATGTTTTAACTATTCAACTATTCAAGTTTGTTCTTAATGATTTCCTTGATGTTAACCATTAAGGAGGAAGCCTTTGGTAGGATCATTCTATTGGGGAAAACTCCCTGGCTGCCTCCTGCTGGCCCAATGAACATAAAGGTCTCTTTTGGTCTTCTGGTCTTTAAACAATGGAGCGGGAAATATTGGTCCTTTGGGAGCAGTAGGTGTGAAGCAGTCCAGCAGCACTGCTGCTGAGGCAGTTTGTACAAACCTTGAACAATGTCTAGAGTGCTTAACAATGACATTGTACTCTGGGAGGCGTTGATATAATTGTCAAAACATTTGAGCTAAGCCAAACAGATATAATGACTAGCTCAGCTTTGGTCGTATTGCGAACATTGCTCTTTGAATATTGCTCAGGTTAATGCAGTTTGGTGATGAAAATGTTGGCAATTTCTTTTCTCTAAATAAAAGATAGCACAGTGAGTTCAAAGTAATCCTAGGTTGGGGGGGGGATTAATAATAAGTTGAATGTACTAGTCTGCTTTTTTGTAAACTGAGAGAACATATTTTGATTCAGAATCAATTAGAAATAATTCCTGCCGCAGTAGCAATATATACAGCATACATTCCAGTTGTTAATTGATATTGCACTATCAGCAAAGTGAGGTGCACTGTACCTGCTCAGGTAGCCAGAGAGCAAACTGACAGTCTAAGCAGCCTCTAAATTTATGATCAGACTCCTGCCCTGAGAGTAAACACTGGTCAAAAACACTGTTCTCTTCCACCCCAGAGAAGCAGAGCAGTGTGCTGGCAGCTGTGGTTGGTGACACACATGTTCTCCTCAGGACTGCCACCTCCTCTCTGCTTGCTTTTCCTGTGTCTATTTGCTTCCCATGTCTGTGTCATCCCACCTTGCTGCTTTCAACTTGGTCCAGCTAAACCTTGTGACGAAATACAAGGTGTGGTTATAGCATTCATTCTCTTCCAGGGCTGTCCTGTTGCTTTTGATCTCAGGCTTGTGATGCAGAGACATCTGAACTTCCATGGCTACAGCAACATCTCTGCATACCTGGGGATTGTGTGAAACCCAATGTAACCAAAAAGAGTGATATAATGGCATCTCCTGTTTCATGTTGGAGTTTTTGGTATGGTTATTTGCTTTTTCCTTTCTGGCCTTAAAGCTAGTTCTATCCAAAAAGTGTCTCTTTTTTGTTTATTTGGGAGCAGGAGGTGTGGATACTTGAGGGCATAGACCTTTGCTCCTGAAGTTAAATGAACATAAACATTATTTAGAATAGTTCATGGAATTTTAAGTCTTGTGAATTAGCTGCATTTATTTGAGTAGTCCTGTGTAATATTATACTTCATGAAATTACGTATAACATGTAGCAGTTATATCAATGGTATATGAAGAGCAATGTGGACAGTTTTGGAGAAAAGAAGAGAGAAGAGTTAAGTCATGCATCCCCTTTATTTACCTGATTTAAAATTAAATGAATGTATCGAGGGATTGTAATTTGATGTTTATTTCTGTTGTGCCTATTACAACGAGACCATGCTTTTTAACAGTACGAGTTTTAAACAGCATTTAAACACAGGCTCTTGACTCTAAAAGGCCTGTAAAAGCATGTAAATTGGTACATGCATTTTCCTGCTCTGTCTGTCAGAAATACTTAAGAATTACCTCCACTGTGGTAATTGTTTATGAAGCAGAAGCACATGTTAAGCAATTGAAGGTTACAAAACACTTTAAAAAGGAATTTGGAGTAATATGTGGCATAAACTACTACTTAAGTGTTCCTAGATAATGGGAATGGCTGAACAACTTAAGTGTTTTGGGAAAAAAAAGAGCTTTAAATTTATTAAAAATTCTTTCAATTTCTCAAAAATTTGCTTTTTACAATGGGATAGGCAGTTTTTATAGTTGTTGTTTTCTCTGTACCTTCAAAATGAGTAGAACTTCAGGAGTCAAAGATTTGCAGACAATGTGGTAGGTGATATCTAGTGATAGGAAACGTGTAATTCCACCCTGAATGGATAGTATTTTAAGGAAAAGCTTAGCAAAGTTATTGTATATCCAACAATATTTGCAGCAGGTGCATAAATGATAAAATACTGCTTTGAGGAAAAAAAGGTATTGGTAGGTTACTTTTAATATTGACACATTGCCTCAAGACCAATACCAATGAGCACATTTGGGGAAAGGTGTTTTTCATGTCAGAATTGCTTATTTTAACCACTTCATTATTATTCTTCATATCTTCTGATTTTTCTGTTGCCTGAACCATTTTCCCATCCGTTTTCTCTTACTTGCTTCAGTCTTCACAGTGCTCTGATGTTCTATGTATTCATTTGTTGAAATGCTAGAGGTTTATTTTTTCTGAACTGATCTTCAGTTCTGAGAGAAATAGTGCTATTAATACTTACCTAAGTAGTACACTCTTGAGGCTCATAATCATATTTCAGATTTTTTTCCTTCCCCTGCAAGAAGTCCCTGTAAGTATTTTATTAGGTATGCTTAAGAAAGATGAGGATACAGAATAATTGCCACACTTTCAGTTAAAATACTCTGTTTTCAGTAGTATATCTGTGACAGCAAAAAGTAGCAGAATGGAAAGCTTTCTTTCAGAATAGGTCCAGCTGCAGACCTGTATATCTTTTCAAGGTTACTTCTATGTTCCTCTGTAACCATTGCAGAAGTGTATAGATGGCCCTATTAGGCTCTTCCAGGCTCTTTGTTTTTCTTATGTTTTAATTATTTCTGAGAGATTACATAAAAGGAGGTTTCTCTTATCTACAGTAAAGTTTAAATGTAATCAATTCTGATTCAACAGGCTTTTAAGTTGACTTTCCTCTGAATCCTGTAAATCCAGTTCTCAGAGCATAATGCTATCCTCCCTGCTGGTCTGAAAAATATGCTGGCCTGTTACTGTGAATTATTTCTTTTGGAGAGAGGAGAGTAGTGAAAGAACACAGATCATCTAGTCTTAAATCTTCTTGCAGAAGCAAGAACTAAGTCCCTCTGGATTTCTCTTGGTGCAAGGGTAGGAAAGAGACTGCTAACCTGAGATACAGTCATTTAGAATGTGATTCACAAACAAAGAGAGACTCAGCACTTTTAGGAGGTTGTGGGGCAAAATGCTTGAGGGACACAGGGTGGTTTCAATGGGGAGTGCAGGACAGGCAGTGCCAGGACACTGGTTCAAAGAGCAATAGATGGATCTTCATTCTTTGAGCCACTTTCCACCTTCCTGAAGAAGCTGCTCTGTTTCTTGAAGGCAAAGAAAATAATTATTTTGGTGAGCGAGGTGGGGTGCTAGAGGCTGTTTTACACTCTAGATGCCCTCAGGGAATCACTTACAGGTCACAACCACCCCATGATGAGGGCTGAGTGGCTGTGGTGTGTATCCCTGTGTCCAGGTGTGCACATCTGGATCTCATCTGAGTTATACTGTCTTCCACTAAGCTCACTGCATGTTCTATTACACAAGTAAATAATTCTGTCACCTTGAAAAAGTGATGAGCTAGTTTCCTCTCCTCAATTATCTCTGTGGGAGGAAAGTACAAAGACAGAACACCCCAATTCCATATTTTTTTACATCATCTCAACATGTCTGAGTTACTAGTCACTCTTTTATCTCCCTTGCAGGACTGTATACTGTATTCTGAACTTTCAGACTCACAGGCCTGTCATGTCTCTGTCCCTAACAGCAGCATCATTATTCTTACCCCATTTAAGTGAAACATTATTTATCTGGATACAGGCCAGATGAGCTAATTGTCACCAGCCATCTCTGCAGTGCCTCCTGGAAAAAATTTTGAGTTCTTCTAGCTTCCCTGACTGTGGACAGCAATGGCAGTCAAAAGTCCTCAGGAACTTTTGACTTCCCTAATCCCTTAATTAAGCATTTATTTTTCTCTTTATTCCATACTCATTATTTTTCCTAGGCACTATTGTTTTGGTTTACAATTAATGTGAAGGCTGTGGTTTAGCTGAAAACAATTGTGAGAGAGGAAACCATGACTTCAAAAACTGCTTGTGTTGCCAAGTGCAGTATTTAATTTGGCTTTGTTTCCTTACTAATTATCTCTTCAATGAGGGATCCCAGAACTTTTTGTCATGTTTCATTATTCCTGGTTATCATAGTTACAGCCTGAAGTATGTGACAGCATGCTTGCCCTCTCTTTGCTAAGTTTCATCTTTTTAAAAGGTGTTACATTTGATTTTAAAAAAAATCCAGTGTGTTCTGACTTGAATCTGTACTCATAATTTGGTAATGACTGTTGAGCTATCTAGCTGTTTGACATGAAAAGTCTCCTGGTTAAAGGTGAACCAAATATTTTTAACCAGTATTTTAAACATTATAAATAACTGTGGTACAGCTATGGTACAGCTTTGTGAAAGCAGATGTGAGTAATCTTGCCTGTATCTATTCTCTCCCTCCTTTGCAATCTTTGGAAATCTGCATGAGGACAAGATTTTTAGTCTTCAGAAGACAGGATATAATATTATCCAAAAATAGTGGCAATAGGAGCAACACACTTCCTGGACTGAATGCCCTCTCTTCCATAAATGTCTGACTTTCTAGACATCTGGCAAAACAGCCTGTGATGTCTTCCAGGTCGGTTAAGAGCAATCTCAATTGTCATTCTGCAAACTCATTTAGCATTTCAGATCCAAATTTGTTCTTCTTTAACCTGGTATCATGCAAGAGATCTTGTTCTGATGCAGTGAGGTGAATCTACTCACAGGAATTTAGTTCTCTACTTGAAAATACTAGCATATTTGTTTTTCTCACATTCCAGAGGGCAACACAGCCCTATGTCTAATGTTGCTCTCAACATCTGTTCCAAATATTTTTGGAGAGAGTTCTCTCTTTTTTTATGGTAGCTTGTAATGATTAGTATCTCATGCATGGCTGCTTTTATGCCAGTAAACTGGAGGATAATACGCCTATATAAGACTGTGTCAGCTGCTGCTAAAAGCTACAGCTTGGGGTGTGAGGCATTTTTCCAAAGCTGGTGTCTGACCTTGATCTGTAGTCATAGCTGAAGTGTTTAATCTCCCTGAACCTCATGACCCCTCAGTCATGCAGCATTTGGCAATATTTTGTAACCCTTAATTTTTTTTCTGTAATCCTTAAAATTTACTTTTTTCCCCCCTTTCATTTAAAAGAATATTGATCAATGGCATTTATTTAACAACAGGATAGACTGATCTAGATTCCTGAAAATTTACAAATGCTGTAATCATTCCTGTTCCCAGTGCATTTAATATTGATGTGGGTCGGTAACAATAATGCCTTTCTTAATGCAGCTGTTTTTGCATGATAAACCTCTCTGAAGCCTCTCAACAGTGAAAAGATATTTTTCATATTGCTCTGGATCCCATTTGCTTTGAAAGTAGAGGGTAATGCTTCCAGCAGAAACTCCAAATGTTTCATGGAAGTGATAAGAAGTCTCTTTCTTTTTAAAATGAAGAAATTGAGTGAAAGAAGTCCAGCATGTAGCTGACCACTAAGAAGTCCACCATGTAGCTGAAGAAAGTCCTCACTCTCTTGACATATCTGTGTCACTTCCAATCATTACTTCTAATATCTTTTTTAGTGACCACCATGGGAAGAAACATCTGTCCCAGCTTCTCCTTGTTGTAATTTGGATGCACCATTTAATTTCCCCACAACTGGAGAGTTTTTCAGTATTCCTCTGTAAGAAGACAATGATTTTGCTTATATTTGTTTCACTAAATTTATTTTCTAGGTACTTTGAACTCACAGCAGCTGCATGTGTTTACTGAAATTATAGCTGAGTCTTTTCTGACAGTTTTTCTTTCGACAGGCGTACAATTTCAACGACGTTGCTTTGGTGAATAAAATCTCCAAACTATTCTTTAAAATAATAAACATTTTTTATCAGTGAAGCATTTTGGTATTTTAATTTGAAAGTTTTTGTTCTGAAATTACTTTGAAAAGTTACTCAGCTTATTTCATGTATCAAAAAAGAATTTTGAGTATACGAAAGTGCATTAGTTTGCAAACTCCTTGTTACCACAAGATGTCTCTGTCCTTGCATTCCCTGTAAATGATCATGCTCTGTTATTAAGCCACAGATGAAAGAGAAGAAATTCAGTGGAACTTAAAAAAATACTATAAACCAGAATCAATCTTCAAGTTTTAATTTTCTCTTGATCAGTTCTGAACTATTAATTAGCAGGAAGTTTACATACTCAGAGTGTTACTCTCTGAAATTCTTATACAACTATTTGGGAGCTTTAAATGTAATCTCTCCTTAGATTTAGAAGGTTGCAAATTTGTTTTATTTTAGTCTGCACTTTTAAAATGGGTATTTCTAGATCTAGGCTGCAATGAGAGTCTTTTGTTTTTATAAACCAAAATAAAGTAATTGGAATAAGTAAACAGGAAACAAGACTGAAGACATTAGAATCAGAAGAGTGTTTAAAGAATAAAAAATCCAATGGGAATAAAGAGAAAAACTGGTAAATTGCATGATCAAGTTCTGAGAAGCAGTTTGGAGAAAAATTTTGATTGCTTTAGTTATCTCCTAACATGAAATCTATCCCCCTCCAATGGAGAAGTCTGGACACAGTATGTTTTCTCTCTCTTTTCCCTTCCCTCTCAAACCTGTTTCTTCACAACATGCTACTTCTCTGTTAGCTGTGGCTGTAATTAATGCTCCCTGTAGGACTGTGCTTGGAGAAGTGTGACTGGGAGAAAGGAGATGGTTCAGGAATTCCCAGAGTCCACACTTAGGGAAGCCAACTTTGCATCCCACCTGTGGCCAATTGACGATTATTCCAGTTCTGGACATTACAGATTTACAATTTAAAGACTCCAGTCTCATAAGGCTTCATTTTACAATACTGCATAACCATTTGTGAAGTTTAAGAGATCTTTGTATTGAAAGTTCTCTTTAAATAGATTGAAAATATTTTGTAAGCTACATGAAATAGCTTTGCAGCCACTGAAGAAAAATAAAGCTGTGTCTAACTATTCTTTTTTTGAATGTCAATGCTGTTGGAAAAAACAAAAAAATCTGACCTTTCTACTGCCTGCCTCTGTCAGGAGAGCTGTCCAAAGCCACATGAAGGAAAAGTGTCTTCCAACTTTACCTCTGGCTCCATTCCAAGTCTTAGATGTGACAACTGGGGTGAGAAATGCATCTCAACATCTGCCCTTTAGACTGCTGTGCAGAAGGGGAAAGATGCAGCTCTGAACTTAAATGCTGCAGCAATCAGGTTTCCTTTGCATAACGCGTGAGGTCTGGCATACCTTTAGTGTGTTCAAAAGTTCTCAGAATATGGCTTTTCCTCTTAATGCTAATCAGGCATTCAGGAAAAAAGCCAACTCCTCAGAATCTGAGACTCACAACTGTTTAAAACCTTAGCAAATACCACAGTATGTGTATACTTTAAATGTCAGCCATATCTTTTCTCAGGAGATCGGGTTTTTGCAGGAGAGAGTGAAGAATATCAATCAGCTGTAACCCAGTGACCTGTTACCCATTGAGATTATTAGCAGGTGTGTGTATGGCTTTAAATCAATGGCAGAGAGGACTGACTGCTTTGGGAAGAACCTCCTTGAACCATGGAAAGTATTTTAAGCGTGTGGAGCCTCCTGTCATTTTGCATTTTTAAATTTGACTTCATTGACTTGTAAATGAAACTTGGTATCCTTCCAGATATTTTTGTGGGGCTGTTTATTGGTTCTTGGGGGGACTTAAAAATTTACTGCAATCACTTTCTTGTAAAGGATTGAAGTTTTCACCTTTTGTTCCCCTTCTCTATCTGGAATGAGTACCATAGTCTGGTTTGCCTTTAAAAACAGTATCCTTGACCAACTTGAGCAGCCCTTTCTGTGTTGATTCACTGTCTCATCTTGTAGGTAGTGCTTCTGAAGATTATCACTCATGCAAATATCTTCATCAAAGTTGATTTATTAGTTTTAGTGGTGTTATAATTATTACTCCCAGATGATATCCCCATCAACTAAGAAGTCAGGAAAAAAAGTCTGTTTAAGCTGTGCTGCCCATGAAAATACTGTCTTCTAAAGCCCTTGCAGAGCTTAGAAGATTATCCATCTAAGAAACTGCAAGGGTCTAGGAGATGGTTGAAATTGAGCTGAAAAGATCTGACCTACAATTGCTGTTTTTTCTTTCAGTGGGATTTCTCTTTTCAGGCCAAGTAGAGTCAGATTTGTTTTGCATGCTACCTTTCACTGTGGGAGAGTTCTAAGTTGGCTTTTTACTTAGCTGCTTGACCAACACCAGCTTCCTGTAGTAATTCTCTTGCACTCCAACCTTATGATGTGAATTTAAACACATTTAAAAGCATATAAAAGAAACCATTATTCTGTCAAGCTTTCTTTAAGAGCCAGTGAAGATATTTGCTGGGCAGAGAAGACCCATTCATACTTTGGCAGAATCTAAAGGTGCATATGGTTAAATTGCCATTCTTTTCATATGAGCTCAATGTGTTTTATCTGCTTCAGTGTTTTGGTCAGTTCGCTGGTGCCAGATTCTATTCAGCCAGAGCAGCAACAGGAGGTGCCAAGCAGCAGCTTAGCAGCCTCAGGAGTTTTGGTCATCTCTGCTCTTTCTCAGAACAGCCTGAAACTGGCACATTTCCCCCTCATTTCAAGGTCTTTGCTCGCTGCATATTGCTGGTCTAGAAACTGACACCTTCAAGTGCTCACTCTCACTGTTCTTCTTTCAGGGGGCAATAACCACAAAAAGGAAGAGAAAAAAATGAGAAAAGAAGATTAGTGCAATATTCTACACTGGAATTTTAATAAGCCTCTCTATAAAGACAAAATCTTTGGAATTTTTTATGCTTTAAGACGAGAAAGAACAGTAAATAAGATGGAGGACATTTAAGACGTGAAAGTCTGTGTAAGAAAACCAGACTGGAAGAAGTATTTTGTCAAACTTGCATGTAACATCCTTGATAAAAGGTTACATGAAAATGTCTTGAAATAAATAGCTGTTTTCTTAGCACATTATTCCACTTTTTGGGGGATCCTAAATGTTAGCATATTGAAAACTCAAAGCTACCCACACTGACACATGGTTAATTTTGTAAACTTACAGCCTCTAAGACCTTGGAAAATGTGATCATCTAGTCTGAACGGAAGAAGACTAAAGTAATTTTGTGAACTTGAATTCAGTTATTAGGGGAAAATATGGCCAGTCAAATGGCCAGTCAGGCAGATTCTTTTATGACCTGTAATACAGTTTTGTACTGACTTTAAAAAGCTTCAGCTTCCATCCACTTGACAATGTTCTGCTTATGTTACTTATGATACGTGTAGATTATGAGATACGCCATGAGATTTTTAAAGTTTTGTTAGGTGCTTACAATGCTTTACCCTTCTGTTTGAGAAGCAAAGCAGAACTTAAATTCTGCAGTTTCTCATAAAGCATGCTTTAGAAATTTATTATTTTTGGTGGATTTTTCAATTTTAGTTTGATTTACCAACTTTCATCCTAAAGAATTGAAACCATCTTGGAATGTCATTGTAGAGAGCTTATGGTGGATGATTGAAGTCCTCAGAATTTTTCTGTTTATCCAATCAAATAGAGCACCTAACCTCTTGACCTGGGAACTGATGTTCAGCTTTTCACCAGCTGTGATTCTTTTGTCCTGTTTGGAGTTGCAACTTCCCAGCATGATTTCCCATTTTGTAAACATTTACTTCACTGTCACATTGCTCCAGTTTGGGCTAACAGAAAATAGACTGTAGCTGTGTTCTCTTTGGCAGCAGAAAAACAGCCTCTGATTTCATGCAATCTAAGGTGAGGCATTCCTACAGGATGTTGTTTTCTCTGTCAGGTTATGAGCTGTAATTATTTTCTTTCATCTATTTAATTTTTGTTATTGTATTTTGTAGCCTTCTAGTTCATAATTGAGATTTTTTTTTGTGGTGTTATGTTTAATGTTTTATAAAGGTCTGACTAATAGTGCATTGAATACTTTGTGGTGTGTTAACCTTGACTAGCTGCCAATTTTCACCAAGCCATTCTGTCACTACCCCCTCATCGAGAGCAAAAGGCAGAAAAATATGACAATGACAGAAAAATACATGACTCATGGGTCAAGCTAGGAATAGGGAGGAGGGACACAAAGATCATTGGGGGGATGGAGCACCACTCTTACGAAGAAAGGCTGAGAGAATTTGGTTTATTCTGTGAGGAAAAGAGAAAGTTTCAGGGTGACCCAGTTGTGGTGTTTTAGTACCTGAAAGGAGCCAACCAGCCCAGGACTATTAACATGGGCCTGTAGTGATAGGATGAGGGGGAAAGGATCCAAAAAAGAGAGCACTTTTAGATTAGATTTTAAGAATTCTTTACTCTGAGGTTAATGAGGAAGTGGAACAAGTTTCCCAGAGAAGCTGTGTCTGCCCCATCCCTGCAAGAGTTGAAGGCCAGGCTCTGAGCAATCTGGTCTGGTGACAGGTGTTCCTGGGGGCTGGAACTAGATGATCTTTAGGGACCCTTTCAACCCAACCCATTCCATGATTCTCTAAGTTGTATATGCAATATTAAGATGTGTTTGTATTTGGACAAAATTGGTTTAAAGCAATCCTGTGTCATAC
>JAOTQP010001219.1:542048-555721 GCA_026413545.1 Cichladusa arquata
AGCAATTGAAAACTATGTCTTTGAACCTTTAAAATAAAACTGAGGCAATGAAAAGCAAATATGACTCACAGGAGGAGAAATTACTGCTCAGTTCTGGTTGTGTGGTTATTGACAATCCAGCCCTTGCTTTCCTCCTCTGCCAGACTGAGACAGCTAATTAGGGGGAAATCACTCTCTTTGCGCTGAAGATTTCTCGATTGTGTTGGAATAATCATCTATGCTTTGGAATGATCATCCATATTTCACACCATGTATAGAAATGTGAAAGGACCATGAAAAGTCTTCATAATGTAGTTTGTGGGTTTAGGTTTTACAGCTTTTTATTTTCCTCTTTCTGCAACCTATGCCACTTTATATTTACATGATACTGTATTTTGTGGCAAAACTGTAAGTATAGTGGCATTTGAATATTTTTTGTTAATTTAAACAACAAATGATGAGGTTTTTTTAAAAAAAGAAACACCAAAATAATTTTGTGGCATTATAACTTTCACTCATCTTAAATACAAGGGAAGTTTTATCACTAAATATACCCAAACAGTGTGCCTTGAAGATCATGCTTTACAAGTCTCATTTTGCTCAGTGGATGAGATATCTTGAAAAACGAAGTCTTAAAATATTCAGTATGTTTCAGACCTGTCTAGGGAAAAAAAAAATCTTATGTCTGTCAGATAGCCACAATTTTTGAATTGACCATAAATTTTTCACCGCTTCACAGTGGAACACCCAAACTGTCTCAAGAGCTATCAAAGGCAACAAGGGAAGAACAGCTTGTGGTCTGCATTCACACTGTGCATACAGAACTGAGCAGTGCACAGCACTTTGATGGGTTTTGGTCTGTCTGTGGCATCTCCTTTGGGATTACAAAACTGATGATACGATGGAAACTCACAGATTACCCGAGGTATGCTTTAGGAGTATGATGCTGTAGATAATTTTCTGTATTATTTATTTGCTTTCAGGAAGTTGCCAGAGAGCATCTCAAACTGCCATCTGTGAAACAGCATGATAAATATATATAGACTGTAAATATCTCCATTATAACAGACATAATTGATAGAAAATAGAAATACTCAAAGTCTTTATTTCTTCTTTGGGTTAGAAATTTCATGCTCCATTTGTATTTCTGCAGAAACAAATTAATTTAAAACAAGAGTGTTTGTGTGAGGCCTTTCATTTTCACAACTGAAGGAGTGCACCTAAAACACTCACTGACAGGCTAGTTTTTTATTACTTTGTCAACTGCCTGTTTCCCTGGCTTTGCAGTTATGTACAATGATATTTGGATGTATCTTCTACAAAAACAGAGAAATCAAGCCACATGTGATGAAGAACAACATGTAAGTTTATAACATTCTGCTACTCCCAAAAGGAAGAAGCAGAAAAGCTGTGGTGTATATCTTATTCTTTGAAAGAAAATTATAAAACTGCACAAACTGTTCTCTAATAGCTATGGTTTTTGCTTATATTCTCAATTGCCATTCACACTTCAACACATAATCTTTATTTAACACTTTATTTCATCTTCTTCCATCATGATATTGAGTGATAACTTTGGACTCAAACATAAATGTATCTATACTTTGCCTTTATTCTATTTATCATCAGCATCTGTTAGTATGAATACTCTTTCACTACTAGAACTCAGTATTTTATATCTTCCTGCTTCCATCTTGTATTAAAAATATTGTTAAGATATAGGTAAATCTTTTAAAAACACATTAATACTGTCAAAGTGAATCTAGATAGAGCGTGGTGGAGTTTATCTTACTTACTGTTTGCAGAATAAAATATATATTCATAGGAGTAAAGTGTTTATCAGTGGATATGTCTGAGGAAAGACTGACATACAGAACTGTTATATCTGGTTCTGCAGATGTATTTTTTTTATTACAAAAATGGAATATTGCCGAAGCAGACTAACCTACTAAGTACTTTGGAAAAAAAAAAATTAATCCTGACTTTTCTGTAATAAAACAGTTTAGTGTTAATATCAACACTGTGCAAATCGTCTGTTATTGCCGAGCCAGTTTGCAGAATCAGATGGCATTCAGATCCATCTGCATCTCATAGGAATTGCTGTCACATCACAGCTATATTCATATATAAGGTAGAAAATATTAATGCCAACAGGAACATATAAATAAAACAATAAGCCAAATTATACTTTTAATAGATGAGACAAGTCATTATTCTTCAAGAATATGTTCACATAATTCTATGAGAAAAAGGCTGTAGGGGTAAAAACATTTCAATCTCTTTTTAAAAAACCAAAACCTAAGAATTTTAAAATATATAATTGTGTGTTTATCTTACTCATACAAAACATTAAAAATAGGTAATGGAATTTGTTCACCATTTGATAAAACAAAACAAAAAAAATCCCCAATATGAAGTAACAACAACAACAAAAACAAAAAAGCCCATTCTCCTGAGGTCTTCAGGAACTTTCAAGTCTCTTAAATCTAGAAAATGCTTCACATTGTGAGAAGGGGGAAATTCAACAAAATTGTTCTCTTTGACAGAGTTTTGGAGAGAAGAGGGGGAGATGGGTACAAAAATCAAGGCAAGAAGAGAAGGTTATTTTAAATCAAATTTCCATGTTGACTCTGATGTTCTCTTTTCAAAACTGAGAGTCATATGAAACACATTTTGCATGTATTACAGAAAAAGAATGTTTCAATGTGTACAACTCATTCAAAGACTTACGCTTCAATGGTAAAAAAAAATCTTCCCCGAAAGGGAAATTTTATTTCAATACTGAGAAAAACGTCTTTCTGATGCAGTATTCAAAATTTAAGCTAATAGCAAGAGCAAGTTATTCTGTCACTTATTCTATCGATACAATCTCAGTTTCAAGCAATGAGTCAATGGTTGCTTCCAAATATTTGATGATGAGGCAGAAACCCACTCTGGGAATTGGTTTAGTCTTATGCTGATCCGTATTTTAAACTTTGCTTCCACGACTGTGACAAAAAGTTCCCCAGTTCAGTTTCAGCCTGTAAAGTACACATTTTAGCACACTTCAAATTGCTAGAACCCCTCAAAGGCTTAGTTTATCTGCTGCAAGATAAGCTTTAAAGGAAGTGCACAGCACAGATTAGCATTTTCAACATGAAGAGGAAAATGAAGGAATCCCAAAGTGCTAAGTGTGATTCCACATTTTAAAGTTGTGTTGCATGCTGCTTCCAGCCCTACTTTGTTTAGATTACCACCAAGTAATGGGATATGCTGTAAAAGCATACTTGTGGATAAAGCTACTTCACTTGAGAGCATTCATAGGTATGGTATGGGGACCACACCTGCCAGACCTAAACAAAGGATTCTAATCCTTAGGTTCTTAGTACAGATGTTCAATATTTACTTGTCTCTTTGTAAATAACAAAGTGTAAAGCTCTGTTCTGAAGTGCTGTACTGCCACATTTTGACCAATCTATCTTCAATTTTTGGAGTTTGCCTGTAATTGCAAACTCAATGGAATCCAGTACTCTGAGTATATCTTTACAAAATTAAAAAAAAAAATCAACCAACTAACCAACAAAACAAAAAAACCCTTGAAATGAAACACAACACAGGAACAAAAGAAAATTAGGAACATGAAAATGAGAGCTCAGAACAAAAACAAATCCAAGAGGCAAGTATTCCCATTTTTGCATGCAGATGTTTAGTATATGCAAAGCCTGAAGGCTGAAGATGGTATTAGGAAAAATTCTACACATTTGAAAGAATGAAAATAACTGGAGGAACAGAAACTCTTAAGGAGCTGCAAACTAAAACAGTATGTTTGATTTTGTGTCCTATTTACAGGAGATTATGATTCAGTCCTTACAGGGATTCAGAGATTAGATCTGCTGGAATCATATATGTTTGCTATATCAGTTAATCTACCTAGACATTATACTTCTCAGTTTATACCTGTGTAAGTCTTTGGATATTACAAAGGAGAGCTTCTGAATTTAGAATCTGATTTAGTTATTAAATAGTGAAAGTTGAAGATGTCACACTGAATGTTTGCCTAAATGGAGGTACATGGGGAGGAGCGGGAAATTCCAAACATTAAAGCTGTGAATGAACACACAAACTGGTAATATAAAACATTAATATAATTTAAAAGAATTATGTTCAAGAAAACACTATTGGCAGTGTTATATAAAAGCATTGAGTGTAATATCTCAGATTATTATGAAGAGCAACTGCCATTTAGAGCATGCACACTCTTAAAATCTGTCAGAGAAAGCAGAATGTGCTTTTGGAATTAGTGCTTGGAGCTGACAGGACATGGTGAAACCCTTAATCATTTCCTTACATAACCCAGCAGGATTATCACGTGTACAGACCATTACATTCCCTTGAATCTGGGGTCATGGCAAGGTTTAAACTGAAATGTGATTACCTAAATGTACAAGATGTACTGTAAATCCCAGTTTAAGCAGTCCCCTTGGTACAATATTGCTAGTGAAAGCTTTTGAATAGCCAGCCTGAATTACTTCATCTGATAATCAGAACTGAAACCATGAATTACTGTGTGCTTGCTTGGTGGCAGCATGATTTTTGCTCTCACAAGAGCTGTTGGCTAGTTATCAGAGAATACGTGTATTTTTTTTTTTTATCAGTTCAAACTATATTTTTGAATTCTTAGCAGTCAAAAGAGATAGCGCATTTTGAAGATGACAGGAGAAGTGCGGGGGTGAAGTAGCCTTTCACACAGACTATCATTTGGCCACTTTTTCCTTGAAAAAGGAAGAAAGAAAGTGATTCAAAAATCTGTGAAGACTGTTGGGTTATCTAATGAAGAACTTCTGGCAAACCATACTTCAGCTAAGGCCTGAGGTGTCCAGAGGTGAAGGGAGAAAATAAAAATTTGTGGAAGAGATGGCAGTGGGACTACCAGAGCAGACCTTGGACATTTTGTTTCCCTGCCATTGAGTGGATGTGGGGTCTAAAAGACATGTTGTGCTAAAACCTCTTGAAATGTCCAAAATTCTGGTTCACGCACCAGAGAGACTAATGAATGCAGTGACCATCTAAAATACAGCATAGCATATTATCCACCGTGCATTCATATGCTTTCTGTCCTCTGCAAAGCTTTCCTGTCTCACAAGTGACCAGGGAAATCAGGTATTTGTGAAGATTTGGTAGGCGGCCCTTCAGAGTGCAGTTTGTCTCTCTGATGTTACTATGAAAGTGTTTAGCTAGTACTCATGTTACAAATTCACGAATTGCATGAGTTCCCCCAGCCTTTTGGAGAATAGTGTGAAAAACTGTTGTATGCTTTCTTTAACAGGTAGAGTTTTTCATGGAGACTTGGACTTTGAGTGAAGTACCCATGTGAACCGAGTATTTAGTTAGTGACATGGATAGGACAAAAGAGTCAGATAATATAAACTGTTAAAGTCACAGAAAAGGCATGGTGTCTCTGGACTACTGCAATCCTTGCATAGTTTTAAATCACTACACTTCAAAGAAGAAATGTTGAAGCCAGAATATTTCTGCTCTTGGCTGATCCCTGGATTTACTTAGTTTGAATAACTGAATGCTCCCTTGGAAGTATGGAATATTGGGTGCCTCCTGCTCCTGAGTCCTGATCTGTCTGGCCACGCTCCAGTTTCTCATCAGCAGAAACTCAAACCCATAGCACCAACATGATAGATCATCTGTTTTAAATAACACCAGAAAATGGTAGAAACATTGAAGAGTCAATGCCTCAGATATTAACAAAACTGAAGGGTAATCTGAACATTCTGTCAGGATGAGCATCAGGTACCCTGCTCCAAGTTTCTTCTTGAGCTGACATACCTCTCTCTTGATTATGATATCTGAATGCCCCAGTATGCATTTACCCAACTTAGATTTCTGGCTACACCAGCAAAAGCTATTTTGTACATGAGTCGAGCTGAATAGTGAGAATTTGTTTCTGGGCTTTATCTTTAAAGTTTTTCTTTTGCTCAGATTTAGCCCATTACTCATAATTATGCACTTCTGACTGCCTAAAATAATCTCTTCACTCCTTGATTCTATCCCTTCAATTACTTAATCAAGTTTTGCACATCTGTGATTTAATTAAGTTATATATTTTTTAATTTTAACTCTCTTGATATTTCTTTTCATTCTTAAGTGAATTTTCTTAGAAAAGGATAAAACTAGAAGCCTAAATTGTGCCTTAAATAGTTAAGTATTTTGTTTTAAGTTGTCTGTTTGGTTTCTGAACTCTTTCAATTGAGCCTATGCCTAGGAAGGTTTGTCTTTGCTCTACTTCAACTGGGATAAAGTACAAGTTGTCTGATTTGAGAACAGTGTTTGGCTCTGTGTGGTCCTTGCCCAGCAATTAAATCAGACACGCTCATGAATTAAGCCAGACTTTTTGCCAGACTGACTTGTGGTCTCAGCCTACAAAATAATATGAAGTTCACAGAGTGCCGTGCTGTGGGCTGCCTGCTGCATGCAAGACTCAATGTCATGTAGCATTTGTCAGCATGGTTTGGCCCTTGCACCCTCCAAACTCATACAGACAGACATTTGGTCTGTCTGTGGCTCATCAGCTTCCTCACAAATTTATATCAGTTTATAATCTGGATTTGTGAACACTGTCTATACATGTTCTGCATAGCTGGAAAGAAAATAATTTTTTGTTTCAAATATGTTAGTAAAGGAAGGCATGAGATAAAACTGAATCAAATATAAATGTTATTCATTCAACTACTTCAAAAGGAGACCAGAGATTAGAGAGAATCTGCAGGTTGGATGCATATATTTGATAGGATAAGCTTCTGAAAACTTAAGCAGTTACTAATCACTCTGTCTTTTTCTTCCCTCTTTTCATCTTCTGGCTCTATAGAAACTTCCTGATTTAGTAGTCCTGCAGTTAAAGACCCACTGAGGTCCACTTTCCAACAGCCAAAACTATCAGAGCAGATACCCAGACATCATTTTTGTCTCCACTGTAATCCTGAAAATTTATCTTTTTCTGGCATGGCCACAGCCCCAAGGCTGTAAATATATGAGAAAGGACAGGAGGCATGAGGAACTAGCCATTGCAGCTCAGTTGGAGGAAATTATTTGGATTGCATTTGGAAGAATCTAATATACAGCTATCATAAACCATCATCTTAGGCCAAGAAACCACACTGGAAATACTGCATCTCTGAGGAAAATAGTGCAGCTTTTTTCCATCATTTCTCTTCCATTTGCTAAAGAAAACTTTTTTTTTTTTTTTTTTCTGTGTACTTGTAGTATCAGTGTATAAAAATGATACTTAAAACTCACTGGGTTCTCAGTGTAAAAAAAATACGAACATAAGTAAAGGAATATATAGATTCTCCCATATTTATCAATTTACTTGCTGTATTTTTCATCATCCAAGAAGAAGAGAAAAAAGAAAGGGTTTAAGTATATCCTACTAGAGACTTTTTTTTTTCCCCCCCTCAAAAGATGTTGTATCTCCAAAACTTTATGTTTGGAGTGAATATCCCCTCATTTTCTTTCTGGGGACCATAAAATATTCTCCAGACATAAATTTCAAAGACTGATTTCTCTAAGAAATTTGGCTCCTGCTAAGTGTTTATAATGTCAGTATCTAATCCAAGACACTGATTTTATGTCCACAGGAGCAGTATAATAGCCTGTAAATTTCTTGGATTTTAATTCAAATTCCTTTTTGCACCACACTGTAATGGGTGAGTAATTTCTGACTCTGCATTATTCACATTAACATGAACTTGAGTGAGTAAACCAAAATGGAGCTACAATAGCAGGGAAAAGCTTCATAAGCTTTATATGGCCTGCCTCTCCCAGGAATTATGTGTGTATAATTTTTACTTTTGTGGAAATTATGAGAGAGATATGCATATTAAGTTACTGGGATGCTTAATATATGCATGTTAAGTTGCATCAAGATGGGCAGGGCCTCAGCATCGAAGAATTGACACAGTGCAAGAGAAACAGAGCCAAAGCCATGTTTTTTCTTCTTGTTCTGCAGTCTGCCTTGATGTAGGAGTTGAACTGCAATTAGGATCCAAGACCAGAAGTGTTTGCATTAACTAAGAACTAAGAAGCTTCTACTGGCTTTATTACTACCAATTAAAAAGCTAAATATCCTTTCAAACAACAATGAGAGTTCATTCATAGAATAATAATGTAAGTATATGTGAATTTCAGTGGTAGTTTTGCATAAATGATTTAGCAGCTTCACATCTCTTGCATTTCTGCTAAATTTCAATGTGGTTTTAAAACTATCAATATTTAATTAAGACAGACATCAAGAACCCTTTTAAAATGCAAGTCAAATACTTATTTGCGATTTACTCTGGAATCGGAAAATGGATGGTAGGATTTTAAAAGTGTATGCATCTCTCCCTTAAATTTTGAGGCTTTTGGATATTGTCAGGGTTTGACTTGGATTTGCCAATTTTAATATATTTAATTTCTTTTAGAGATAGGATTTAGGTGCAAAAACAAGGCAGGCTTAAAACTTAAAAGGGTATAAGAAGAAATTTATTAATAACACACACACAAAAAAAAAGAAATTCAGAATAAGATTTCCAGATTATTCCCTCCTCCCCCTTCCCTCAACCTACACATTCCTCAACAACAATATACAGAGAACACTCCAGTTATCCACTTAGATAATCATTTCAGTTCACTTTAGAGAGAAAAGTTCCTTTTTTTGGTTTAGGCTTAGGGGATGTCTTCACTTTCACAATCTGCATCTGCCCGGATATGCAAACCATAATTTCCTCCCATCCCCACAGTCTCTCCAGAGCTGTGTTATGGGTTATGCTGCACACTTGGGGTATTACTTTTAAAGGCAAGCTGCTGAAAAGCAAAATTCTCTTCATTTCTTTTTCTAGTAAATGTCTCAGTCCATATTTCCAGTCCCAAAACAGAGAGCCCCATTTCCCTCGAGGCAAAAAATCCTCTTCTCAAGCACTTTAACCTCTCCAAGTATATTTCACAGTTTAAAGGAATATCAATGTAGTCACAGTCCCCTTACAGCCCACAAAAAAAAGGTTTTCAGCTACTTACCAGTGGCATCTCTTCAGTCTCTTCCCATCAGGAACTTTATCTTCATTCCGCTGACTTCAGTAGACTTCTTGCTTTATTCTTCTCATTCAGGGGAGCTCAGGAGATCAAGAATCTTATCCAGGCATTAAAAGAGTTAAAGCTGCATCCAGAACATGAAGAAGCTGGGCCAGGCCATTGCTGGAAAAACTCTGAGCTGAGTGGTGAGCTGGGGGCCTCTCCTCTCACAACGGGGGAAGGGAGAGCCTTCGGTGGCTCCGCCATCCCCTGCTCGGCCATGCCGCACGGAGAAAGAAACCGGGCCGAGCCGAACCGAGCCGAGCCAAGCCGGGGCCCCGGCCCGAGCCCACCTCACCTCCGTGGAGCCGGAAGCCAAAAGAACCGGCTTGGCCTTACCAATGTGATTTATGGAAGCAAAATAACTTTTCATTGTTTACTCGGGATGTCAGCTACTAAATCAGCTCTCCGATTGGACCCCGCAGCCCACAGAGGAAGCTCCCAGAGAGGGGACAGCCCTCCTGTTTCCGGGCCCTGTGCTCTACCCTCAGGTGCCTCCCTCCTTCCCCCCCCCCCCGCCATGTGAAACCAGCACAGATATTTAGTTCATAAAAGCACAATTTCAAGTATCAGTTGAAAATCAACTACCGAAATATAGACTTGTTGATATTATTTTATCCTTTGCATTTTTTGGAAGGTTATTCCCCTGCCTTTCAGAATGCCTATTCCTAAGAGTTCAAACTTCCAAATTTATCTTTAGCATCCATGTGGATATTTTTTCAAACTTTCTGTAGCATAGATATGTTTCCAAAAAAACCTCAAAAACATTTCAAGCAAAACCTCATACATGAATTTAAGCATGAAACCTTCATTTCCAGAAAAATTCTGCAAAGGATTTCTGCTTCTACAGTGATCTTTACTCTTAGGATATTTCACCATAAAGACTGCTGTACTTGACATGATTCAATGCTCGTCCAGTTAGGCTGACAATTTGTTCATTCAAACTGAGAGTTGTACTGTCTCCAAAATTTTGTGTTAACCACACTGTAGTACCTACTTTCATTAGGATTAGGATCACAGAATTTTTAATACCCAGTCCTAATGAATGTTTCATTCATAGTTAGAGTTACAGTGACACAAAGTTTTGACTAATTACTATAAATAGAACTGTATGTTCATTCAGCAGTTTCTATTGAATCTCAGGATTTGCCAGAGGTTCAAAACTAGATCATCACCAGCAGAATTTTCTTTTAGCTTACTATTGTGAGTCATAAGCTCAAATGTAGTCTTGTGGTTTAAAATGACAGTTTCTTATTTGAATGATATGTATAGGATATTTAAAATAACTTGAAAATGCCATTTTATTTACTAATTTGAAGATTGTTTGCTTATATCTACTATCTGATACAAAAATATGTTCAATTTTTAGCAAGGAATTAAACTCCAGAGGCATAGAATCTCTGCTCTGATTGAGCAGAGTTATGAAAACACTGAAAAGGATGCTATTAGTGTATTTGTACTCTCAGAAAAGAGTAGAAGAGGCAACAATTCACCAACAGGGATATAGCTGAACTTTCAAGGAATTGAATAAGTTGGAATATCAAAGGAATAATAATAGATAGAGTAAGGCTCAGGGGATGCCAGAGGAGCAGCTGCTGCCAAGAAGTCACTACTATAACAGAAAGAAAATCTATATCTCTAAAGTGAAACATTTGTGTTTTGTTTGCTTGTCTTTTTTCTTCGACCACTAAACCACAGGCATTTCTATTATAAAAGGTAAGTTTTGATAATCCATAGACTAGAATAGTTCTCAAAAGCCACTGGTTTTGTCTTCGTGCAGTTAAAACTACGATGTTTAACCACTGATTCAACTTTTTTAAAAAATTAAAATTGTTAGATAAAGTAACTTACATGGGGAGCTTATTTTCTCTGAATATTTTTTAATGAATATTGGAATTTATAGCTCAATTAGTTACTTCAAGAAGTACCAAAAATATTACTGCTCTTCAAATAAATAAAAAAAATTACAAAGTTCCCCATAATCTTGGAACTATTAATCAATGAGTATAATAGGAATTTTTAGATTTGACAATATCTAGTATAGGGTGTTTTGCTCAGGAAAAATAATCTAATACACCTGTCATATGTAGGCTTTGCATTATGTGATAACTAGAATGATCCAATATCTTCATTTTCTAGATGCCAATTAATTGGGAAATTTTAAAAAGCTGGCAAGAAATGACTCATCATCTATGATTCTCCTAGGATCAGACCATGAAAATTATTTGCAATATGGGAACAGCAGAATCAGCCTGTATTTTACTCATGTCTATTTGCAGGTGACATGTATTTCTGGAATATTTTTTGTTATTGTTTGTTTTGTTTTGTTTTGTTTATTTCTCCTTCTCTCCCCCTAGTTGTTGTAACATGGGGAGATCTAGTAATTCTGATCATCCCTCTTTCTCCAATTCACTTGGTTTGAATTTGTGACTTGCCAGCATTTGAACTCCATGACTACAGCCCTCCAGTGACACAGAGTTAAAATACACTTTTATTTGCACGGCAGCTCTGTTACCAGGAGAGCCAAAACAGAGCAGAAAAACCTCCCACCAATCTCCCATGTTCTGCTGTCCCTGCTGTACTATGAGGAGCTGTACCATTAAGCTCCCCACAGAGACCTGTTCAAGTGTCCAGGGCAGAAGGAATATTTCTGCACCTCAGGTGGAAGCACTTTCTATCTTTTCAGCTTCTGTGGGATTTTCACCGAATTTCCTTAAATCCTGTATGAGTTCATGTTTCTCCACTGACCCTCATTCCAGCCTGAGCTTCTGATAGTGATAAACTGCAACATGGTGACCATTTTCTTCCCCTCTGTCTGTTACCCATTGAAAATTATCCAGTGCTACCTTAAATAAACCTTTAAATATTTTTAAGGACTAACTCTATAATTTTTCATGATGACAGACAATAAGATTACTATCTCACTCATTGATCAGCTTTGACTATTGAGTGGTATTTAGGCTTAAAACTTTTTCAGGTCCTATGTCCTGACTTAGCTAAATCATTCTGATTGTGTTGGCCATATCTGAAATATTGCCTTTTCTTTGCCTGTGCCCAGACATTAAACTTGGCAAAGTTCACAGCTTCTTTTGTCTTGATCCTTTACTCTGGGGAAGGCAAATGCAAGTATTCTGTGCTCTGCTGTGCTGCACAAAAGATAAGATGCTTTTAATCACCTTCAGACAAAATAGAGACAAGCTTCATACTAGGAATAATCCTTTTCTTCTTATCAGTCTACTCTCCCCCAGGTGTTAGTTTTTCAGAGTCATCTCCATTCTTTTTTGCAAATAACTCATCATTCCTGGGAGTACTCCCTGCAAACATCTGTAATGATTCCTCGTTATCTTTTGTTAGGTGCAGGTCTGCTGGAGTGCTTGTGAAAGGCATCCTGAACGGGGATATGTTGAGTCTAATGTCTGTTATACTGAAATATATGATTTCCTCGCTGCCATTACTTTCTGATTAGACTACATTTACCTTTTCTCCCTCATTTCACACTTGAATTGTCATTTTACTGGAAGAAGACCCATGATTATTTCTTTTTTCCACTGGAGTGTGACTCTGTTCCCTACACATTATGCTTAACATAATTATTATGGACAAGAATTAGCACCCTATTGAGTTTAAAATGCCTTAAGATGAATGAGATTGCTTCCACTGGTAAAGAAATACTTTTTTATTGCACAGTTCTGTGTAAGAACCTTGTAAGACATAGTCATTTAGGGAATGAGAGGCATACATGGTGTTCCACAGTAGCCTTAAATTGAAATAGAGCAGGCACTGGCAGGAAATGTGTGCCAGGCCACTCAGTTAATATGTTGGCTTCTGAAGGCTGAACAGCTCCTTTTGGAGCACAGAGCCACAGACAGACAGGTACCTTCAGCTCCAGCATCATATGCAGTCCTTTTGGAAGCATCTGTCTGATAGCAGAGTAGCACCGAGCTGTGATACAACATAACTGGTGCCACAGAGAGAACCTTCTGGTCTCTTGGCACTGAGAGATCTTATTAACTAATTCTATCGTCTCACAGCAGCTGCCTGTTGAGGCACTCACTGGAAGTCTTTTTAACCATGCACATTCTTTTATCTTACAGCTGAGACTGACAGAAGTAGGTGTCCTATTTTTCTTGGGGTTTTTCAAAAGAATATTTTTCTTTTTAATTTTTAGGAACTGTCTGGTCCCCACATTCTTCATCTATTTATCCCCTGGGAAACAAATTTTATATAAAAAGAATTTTGCATTTTTTTGAAATCAGGGAAAATCTAGTGTTTTCACTGTCAAAGGTTTTTTTTTTTCTGTTTGTGTTATTTCCTCTGGCTCTGAGCTCTGGGTTGAAGAACAGAGATTTTCCTCCATTTTCAATCTTTTTCAGAAGCAGTGTTTTTAATTGAGAATGTTTCTCATCTCTTTTCTTTTGTCAAAACCTTCCTTATATTTTATTTATTTACAGAGTTTCTGAGTACAAAGCCTCTGAGTTAAATAAGAGTTTTTCTCCATCTTCCTTATGCTGCTTTTTAAACTAAATGCATTGTAACCGTGGGTTTCATGTTTTGAGGGCTTTTTTTTGTAAATTTATCCTTTTTTTAAAATCTATTTT
>JAOTQP010001228.1:0-11261 GCA_026413545.1 Cichladusa arquata
CCCCGGGAGCCGCCGCGCCCCCTGCCGGCCGTGCCGGGAGCTGCAGCGCGGGGAAGGCGCCGCGGGCGCTGCGCGGGCTCTGCGCTGCCGGGAGCGAGCGCCGCGCGCGGGGCTGTGCGCGTGCCCGCGGCGCGCTGGGAGCTGCTGCTCCTGCACCGAGCACTGCCTGAGCGCCCGGCACTCAAAATTACAGCTGTTCACAGCGACGAGGATTGCATTCTCCACTCCGAGGGAGCCTCCTGCCTTCCCTAGCAGACACCTTTCAAACCGAGACACCTTTGCTTTCTTTTTTGAATCCCTATCTATCACAATAAAATGTACAGCTTAGTTGTCTGCCCTGTTTTCTGTTTTAATTAAGACTTTCAAAAGGCTAATTTTTCAAGCTACATATGAAATGTCAGGGAAATGTCACCTTCATCTTTTAAATGATTAGCAAATCTTCCAAACACACGAACATGTACTAAATGTCTTGATGAAAGTCGAGCACCTCTTAAAGGGGGTTAGCAATAATGTTTCCAGAAACACAGCACATTTTAACTCTTATACACACCTAACAGCTTTTTTATTTTTGAAAACATGATACTTTGATTTCACCAAATTATCATCAAAAATGTCAACAGTTCTCCAGAGAAAAAGATGACTAAATGTATCTCAACACCTAAGCTGAGGCACTGAGATCTCATATAAAAACTATTTTTGTGGAAGGAAAAAGTAGCCAGACAAGGGCTTTTGCAATGCAGATAGGCCCCTGAAATTAAGTATACCTTCTCTGCTCAATGACTGTATCTCTAAAGGACTAGATCCCAAGACACCTCCATTCATTGATCACATAATGATGCCACGTAAATGACACTTGATTTCAATAATGGAAATTCAACAAGCCAATTAAGACTTTTTAACTCTTACAGACAAATTTAAAACAAACAAATACTTCTAAAAATTAAGTTTAAATGCCATCACCATATTTAACTGTGGAAAAATATAACAGAGAAAATTAAAACCTCCACCATTTGAAAACCTCAGGCTTGTCTGTGTATTTTCAGATATGATTTCAAGAGCACTTTTATTAATCAACAATATCATTATTAACTGAATGTACAAAAAAGTATTAATTCTCAAACAATCATTTTACTTGTTTCAAGTAATAAAAACCTATCAAATTTCAGTCTGTACAGCACTTGCTATATACGAAAGGGAACTACCTTTTCATGGCATGGCCCTTATCTTCCTTGTTTGCCATTGCCACATCACAGTAACAGATCTCCAAATATACCCACAAGCTCTCTCTTGCTATAATTCTGTGTAAGCTCATGAAGTTGCAATGGGAGAACATAAAACAGACTGCACTGAGTGTTCATAGTTCTACTGCAGTACCTAACGTTCACAAAAGCAAGCAAGCCAACATCTTACATTCACTGGCAGCTCATAATTCAAAAAACCAATGGCATGAAAAAACCAATGGTTTGATTAACTGGCTGCTGGTGAAGGTCAGCATCTGCCAGGACAACATGCTCAACATTCAGGCTGTGCTGCTGCTGCTCCAAGAAAACCAAGAATTGCAAGTCAAAAAGCAGTGAATAAATATGCATCCACAAACCATTTCAATGCAAAAATTCTTAGGAGCATTTTTGAATCAAAAAGGCTGATTTTATTATTTACTTTAATACTGCATACATCCAATTGAAATAGTTTCAGGTTTTTATGACCCAAATTTTCAGAAAAACAGAGAAATGCAGTAATGCTTGACGTTTTAATCCAGATCAACACTACAGTTGCCATCTGAAGTGGTAAAGTCTTCAATTTGAAATAGCTTTCCAAACTGGTTACATACACCTATACACACAAAGACTAGTCTTGCTGCCCCTCTTTCAAGTTAAAAAAGAAAAAAAAAACCAAACAGAACAAAACCTGAGCTAGAATGAAGATTCGTGCTAAGGCAATTGAAGAAATGGGTTTTTTCCACATAGACATGTGTTAATACAGCATTACTCCTATTTGGAAAACTGCATCTCTTTAACTAGATTGTAATAAAACAGCATCTGAAACCATCAGTATTCCTCCACTAGAGATGGGAATTAGTGCAGAAAATAAATTTTATGTCCTGAAGTTTTCATACTCATTTATTCACTCTCATTTATTTATTCACAGAAACAAGTATAAAGATGGAGTGTGGTTTCGGCACTTGTTAAAAAATTGCAGTATTCTGTAATGGTACTTCCTCAGTGGAATGGTGAAGTTTTACCTGTACAGTAGTTAGCTTCAGTTTTTAAAAAGTTAACATTAAATTTTTCAAACTGATAAATATTACTCAAGGGCTAACAGACCTTCATTACAACTACTGGCCTAATAATAAGAACTAGAGTCATCACTATATGGGCTGACAAAAACGCCACAGGTGAAGAACCTCTAGGCTACATTGCACAAGAGGCATGCAAAATTTTCTAGTGAAAGTGCCTGAAGAACTAAGCTATGCATACAGTACCCAAGACAATGAACTCAGCAGATTAAGCAAATACAAACACAACGTCCAGGACACTTTTACATGAGGATCCAGAGTGGTAAACACAAAGCCTTGCAAAAAAATATCCAAAATACCTCAACTCCTAATCTTCTCTGCAACAGTCCAAAGCTGAAGTAAGGAAGTGATGAACACCACCCACAGCTACCACAAGGCATGTTGGCAAATTCCTAAAGAGCAGTGTGCACGCCAAAGAATGCTATCTGGAACTGGAAATTGTCTTTACTAGCCCCAAACTTAAAATAACAGGAATAGGCTTGCCAGAAATCCATATATATTTACACACTCTGCAGACTGAGAAGCACAAACCATTTTCCTTTTCTCATTACAACCCGTGTTGGCTATTTTAAAACTCTAAACTCCCAGACAGGAAGCCAAATTTCAGCAGAGAACAAAACAAAAACTGTTCTCAATCTTTTATTCCAGATCTGCACAGGCAAAGCTTCTCTGGTCTCACTGAGTACAATGGCATCAGTACCTTGACAAAATGTGATCTCATAAAGCAAATTTGTATTAGCAGTTTGTAGGTGGGGGATTATAAACCAGCAAAGAGGAAAATTACAGATATGAGCTGCAAGCAGGTGATTTATTTCCACCACGGAAACTAGTTAAAAGATGCTGGAGTAAAGTACAGGGAATACAGAACTAAGGTACCAGGACAGTGAGAAGGACAGTTTTGGGGGGCTTCTTCCCAGAGATTCTGAAAGAAAAATAAAATTTGCCTGACCTCAATTCAGGCAAAGGTTCCATCCAAAACATGGTTTTCTAATGAGGACTGCATCTCTTTAGAGTTCAGCATTTTGTATCCAAAGAAGACATGGGAAGACAACTGAATCAACTAACTGGATGCTAACTGCACAAAGGGAAAACTAAACCTATGGGAGCAAGTATTCTGTGCATCAGACAATGAAGCAGCTGATGATGCTTCCAGCTGTGCCAACCAGGGGTTAGTCAGCCCAAATTGTATCTAAATGCAGTATTTATAAACATAGTATGAACTGACTATGGCATTTGTTAGTGACTGCACTTACCACACCGGTCAATTACTTTAATTAGAACGCACTACTCACTAACAGGAGCAATGACAGTCTTTCCAGATCTCATTAAATATATTCAAATACTGTTGGATCTGGTTGGTTTTCAGCCACATTTATACTCAGTAATGCCTGCTAAAGATTAGTGCCTTACAAAGCTAGTGGTCTTAGGCATTTAAGTCAAGAAAGTCTGGTTCCTCTAAGGGGTTAGATGTATTGAAGCAGCTGTACCCTGAACAGCTGTTGGGGAAGCAACAAAAAGTTGGACAAAATCTGACATGTTAAAAACAGACAGTAAGAACAGCAACACTATATTGTATGACCTTGAAATTCATGAATCCTCCTACAGCTCACAAGATGCCAAGAACAAAATATCCGCTAGCTGTGGGATCCCAGATTGCAGGTAGGCACCTGCAGCCCAACTTCAGCAGAGGCCCATGCCAACCAACAGAAAACACTATTCTCTAGGGGGATGAGGTGGGGAAATCCCCAAATTTTCCCCTAACTTCAAAGGAAATTCTTACAGGTGGGAGAAAAATCTCGTCACCCCAGCCAACCACCATTTCGTTGTATCAGAGAGGCATTGTCTTTATGTCTGTCATCACACTGTTCTGACAGGTACAAGGTAATATTTCTTCAATTCTGCCCTCTACACACTGGCATCTACTAATGAAGATTCCCCTTTTAATTCATTAACTGGCTCAAGCTGACTCACTGACTGGCTCTAAGGAAACCACCTGGCAAATGCTGTATCAAGCACCAAGAAATAGCATTACATGTTATTTGATCAGGCAGGATGTAAAGCCTTCTTCTTCTCCCCCCCATAAACAGTGTTACTAAATATGGACTGGTGACTGTAACCTGTTTGGAAAAATCATACTGTGAGAGGATGCATTTGCTTCAGCACAATAAAACAAAGTTTCACGGAGTTGACTCTGAAGAGCTTCAGTCAGATGGGACATGGCAAGTTCTTAGCCAGATCCACATTTATGTTAGATGCATTAAGCAATAAAACGTAACATTTCAAAACTGGAAACAGATTGCAGTATGCCTAGATTCAAATCTGATCAGGTATTTCTGTCTGACAGCTGTTTGGCAGGGTAGTCAGAATACGATATTTGCTTTTGGTTTTGACAGATACTTGTTTATGCACAAATCAGCCTGCATGTTAATAGATAAAATGATAAGACCAACTTTGTGACAGCTTGAGCACAACTTTAGCATCATAACTGAGGTAGACTTAATGAGTAATCTTTGCAGGGTGCCAAAACAACAAATATCTGCCAATTTCAACAACAGAACAAAAAAAATGCAAATCCTCAAAACTGGCAGTGTTCAAATTCTACTCTGAGTAAAGCCTATGGTCCACTGAACTCATGCATAGATCACAGCTACAAACCACAGACACAAACAGACCATTTTGAAAATATAGACATCACGGAGGACAGCATCAGTGTGTCTCAGTGATGGCATCAAGTAAAAGCCTTCAATCCCATTCAAGCTGAGGTTCATAAATTTATCTAGCATGATGAGCCAAAATAAGTAAGGCAGCACTTCTACAGAAATGCTTATTAGTTAGTCATTAGTTATTAGTTCAGTCAACAGATTCTTTTTTTTACTTCAGTCATTACTTATTTAAAAGGGTCTGAACAACCAAGCAGTGTTTCCTCAAAGTTCGTAAGATGTATTTATGCTCAAGATGCTTGCTGAATCAAAGACCAGTCTCCTCTGTTACAGAAGAAACTCCTTTGGCAGCCACATCCCCGTTCCCCTAAAAAAAACCATAATTTCTAGTTCATGGGTATAGTTATACACAATTCAATGCATCAACTTCTTAAAAGGTATGCTGAAAAATATAACTGATTAAATACTTCAGTCATGTTGGTTGAAAATCTTATTTTTCCTCACTATTTTTATTACATATTATAAAGATCAAATTTCGCTATCACACAGTTCCTGAGACACTTAATGTCAAGATCAAATTGTATATACAACTATCCACAAAACCACAGTTAATTTACATGTTATATATAAAAATCCCTACTGAGTGAACAGATCAAATAGACAAAAGCTGCAGCACCTGAAGCAGACCGAAACCTTCCAATGCACAGCCACAGCTTTGGATACTACTACAGAACAGTCTGAGAAGAAAACTGCTGCATCTTTCTCAAAAAGCTACTTCATTGGCCTGTACAAAAATTTCTTTAAAACAAATTATTCCTTCATTAATGGAACTGGAGTTTGAATCATCACTAAGTGAGTACAACCCAAATGTAACAGGATCCTATTTGGTAGGAAATGTTGACAATTTCCAGTTTCAGGTTTGTCTTCCCCCCACTTCCTACAGAGAAAACATCTCCCTTTTATGCTATAACAGCCAACAAATTAACATGAAAAACTGAATTTATATCAGCTGCACTGAACATTGATTTTCCTTGAGGATGCAGTTTCTTTCTCAAACTAACAAAATACAAGTGTACCTAAAAGGTTTCTGGTTTTTTTAAACCCAGAAGTTACTTCTTCACCTTTTCTGATTTTACAAACCAGAAGTTACTTTGTTGGGTTTTTTTGTTTCATTGTTTCTAGCTCAGAAGTTACTTCTAAACTTTTTTATTTTTAGAATTCTCCAAATATCTCTCCCCTCACTTAAAAGTCATACAAAAATCTGCATCCTCTTTCAGTACAATCGCCTATGGCCAGCTCAGTCACATCAGTTCCTTCTGTACTGCAACATTCACTGCATTACACTGAACTCAGAATAAGCAATCATCATGTTCATTTGCTCTAGACAGCAGCTAGCACAGAAGAAAAAATTTCAGGTTAACAGGACATATATAAACCGTCAAGACTGTCAATCATCTCATTTTGGCACTCCCAACCCCTAATCAATATACTTGTGTTTACAGTTTTCTCTCTCTCCCACCAATAGTTCTTTGTTTTCATTTTTACAGCAGTTGCTGAGTAAATGCTAAAGGTTTCCAGAGTGAGATCATTTCAGTTAGATATTGTGCAAGTCCTCATTGTTACAGAGTTCTGGCAAAACTAAGTGAATTCAATCTAAAGGGGAATGACAGAAGTTTGTGTTACATATAAAGCCAAACATTAAGTGATTTTATTTCATCTTAGTATTCAGAGCCAAGATCTAGAAATAAAACAAGCCATCCTGAGACATATGAGAAACAGAAGTTTGCAGATATATATAGCTCAGACTATATCACTTCTATACTGTATTTTTCTTCTCATACCCTTTATGCTTTGATTTAGCACTCAATTTGCCACAGAGGCAATGTGCTGATAAAGTCAGTCACAGTCTCACAGAAAAACTGTCTCACAAAATTATACTGACAACTGCTCTGTCTCCAGCCCTTCCTTCAGGATGAGTCCTACATGAGTATGCTGTAGGTTTCACCAATCCTGTGTTTGGTCCTGTGTCCTGGACAGACTTTGGACCCTCACGATAGTCTTGTCCTCAGCACTGTCTCCGACCTCTTTTCATTTTGCTCCTGACAGGACTCCTAGGCACACTCTGAACCTGACTAAAAGCTCTGCAGCCTCTGGATCTGCCAGTGTCTGGCTCTGCTACTCTGTCCTGTATTTGGGGTTTTTTTTCTTTTTTCTTTTCTTCCCCTACTTTTACTAATCTATACTTAACGTCTAGACACCATCAACTCTTGTTATTTTCAGAAACTTGACAAAAAAAATCCCAGATTTAAAAAATCGTTTTGCTTGCAGAAAGATTTTGCGTTAAATTCCAAAAAACAAACCTGCTTTTGGTCCACAAAATCCTACAGTGCCCTAAAAATAAAGACGTTCAATCGTTTTCCACAAATGACAAATTTCCATGCATCTTGGCTTTAATACTCCAAGTTTTCTTTCTTCTCTAGGATGAGGACATCAGTTTCAGAAACTCCTGGACACCTGCTATTATCTTCATACAAATGTCGCTGCCTTTCTTGCATTACCCTAACACAATAGCCAAATAAAAATTAAGTTTCTGATGACCTGTTCCTGAACCTCCCTAAAAAGAAATTGAGATAAGTAATCCTGGAATTTTTTTACAAGGTTACAATAATTACCACTATCTCACACAGAACTTTAATCTTCCCTTACATTAAAGACTATTTTGAACAAAGAACCTCAATGTCTGTTGGAAAGGAGCCTTCACTTGTCTGAATATTAATATCCAGAGATCTTTGTAGCCTAGGTTCCTAACACAACTACATGGGACTAGCAGACTTGAATCACAGCTTTATGGCACAGGCAGGATACCTTCAGCAATCTAAAAATGGGCATTAATGCTGATGTTCAGGCACCTGGATTCCAAACTGATCAGAAATGTTTAGCATCTATCTGACTGCTTGATGATAAAAGAAAAAAAAGGAAAAAAAAAAAAGGAAAAAAAAAGGAGTATCTGAAACATGCTATTTCACTTACCTTACTGTAAAAAATTACCAAGAGAAAAAACAAAGCATAAAAAGGAGAACAAAAAAATAGGTCTGTAGCTTAATGACAGTGGTCTGAAAATTGGATTGCCATTCTGTTTTCTCAAGTCTGTAGCAGGTGAGAACTTCCCCACATAGCAGAAAAAGCAAAAGCTAAGCATAAAATCAAACACTTCAATTTGGCAAAAAACTACCAGTGACACTACATTAAAAACATAAATCCTAATTCCAATAATTACTTTACAGCAGATTTTAGGAGTTTTAGAAGCCTAATAATTACCTCTAAACACAATGGTATTTTTAACAAGCCACTTAAAAGGAAGAGAGCAAAGCAGAGAAGTGATTTAAAGCAGCCAAATTCTATCATATTACATCCTGTGCGTTGCCTAGAGGCTATGAGAAGTTAGCAATCACACTGATTCAGTCCCATCACTATGAAAAAGATGCAGGATGACAATGATGATGATTCTGGCAAAGAATTACTATTTTTCTCCCAGCACACAGAGAAACATATGCTGGATACCAGTATGTGATTTCTGTTCAAAAGGAAACTCCTGTGTGAAGCTTTCCTAAACCAAAGAGAAGATTCTGACTGTAATAACAAATCCCCAGTGGGTATGCAGTTCTGCAACACTACTACGGTGAAGCCTGCTTCCTCAAGGAAGAAATGAAAGCTCTTGAAATATTTTTGGCAGTTCAAGAGAGATCTCTGTACTTTTCTCAAGTGCTTATAATTCTCCTTCATACAGAGAGGGTAAACTAATTCTGCACTTCAGATATTCTAAGAGCTCTGTTTCTGTGAATGATCCACCTCCCTCAATTCCCCAAAAATATTGCTTATACTTCTAATTTTGCTTTTCCCTAATGTTATTTCTCAACTTTTTTTGATATGCTAACCTTAAGAAATATCTAAATTCTGAGCCTTAGTGTGTGAACTTAGCCTAGTCTTTTACTGCAGAAGTTTCTAGGTATGTTCAGTGGCAAGTCTTCACAGCTCCACTAACCTCTCATCCTGTATATTCTGGACATGTCAGTGGGACAAAGTATGACTGGTTTTATCTGTCTACTACCATATATCCTTATTGTTCTTCCTTTGTTTTATGTCCATCAGGCAACTGGGATTTACAAAAAGAAGAAACAGAAGCTAGAACATATTCACTATGAGAGAAAAATGAATAGAATTAATTCTCTCCACACTTTCTAAAAGCATCTGACATTTGGGGCACTTTCGATCCATGTCAAATTCTGGCTGTAAGCCAGAAACACAGGCCCAAGCCAGCAAGCTTGGACAGCGGCCATAAATAAAACTGAACTTCAGCTGTCCACACAACTACCAAACGAAACTGTTCATTTTGAGGTCTTTTATGAATGAATAGGCAAAATTTCTACAGCATGATTGCACTGGCAGCGTTTCCTCAGCAGAGACTAAAATAAAAGAAAGGATAAAGATATCAATGCTGCACAGACTAACTCTGGCCCTGGGTCTTTTGACAAGAAAGTTGAAATCTTACAATAACGTGAAGGAAGTGTACAAGATTTATAAATATATAAACCGAATTACAGTGAAGGGCTCCCCTACCATGCTCTAATACAATCTTAGTTTTATACAGCTGTCCTGACCCTCTAATCAGTAGAGAATTACTTATAAGGACAGGTAAGGGAGATATTTGGTGATGCATTACAGAGTACAAGAATGAGTGCATTCTTCTGAATCAGTAAGAAAAAAGAAAAATTTATCTCTACGGTTACACTTTCTGCTATGGCTGCAATGGCATGTCACAGAAGGCAATCATTTCCTTGCATCTATGTAAAATATCTATGTAAAAATAAAGAACGTGCATATTCTGAGACAGTAGGGGAAAAGGAGCCCCCAAGAGTGTGGTAGTTCTCTCAGTAGATTATGCTCCATGACCTTGTGATCCAACAACTAAAATGTATGCAATGAAGCATCCTTAATCAAATAGCAAACTCCTGCAAAACCTCTTTCTACACACCTACGTAACTGACAGTAAAAAAATAAAGACATACAAATTATTGAATTTGTCAATTGTTATTTTAGTTGAGAGTTCTGAACACATTCACTTCAAATCCTAACCTGCAGAAGAAGACTCTGGCTACTGGTTTGTTGATCATACTAATTAGAGCACCAAGTCTTGGATTCTAGCAAGGAAGGACGGAAAGATAAAACATTCACATTAGGTAGAACACGCCAACTTCTGTTATTTTTTTTTCAACAGATAAAACCATTTTCTGCTGCATACAGTTTTAAGCCTACTGGCAACAAGGCATTACAATGTCCCATGGCTGTACCATGGTGCTTCAGCTTGCCTCTGCCCTGTGAATCTCTCATGAGCTCATGCTAACTGCTTTGGCTTATTCAGTCATAGCTAGTCTTCTAGCACTGAGCTCCACCTGCTGACAAGTCTCTCAAGTGTTGCAGAGTTTGCACACCAAGTCTCAGTTTTGTCAACCAGCTCCAGGAAAATGCTGCAGTATGCAAAATAAATTACATTAAACACTTCTACAGTGAGAACAGCATATAATTTCAAACACATGTTCTTAAAAGTAATGGGTTTACACCTTCATAATTTTTTTTGACCATATAAGAAAAAAGGAGAAGACATAATTAAGTGCCACAGACTGCTAACCAAAATTAATTAGTATTTTATATTAGCTAAATCTATTGCCTGATTTAAAAACTCCCTGAAGACTTTCTATTCTGTAACAATTTCCAAGGCAATACTGATGCTGAAAGTTTAAAGCTTTACCATGAAATGCAAATCATCATAATTGCCCGTAATTACCTGAGTAAATGTTTAGCTGGCACTGTAATATTCAAAAATTAATGTTTTTATTTCTAATTTGATCATCAGGCATATAAAAATTTTCTTGCTGTTGCTTTCTTCGTTTTAATTACCATGGACTCCTGCCATGCTTTGTTGATCATATTAACAGCAAAAATGTAGCTTATGTACCTTAAGACAAATGACAGGCCATACATCAACTGACTAAACACCTAAACATGGAAAAGAAAGCTTCAGTAGCTTCCAGTTACTCGTTAAATTTCATAAAGTGACATTACACTTCAGATACTGCTACATTTTTGTCAAAATATATCCGTTTACAAGGAATAACCTTTTTCAGGTTATTATTTAGCTAACAGCTTTTTTTAGTATCCCTGTATTTTAAGTACAGAAGAAAATGTGAACTACTAATCACCCATAATCTCACATAATGGATAGCATAAATGCATAACTCAAAGGCAGT
>JAOTQP010001228.1:82064-97532 GCA_026413545.1 Cichladusa arquata
AGAGGAGAGGAGAGGAGAGGAGAGGAGAGGAGAGGAGAGGAGAGGAGAGGATATTTACATCAATTTATTCAAAACTGTAAACACTGCTTTAAATAAGCACTTCAAATTTTAATCTGGTTAGTGTGAGTTTTAATAATGGATCTCTTGAAATAGTGTCTCAAATCCTTTAGTGGCAGTAAGGCAAAATTATTGTGCTATATTGTAAAAAATTTACCCTTGAACTGTATCTTAGTTTTAATGTTGCACTACAGCACACGGCCATAGGTATATTAGATATTAAATATCCATTTTAGAAGCTCTGATACCTTTCCATTTCATACTCATTTTATCCTTTTATTTCTGAAGATGGAAAGAATCCATCTTGTTTCTCACACAGATAAGTCTAGTAAAGAATTAAATTCTGCTATGAAAGGATAATATTTTAAGTGAAATTGGAAAGGTAAGGAACAGCAAAGAATTACTAAATGTCAATTATATAAGACTAATTTTCTGCTGTAATTTATTTTTTGTTTGGCTGTGCATATTAATGGCATAACATACACAGAGCTGAGTTGTGTTTTGCTGGTACGAATTTTCTACCCACTGACATATCAACGCACTATCATTATATGCAATCTTTTTTCTGCTTAAGTTTCAATGGTATTGAATTTTTTTTTTAACCTTTTGTTTTGCTTTTTCCAAGTTTGATTTTTCTACTAAATTTCTACTGAATTTTTCTTGTTTGCCTTCTAATTGCGATGTCGTTGGTTCATCACCTTGCTATAACTAACAGTATTTTATGGTAGCTAGAGGATTTTCAGATTTCATGTCACTCATGCACTTCATTGATTCTTTTTCTTTTTTTTTTTTTTTTTTTGAAGAAAAGTACTTTTCAACCATAGTTAATGGAAGGTGTCCTGGTTTTGTAGATGTGTGTTTGCAGAATTTGGATTTCTCTGATTGATACATTCATGACAGTGAATGACCTCACGTTACACTTCAGAAATCAAGTTATAAATTTTTCCTTGGCTACCACTTATGATCTGACAAATTTAGACAGCTGATGTTGTTGATCTCCATGGAGGGATGCATGCTAATCCCACTGGAATAAATGTATCACCTGTACTGTGTTTCCCAGAAGCATCATATGAGTGAGACAGGTATCTTGTTACGTTTTCGTAAGCATTAGAAATATCAGGAAGAAAATTTGCTAGGAAGCTTACTATTTTAGATTTGCTTCACTAATGTACAGAGCTTAATCTTCTAACCTGCTATGCAAGAATCTCCCATACAGGCATTCTGACCAAGTAATTTTTACCTATCTTCAGGCCTGGAGAAGCAAGGGTACAGCCCTCCCCTCCCTGTTTGTTTTGACCTGTCCCTCTGATTTTCTGGAGTAATGCTAAATGCTGACTGTTGTGCCTGTCTGGTGCTTGCTCCATCTCTTAAGGCCAGCCAGGCTGCTTTGTCAGTTTGGCTGAGAGATGCAGACTCTACAGGCTGAGACCCAGCACCTTCCATTTCCTCTGCTCATGGTGGCTGCTTACTGCTAAATAGGGCTGAGATACCTGCTCATCAAGACTTATAAATTTGGGGTGTATCTGAATATTCCTAGTATAAGCGTACTTGCAAGAGTTACTTTTGATTAAAAACGTAACAAAGCAGGAGTTAAAAACTAGATCAGTACTTGGTAAATTGCCTATTTCTGAAATGTGTGAATTATTGGGTTTCGAGGGAGCACCCTGTTTCAGCAAAACAAGAATCTCTTATTATTTATAAAAACAGTACGGTGGCTGTGAAAGAAAGTTGGGAATTCTTCATGACTGGGATTTGGGTGAGCAATTTAATTTCTAATACTCCAGTCTTTTGTCTTGAAGTCTGTCCTGCATCTCATCACAATAGCATTTTTGCTTGTCAAACGGGCTTGATGACGAAATTACCAACAGTAATGTGAGATGTAGGTGTAAGAGAGATATTGACAGGATATCTTTTAACATGTTCCATTCATTGTTTTCCAGATATCAGAATATACAGAACTATTACAGTAAGTACAGCAGGTATTGCAAAGCTTCTGACTTAAAACCTGTAGCCATTTGCATGGCATTACATTACTTTACGTATTAGAGTTTCTCCTCAGGTCTCTTGAATTTCCTTTTTCCCTTTGCCCAAAGTGAAAAATCAGGTCTGAGTAGTTGTTACAGAATTATATTTTAAAGGATTTTGCCTTTCATCACTTAAGTGACCAAGAGGGGTTTCAGAAGTACTCAGGAATGCTGAAACTCCTCTGCTAGGCCTGGCAACCTCTTGAAGCTTCTTAGCAAACATCTGCCAGTGGCTGAATTTTCCATTTACCTCTCTAAAGCATTCAAATTTACCTGAAGCAGAGGATTTCTAAAATACATTGGAAATCTAAAACCCATTGTCAGAGCAATAAAGTGTGAGAACTTCTATTATGGTAATTGGTGCCTGGAGCACAAAATGACATGCTATATATTGTCACACAGTCTTCTTAGAAACATCTGTTTGTACTTGACCAGGATGATGAGTTCAGATAATTTATCCTTTGGTTCCGCAGAGAATCCTTCTTCTCTCAAGCTTTACGATTATGGCTGGTCTTATACCTGTCTCATTCTAGCCTTGCTTCTGGAAAGATGCCCAGTGATTCAGGTAAAGTTAATACACTGTCCTATATTAGGAATGTTGCTTGGTATCTTTCAAAAATAGAAACATTTTTCCAGGAAAATGTGACAGGCTTACTTAACTTCACCATTATCTGTATTTCCATGACATAAAATCTTACAGTTTTAACCTCTATAATTTTTTTCTTCACAGGTTACAGTCATATTCGATGTTTCACTAGATTCTTATCAATGTGGGAAAAACATAAAAATGGAAAAGCACTAAACCAAACAATCTAAAACCAGCACTAAACTGGATGCCAAGCATGGAACTGCTCATTTAGATGTACTAAGTAGCTACTCATATGCATGAATTTAAAGTAATTTTAAAAGGGATAAATTGTTTCCCCTTTCTGTACTGTCGCCTTAAATTTTTTCTAACTTTGAACCTTTAAACCTATATGCAAATAGAAAGGAAGCCTGCAAGACTTCAATTCATGAATTAAAACACACTTTATCCTTATCTGTCTTGATTTACTTTATAGCTTTGTCAATTCTCCTTCATTGTAAAACCAAGTTGTGTAAAAAAATACAAGAGTACTACAAAGGTACTTTTATCTAAAAAAACTAGTATTTTGAACATTTTTGCCTTTCTTTTCTCTTCCATATGTGTGATAAATTATCAAATATTGAGATTGTTCAGTACTGTAGAGGAAAGTGACATTGCAGTTTTACATTTTTGTGAAAAAGCAAATAAACAAGCAAAAACAACAAAAAGAAAAGAAAAAAACCCTCTGTATTCTGTGGAGGAATTCTAAAAATTTAGGAAAAAAGTATTTTAAGTTAGTTAAGTGTCTCTGCTTCTTTTGTAGAGACCTTGAGAATAGCTCTTCCCTTTTCTAAACAGTTTGAAAAATTATAACAAAAAGAATATTTATTTCTAAAAACCCAATGTTCCATATTTCTAAGGATCATTAGTTTGTGTTTTATTAGAAGTTTTCTGTGAAGCAAGAATATGGGCTTCTGGGACACTATGAAATATGCAGAGTTTCCTGATTGACTTATTAAGGAAAGATGCTGCAATCAAGGCGATGAAAAACAGTCAGACAATCAGAGCACTGCCAACAGAATTAGAAAGGTGACTTTCTGAAGGCAAAAGCAAACTGCCAGTGTGAATTTTTAGTCTAGTTTTTATACTTACAGATACTGAGAGCGGCCTTTTGTTTGTTTGACTTTGGGTATTTAAATTTAAAAAGATGCTTCTGTAGTTAGGGATAACTTAATCTCAGGTGGGATTAATGTCTTCCAGATAATTCAGCCAGAAAATTTTGGCTTTCACTCATATATCAGGTATTGGTACAATTAACTTTCCTTCAGATTCTTTTAACAGCATTCATTTTACTTGGCACTGTTTCATTAAAATTCAGCTGTCTGTGGTAGAATCCTAAACTTTTAAAAGAAGGTATTAGCTGACTTGAGAGAAGCAGGAGAAATACTACCTCAAATCTATTGGATCAGCTGTTCCATTAGACAAACCTGTGGCCACTGTCACATCTTAGTGAAAGGAGTTAAGGGAGATAGAGATCTTCTAAACTTTCTACATATTAAACATAAAAACTATTCCGGAAAGAAATTACCATGTATTTGTAGCCAAAAGCTCAACTCTTGGAATTCAACCTCTATTTTCCTATCTGCTGGCATGCACTGTAAACCTGCTTTTAATTAACTGATCACATGCATCCCAGTCCCCACCTGGATTCCTGCTTCCTGCGGTGCAGAATACATAGATAATGCTCCCTGAATGAGGAACTATCCATAATTCTGTTTCTTTGTTATTGTTCAGTGTACGGTCCCATGTCACATTTTTAAGTTCTGTTCTGGAGGCAGAATTTTTAATTTCCTCTTGGGCTTTTACATGGTGCTCATCACTATAATGTCTGAGTGATTTACAAGTCTTAATTAATTTATCTTCACAGCACTTCTGTGAGCTGAAGAGGAATTATTATTCGAATTTGACACAGAGAGAGAACTGAGACAGAATAAATTAGAAAATATCCACTATTTTTGATAGTTAATTTGAGATGCTTATGAGCTGATTTTTCAGGTGGTTTCGATACAGGATATGTTTTAGTTTAGACATAGTACTAAATGCATTCTATGCCTGTTGCCTGTGTTGCAGGTATAGATACATAATGTTTTCAGACCACAGGAAGGGCTTGAAGTCCCAAGAAATAGGAATACAGAGGTAGTAACTACTTGCCAAAAGTTCTATTTAGGTGATGTAGCTGTGAGAGACCCATGAGAGAATGAGGGCTACACTTACTTAGGGCACCATTCAATTTCCCCGAATTTTCAGACCATCCCTTTTTTTCACTAGGTTTCTGCTGCACATCTTCTAACATCCACAAAATTAATGGAAGGATTATACAGCATCCTCTCCTGTATAATTCTGATTTGTCCCTAGAGCAAGACTGTTCTGAGAGCACTGGATGTGGAACAAATATTGTGCAAAATAGATTTCCAAATTATAATGCAAAGACACAAGAGAGATTTATTAAGTTTGTGTAGGAAACATCAATAAAGCTTTAAGCTATGTTTTTGCCTGTGATCTCCTGTGGCTTTTTTTAAATTCCCAAGCAACAAAATAAGGCTGTGGACTCTATGCAACCACAGAGATACTCACCTGGATCAGGCTGGGTCTTTACGCAGCTCCAAGCTAGCTGCAGCATAGTGCCTTCAAAAACTGAGTGATAGTTTGAAAGATGATTTGTGAAGGATTTGCTGGTAGTCTAGGAAATCTGAGATTTGGGAATTCGTGGTTTAAATCTAATTTCTAAAGAAGACTGTGTCACTGTGAGTTCATGCCCCTTTTGCAAATTTGGTCCTTTCTAGTCCTTTCCCCCAGTTTATGATAGATCCAGTTTTGTTTCTTTATTCCCAATCTGAGTCCTTTCCCCCCATTTATCACAGTTCTTATTACTTACTTTGCTCTCCTCTAGAGTCCCTAGTCAAGCTTCAGGCTCCACAGCCAGGCCTCAGGAAAAATGGCTTTCAAAATACCCTTTGGCACAGGCTTGTCATAGCTCTGTGCCCTAAGTGATACCTGTGTGCTCACAAATCTGTATTTTGTACTTCTGTTTAACATAATGCAATTCAAAACAATGTTGTTTCTATGCTGTTTCAGCTTAAACCTTATTCCTCCTATTGATAATAAGATGTAAAAAATAAAGGTCCATAAGATTATTGACTGGAAAATAGTACCTGTCTGTGTCATTAATTCCTTGTGTGTCCTGGATAAATCATGAAAATTTGCTGTCACTTTCTACCCCATGGAAAAAACAGGGGCAGCAGAATTTTCACTCTTTAATCCACATATTTCCTTGTCCATGTCTAGCCTGGACATGCTTAAGATTATTACTGAGTTTAATTCTGCTCTTTTCACAGGGTCAGAAGGTGAAGTTCTTTTGCCCTGTGGCACTACTATTGTAATAGGATCCTGATCTCAGTTAGGGCCTTTGAACTCTATTACAGTTCCAGCAAAAAGCAGCAAAGTGGCAGGACTTATTACATAATACATAAAACATACATGGTGCTGTGTGAAAGATTAGTTATTAACAATATTGGCTTTCTATTCCTCACAGGAAAAAGATGAAATTATTCATCTCAAAGCCTGTTTGATAAGACAGTCATAATATAAGTAGATTTTAAGAATTTATAGCATTTATTCTAGAAGGAGAACATTGTCTTTATTTGAGGAGTACATATCTGATATTGCCTCTGACTACGTCATGGTGTCATCTACAGCAGCAGACATATAGGACTGCTGAAGAGCACAAAAATTAAAAGTTTGTTCAAAGAAAGCAAATTGCTTATGGGGAAGAAAGAAAAAGAAGAAAGTACAGAGGAAAAATCAATCTCCTGGAATAATAAATAAGACTTGGGGATAAAAGAAGGACATAGCAATTAAGACAAGTCTGTGTGTACATACACATGCATTCTGTCACTGTGTCTTGCAGGCATTCATTACTGATAGATATTATCACTGAGTTCTTAAACAAAATTCTCTGAGAAATCCCAGAGCCACCACTGTAGTACCAATTCATTACAGTTTCAAAATGTGAACGATTTTGCATGGCAATGAGGGACATAATCACTGCAGCACAAAGATAAAACACTATAAATCATTTGTAAGAGGAGAGAACAGTAGGACATGTCAGAGAATTAATGCATATAGTTAAAAGAGGCACCCAGGAATGTTTCATTTTCACTACTTTCTCGGTGATATTTTTGATTTTATTTTCCTGGAGGATGGGGAAACGATTACACCAACCCACACACAGTAAGAATCAATCTATGGGAGATACTTCGCAGTAACCCCCCAGGCTGCAGCAATCCTATCTTATTTATCCCATCTTGGTTCTGTAGAGGTATTTTATTTTCCAACATAAGCAGTTAAAATCCATAATCCTATTACTGTAACAAAGTAGGATGAATGGATCCTCCAAAGAAGAAAACAAAAACCCAGAACTAAATTAAATACATTTTGAGACATTAAAATAGCCTTCAAAAATCTGCTTCATTTGATGCTTGGGTTTGTGCATAGTTTTTTGTTATTAAATAAGCAAGTGAATAATCATTAAATGAGTTGTAGTCGTTCTAGCATGAAGGACATTTGGTGGGATCTTGTCATGGTTCTGCTGAGGAAACGCATCAGGAAACTGCAATTAGGAGTCTATGAGGGAATTTTGTATCTGCATCCTGCACAGAGAGTGTGAGCAAGCATCTCATTAAAAGCTCGGTTGAGAACTGTAGCATGGCTGAGAGCAAATTGATTAAAGTTCAGTCTGGATAGTAATACTAAGATGACAGCAGGGAAAGCAACCAGAGGTTATGGAAAAGATGTGAGCCCTTTTGCTGAGCATATGCATCCTTCAGCTGCCACTTCATCTGGCTTCTGAGTTAGAGGGCACCTTACTAGATTTCCTACAGCCTTTACATCATGGTGTAGCTGCATGGATCTGGGTGGCATTGTGTTTATTTTATCTCTAGATCAGAGCATGATATTACAGTGAACTCTTGAGCTTTGAGGCTGATGAGGAATTAAACTGTTTATTTCTAGAGCACAGCATCATAACATGAACACTTCCTGCAAGGTTTATGTGCTCAGCCTCTGCTGGTTCCAGATAGAGCAGGTGTGCTGATTTAGTCTGGTAATACAGAGCACTGAGGCTTTGGTGGAACAGGGTCTGACATCTATGAAGTAAGCAGGGAGATTGGAAGGCACTCTTGCCACACAACCTGTGGACCATTCAGCTACAAAACAGGAATAATGCTATTCACTGTGGCACTTCTCATACTAAATCGAAGGCTCTATGCATTTTCTGGGTTGGATTTTCTTTATAAACACAGGGCTGATCATAACAATGGAGCAACTTGATTATATCATTCAGTGAGCTCTCCTGTACCACTTTCATCTGAACAAGATCTGGTTTGACTTAGCATTCAACAGAATCCTATGGTCAGATACCATGGCACTCTACAACGTATTGATAAAATATCGGACTGTGTTCCCACTCAGTGATGACGAGACAGATAGGAGAAACTATGTGAAAATATCCTGAAATATGGTTTTTAAAAAGCTGGTGAGTTTGATGGTGCGTTTAATAACTGGTGCTTTTAGTTCTGGAGCTAATATACTCAAATCCTCCTTTATGCAAATACTAGTATACTAGGAATCAAAGTGAACAGTATTAAGGAATAAATTGGCCTGGAAATGCGTCTTTTTTCCTCTGTGAGTTTTCATTGAAATCAGTTCCTTGGTAAGCCTCTCTGGCTTCAAGAGTGCCAGAACTTGTATGAAAAAAATTTGGAAACAAAAGTAAGTCTAAAGGACCTGCAGAGATGCTGTCTTAGCAACAGCATTATTATCCATTAATAATTTGTTCTTTTCCATATTCCAGTATTTGAGCCAGAAGAAAAATCTGTTTAGCTAGATTTTTTTTTAAATACCCGATTTCCAAATGTTAATATCAACAGTTTAATTGACATTAAAAATACAGATTTAAAATGCCCATCAAACTACTAGAAGCAGTAGAATTCCCATGAAAAAAAAACCTATACCATTTCATTTCAAGAGGTAATAAGGAAATTTCAGTGCACCAGTAAACTAGAAAGAGCTGACTGCTGAGTTTGTGCCTTTTCTCTCCGATAGCTGAAGCAGGTACCTCAACCCATCCTGAAAGCACAGCAAAAAGGGGCATTGTTTTGCACAGCAGACTCTGGATTCAGCTTTGGAAGCTTCTGAACTTTCCAGACACCCACAATCTCAGCACAAATCCCACGAATCTTTGATGGTTCCTGCTGCTGCTGGATGGGGATGAGGTGAAGGTTGGGAGCTCATGATCCCGACTTCAGGAGGAAGGCCCCTGCCTCATCTCAGGCTTACAGCCACAGCACAGGCTCCACCCCGAAAGTGGAAGAAGAGCCAAAAGGAGCCTGATGTGCCCTCAAGTGAAGTGTTTGGCCCTGGAGCGTCCGGGATGACCCAGACAAAGTGATTGTAATGGGCAGCTCTGTCATAAGGACTGAGACACTGGATGCCTTTCTTGTCACTGTCTTTACTAGCAAGGGCAGTCAGAAACTAAGGAGGAAATAGAACAAGGAATATACTATTCCTTGGATTTGGTCAGTGGACTCTTAAAGCAAAATGGACCTCCATCAGTCTGTGGGCTGTGGTGGGATGGACCTACAGGTGCTGAGGGCACTGATGTCACTGCAAGGCCACTCACTATGATCTTTGTTTGATGATGAGAACTGGGAGAAGAGGACTTGGGGATCTCAGAGGGCACCAAGTGTTGAATATGCACCAGCAATGCCTTGCAGCAAAGAAGTCCAATGGTATCCTGCATTATGGACACCTTAGGAGTATTGTCATCAGGGGGGAGACAGTCCTCTCTACTCAGCACTGGAAAAGCCACACCTGGAGTGCTGTGTCCAGTGCTGGCTCCCCAGTACAAGACAGGCATGGACATACTGGGACAGTCGTATGAAGGATCACAAGTATGCTGCACTGGAGCTTCTCCTCTAGGAGAAAAGGCTGAGAAAGCTGGGACTGTTCCTGCTGGGCAAGAGAAGGTTTAGGGAAATCTCCTCTGCAGGGAAGGAGTAAAGAGGACAGAGCCAGGTTCTTTCCAGTGGTGCCCAGTGACAGGAACAGAGGCAAAGGGCTCAGACTGTGAGGGTGACCCAGCACTGGCACAGGTTGCTGAAGGATGTGGTGGAGTCTCCCTTCCTGGAGGTATACAAAATCCATCTGGATATGGTCCTGGGTGATCAGCTCTAGGTGGCCCTGCTTGAGCAGGGGAAGCTGGATCATGTGACCTCCGAAGATCTCTCCCATTTTATGATGTGATGAGGAATAAATGACATTATATTTTCTGTTTGCTTTTTATAACTCATAATTATTTTATAATCCATTAAGGTACATAATGTATGTATAGTATTGTTATAATTTTTCCTTATGTTAACAAGATATTTTTCTTGTCTATTTCTTGGAGCAGAGACAAGTGCATGATACTTGACACTACAAAATAATGTCTGATATAGAATGCTTTCCCCTCATCTTGGATGAAGCTCAAGACTTTATTCTTTAGAGAACTTTTTCAGTTCTAAATGTGAACGTTACTGGCAGGTAATTTAGGGTTAAAAAAAAATAGCTTAAGTCAGCAGTCACATCTTGTGCTATGTGGATGGAACTGGTTAAACCAGACAATGTGAAGTGGTTTGCTAGATGTGAGGGGAAATTGCTGTGATATGGCTATAAAGCTCAGGAACACTTTTGTAGGAATGCACAGAGGGAATGCTAGGACATTTCTGTACAGGGGTAAAAGGTTTGCAGATTGATCTATGTCTCTTTGAGTTCACAGAGGATGTCTGGAGTGACTGATGGGCTAATATTGACTGATTGAAACTGGCTACATTTCACATTTACTGCAAACAGTGACATTTATAATGCAATATGGCCTACCTGGCAGTTTTCCATCCTTCAGGAAAAAAACATCTTCTGAATGAAGAAGGAATACTTTGTTCTATTATGTAATGTTCTCACACTGATTTTCGTTTCCCTTTAAGATGCTGTGTTCTGGCCATCTGGCAGCCCTGCACTTCCTTTGGATCTGTTATTGAGGAAAACAAGATAGACTGTTGAAGAGACTAATACTATTTAGGGCATTATTGAACCTCAAAGACATTGATACTCAAGTTTTTCACTCTTCTGACAAGCTTTGTTGGAAAGAAAAAAAAGGGATGCAAGTTATTGCCCGTGAATTTATCAATGTTTGTTCCACTGTGAGTGGAACTTCCAAAATTTCATATTTGAGAACCTAAATCTCTGTTTTAAAAAGAATATCTCACACTAAAACCAGATTGCTGAAACTATGCTAAAGAATTTTTAATTTCCTCTGTTTTTTTTTCTGTGACCACTTATCTAAAGATAGAAAAATGCACTAGCTCCTACTTTTAGAAGGATCTATATATAATATGTTCCTAAATTTATAATCACACATCTGTTAATGAAACATGTGGGAATGATTAATGTATGAGATGAAAAGATGTTGTCACAATCTATTTAGAAAATGCTGATTGTCCAGAAAGAAATAGGATGTGCTCTATATGTCACACATGCTTAAAATTATTTACAACCTGGAGGCAAAGTTATCTTGAATGCATATGGATTATTTTCTAATGGGTAAAGCACAGAGCAGCATCTTTTATATATCACATATATCACATAAGTGCCACATATCACTAAATGTCACTGAAGTGCTTGGTGAGCAGCTCATGGCAAACAATATAAAACATATAGGGTGGTAAAACCACATAAATTACCAGTCTGAATGACATGTAATTCATGGAGTTTTCCTACCAGCACTACAACAGCTTTGAAAACTTTGAAAATCCTAAAGAATAAATTCTTGAACAAGATATAAGATGAGGGGAGAGCATTCTATATAATTCATTGTTTTGTAATGTGACAAGTTATTTTGTGATGAAGTATGAGTTTGGAACTGGATGACTGCTTGTTATATCTGATTACCTGCACATGAAAACAAAACTCAGTCTCACAAGATACACATGAGACCTCACAAATGCATTTTTAAATCTTAGTAGTCACCATACTAAGCCACTTAAGCTCAAAACTGTCAGGTGACCTGCAGTCTAATACAAGCGAATATAAGGTCAATAATGATGTCAGTTGCTGACACCAGCATGCACTGGGTACCTAACATTGATTTCTGCACACTCTCCTCATAAAGATCAGGTTTTTCAGTGCTGACAAGCTCACTGCCCACCACCACAGCTCTCTGCATCCGTGTCACAAACCTTGCAGGATTAGTGGGTGCTGGATCCAACTATTTGCACACCAGACATAGTCACAACCTGAAAAGAGACGTAAACTTTAAGCACAACAAAAAAAGAACAGCAAAAACTGCTGAAATTGCCTATACATTAAGTTTGTGGTAGAGTTTGATGGTGAAATATATTCTATCTGCTGGATAGGTAGATGCATTCCTGGGTCTCCCTCAGAAAGAAGAGACACCCGATGCTGTCAAAGACCGGGGAACTTCCAGGAAGCTTTCAGAGAGAATGCTCCTAATGAGGGAAGAATAGGATATATCTCTAGGTTTTATGTGCAATTCTTACTCACCTATATCCATGATAATAAGTTTATGAATGTAATGAATTAAAAGTGTATCAGTGTATTGCAATTACAGTAATTGCATTTCAATTTAACTTTAGGGGTAATTTAAATTAGTCTTTTTTATCGGGCTGCTAACTTGAAAGTCATTAAAGGTTAGAATCACTATCCAGTGGGAACTGGATAAATAGATAAAGAGAGAAAACCTCTTACATAAATGGGGCTTGAACTCCGCAGTTTATGCTGTCCATCTTTCTGAAAAGTTGCCCACACAGGCATCTTGCTCATCTAGAGACTGTGAATTATTCTCCAAGCTGCTTTTAGACTGGTTTAACATTTAGTAAAAGCTATGATGTTTGGACATTTAAAGCCTCTTCTTGTTCAATCACATTCAAATGACAAAACCTTTCTTATTAACTATTATAGCAGTATGAAAGCAGGCTGGAGACACTGGGATTTCAATATGGTTTACTCAAAAAGAATTGGGAAGGTAAGTAATTGCAAAAGGAAGTGATTGGGTTTTAGAAAGCCATTTCAAATAGGTGTCCTTTGCACACAGATGTTTTTCTCACATCTGTTAAATTACTTGGATGGATCAACTCTTTACTCAGTTTGGCTTAGTTAGAGGAGCTGGCTACAAAAGGATTGCTAAGCCCTTTGTACCTACTTGGAAGACAATGACATAACCCACCCCCTTATATCAGTTAATAAAAAACAAATAATGGCTTAAGTTCAGGCCGATTAGCATGCTGTATTCAAATGAAGGAATGAGGAAGCTACCCACAAGTTTAGGGACAAAACAGCCAGCGAGTCTGTTCACAATCTCACATCTTTACATAAGAGTTTGCAAGCAGTTACATGTTCCTTCTCTTTCTAAAAACATTAGAATCCAGGTGTATCTGTATTTCTACTTATAAATACAACTTAAAAAAATAGACAGGAGCAGTTTTCATTTAAGCATTGTCAAGGTCTAAGTATAACTTTTAGTTCAATTGTGTTAAAAACAGCTGATATATGAAGCTGCTTATTACCAGTTGGGAAATGTTTTCTAATTCCGTGAAAGTTTCCATGGATTGCTCTAAAGAGATTTAAAAGCAAATTTTCACTGGCCTAGCAAACTTGAAGTCTCTAGCTTATTCAAGGCTTGCTCTAGCATAGGCCTATAGTGAGGAAACCTTCCCTAAAATGCAAAGTTGTTAACTGCTATAAATCACTGTGCCTAGGTGTTCTACTTTCCTCAAGACCTTTGGCAACTAAGCTCTGGCAAACCTTGTTGAAGTGCTTCAAAACATTCTTTTCCCACCTGTCTAAATGATCTTGTTCTGAACATTGTGCCCATTACCCAAGTTGGAAAACAGAAGGAAGTTCTTGAGCTTCAGTTTCTCTTTAAGTCAAAACTTTAATGTAAAATGTGGCTGACAAAGACGAGCTGTATTATAGCCCTGATGTGTGTACAGCTGACTGTGAAGTATGTTGACTTTGCTGCATATAAGTGATTTCTACAAGAATTTTGGTAAGAGGCAGCTGCAAGTTGATAGAGTCATAGATGGCCACAGCTGTTTGATCATGTATTTCAGAGTTCCTGGTCTGTTTTCTGTCTCAGAAATGCTCAGTTTATGGCACATTAGAGAAATATCTATGCAGTGCATTTCACATAATACAAAGCTCTTTAATATTGGTATTAAAGAAAACTGGTATATTGGCTGATAATTTCAACTGAGGGATCAATAAGGTTAGTGACTAAGTTGCTCTTTTGTCTAAAGTAGAGATGAAATACAGCATAGATATAACAAGAAGAATTACTTTTCAGTAATTTTTTATTCTAGGAAAATTTACTTATCAGAAAAATATCAGTTTTCTACTTTTTGACATGTACTCCAAGTTATAAAAGGAGTCTTTAGCTGCCTGTTCTAATCCAAGGATTCAATCCCTTCAATTCATTAAAGAAATCTCAGAGCAGGGACACACAGAGCACTACTTATAGATGCTCCTTCTGAACTGGTGAAGAGCAAATGAAGGTGCTGAGCTCTTTTCATGAGAGATGTATGAACAGAACTTCTCTAATACCAAGCCACAAAAATGAGAACACAGGCATAACAAGCAGCATGGATTTGCTGCTTTACACTAAATTTATTCACTTCTTGGACCCAAGACAGAGGGATCAAGCAACTCCTAAAAAGGACTGAGAAAAGTTAGCTGAAAGGGATTAAGCAGTATTTTCTGGCTGCCTCTTCATTTTGTCTCAGAATAGAGAGAGAGCTAAAGACAAAGGACAGTGGTTATCTGAGATTGCTGAAATTTACTGTGCAACTGTTATTTGAAGAATGAAATTAAGACGAGGAACCAGATATATTTTTTTACTTCAATTAATTAATTTTTTAATCATATACATAGAAATGTAAAGACTTCTCAGAGGACACATTCTGTCAAATTAGACATTGACCATGTCATGGGTAACATGTCTTCCTATGCATTCTGTATCCCCAGAAAGGGTACACTGGCAACACACTAGGACTTCAAGGAAAAAAATTTAGAAATCTACCATACCAGAGGTTTGTGTGGTATCTGTCACTTCCTGTGGCTACTGAGTCCTGGAAGACCATGGAAAGTCTAAAAAGGATATCACTCATTAATGCAATAGTCCTTGAATTCATCACTTTCATCAGCATGATGAATTCAAGGAAAATTCAAAAGTAGAGTGGTTTTTCTTCTAGTCTATCCTTTCAATCTGCTCATTAATCTTATACTTTGTAAACCTGAGTGGTCTGGGAGATTTGCATAATTTGTAAATATTTTGCTAATTTGGAATGCATTAATTTCCAAATGTGGTTATTCTACCTGTGCAATGATCTTTACCTCCAGTACTATTTGGTCAAATTATCAACCATACCTTCTTGTCTTTAACCTTTGACAAGTTCAGGTGTTCAGTCTCAATCAGCACAGGCAAACAAACTTGCTTCCAAGTCATGCAAAGCTTCTACCATGTACCCATTTACTCCTCCTATTTCTTTTTTTTTTTTTTTGTCCCCAGTCACAGCTGAGTCAGCCTGAAGCTGGAAGGAAAGTTCTTACTACCCTCCTGGAGAAAAGTGTTACAGCATAGGTCTAGGACAATTGGTCTCTTGGTAAATAACTTCCTTCTTTCTCTCTGATAATACAGAGGAAACTTTGAAA
>JAOTQP010001228.1:121420-132314 GCA_026413545.1 Cichladusa arquata
ATCTCTAATGGCAGTCTTTTGTAAAACTGTGTGGATTTTACATTTCACTTGTCATAGTCCCTGTCAGCCTAACACCATGTAGCTGCCTTTCATGATACCTTTTGCTCTGTTTTTGGCTTTTATTGTCTCACATCCTCCTGAAGAAGTGATCCAAATGTGAGATGAGCTGGTATGTGGTGAGCTGGGTGAAGAACTGGCTGAAAGGCCAGAAAGAAAGAAAGAAAGAAAGAAAGAAAGGCTGAAAGGCAGGACTCAAGTGTTGTAGCAAATGAGGCAACATTTGGCAGAAGACCAGTCACCAGCAGTTCTCCTAAGGGCTCGGTACTAGGGACACTACTATTCCATGCATTCATCAATTATCTGAGTGCAGAGGCTGGAGGCACCACAAGCACATTTGCTGGGAAATGCTATTGACTCTCCTGAGGACAAAAGGCTTTGTAGAAGTACCTGGATAGATTGAACATTGGCTAATTATGACTGGTGTGCAATTTAACAAGTGCCAGATTCTGCATCTGGCACAAGCCTGAACTGGGAGAGGATTGGCTGGACAGCAGCCCTGCAGAAAGGGGTCTGGTGGTGCTGGTGGACAGCAGGCTCCACCTCAGCAAGCAGGAGGGGAAACCCCATCCTGAGATGCATCAGAACAGCACAGTCCAACAATGCACCCAGAGGGGGAAACAGAGCTAGTGGAAGGGCTGGAAGGGCTGTCCAACGAGGAGCAGCTGAGAAGACTGGGTTTGTCCAGTTTGGAAAAAAGGAGACTGAGGGGTGACCTCACTGCTCTATGTGGCTTCTTAAGGAAGGGCAGTGGAGGGCAAGGTGCTGATCTCTTCTTCCTAGGATCCAGTGACAGAGCCCGGAAATGGCTCAAAGCTGCACTAGGAGAGGTTAAGACGTGACACTAGGATGCGATTCTTTACTGAGAGAGCGATCAGACCCTGGAACAGGCTTTTTAGAGAAGCGGTCAATGCCTCAAGTCTGCAGTGCCTAACAGGTATTTGCACAACGCCCTTCGTACCATAACTTCTGAGCCCTGAGGTGGTCAGAAATTTGGATTGGATGTACATCTCTTCCAACTGAAATATGCTATTCTATTTTTTTCTGTTCCATTCTGTTCTAGTCTATTTTAAATGGGCATTTATGACAGTTTCATGCATTATTTTCACAAACTGTACAGAGCAGCCTCTAACTCCTAACAGAGGAACAAAAATATTCTCCACCAAGGAGTTCATTATTGAATTGGATGCTCACACCCCGGCACTGGTGCAGTTAGTTTTGCCCATGATGGTGACTGGTAAATAAGGTTTTTGTCTTTAATCTTGTTTCTTGAGCTTTGACATCTTATTTTCTCTCATGTTGAGTTGAGGAGGGAAGTGAGAGAGCAGCTGGGTGGTCATCTGGCAGCCAGCCAAAATCAAACTCTACAATTACTGTCTCAAGTCTGGACAATAGTTAATTTTTCCAACAGTTTTACTCTTATGAATATGTTGTCTTCAACTCTTTCTTGATCTTTGGCAAACTGTGGAGCAAGTAACATGATAACGGCAACACACTAATTGCAGTTCAGTCAGTGTGAACTGCAAGGACAGATGATACTTTTGTTTAAAAAAGCTTTTTTCAGAGCTTATGAGTAATACATTGCTGGTGAATCAAAAGCTGGGAAATACTGATATAACACTGTAAAAGAAAAAAAAATATAATAAATTCCAGTAATGACTTTTAAATGCTGTCAAATCAAATACAGTGCAGATGAGGATGGAGGATGGGTTTATAATTTTCTATCTACATACTAATTAAGACTTGATTTTTTTATAGTCTGAAGCCTTTCATGCTGATAGATCACAAGCTGTGTGTCAAAAAGTAATATAAAATTGTCTGAAGTCTCAAAATAAATCTCTTCAAACTAGAAGCTGTTCTCTTTTCATCTCCAAATTATTTCACACACATTGCATCATGAAGTCTTCAGAACATTTAATCCTAATGAAGTTGAATCATCTCAGACATTTTAAGACACTCCAGCATTTTAGGATTTATCTCAGAGACTGTGTTATTCAGGGAAGCACGACAGTCCTGAACACTTCACCTCTCTTCCCCCATATGAGTTTCTATGAGTATTAAGATGTGGAACTAAATTAATTCCCAGCCCTCATTACGGGGGCAATGAGGTAAGTAAGTAGATCGTGGTAAATGATTGGCAAATTTTGCATCCTATTTCTTACTCTGCCACAGCTTTCCTATGTGACTATAGGCTGTCTTATCCTGTCTGTGCCTCATATTCCCCTTCTGTGCGTGTAGATAACAGGGTTTTTTCTCTCTTCACAGTAACATGAATCTGAGTTCATTAATCTTTAGAAGTCACCTAGTCCTGCAAGAGTCACACTTGCTGTGTATAGCTCACTCAGTAAACTCAGGAAGGCTCACATTATTCTTTTTTCTTCTTCCCTACACTTTTGAAGGCATTGCTATTTCAGTGTTGGCTAAGATTTCCAAAAGGCCAGGACAGCAGAAAAGCCCTCTGTCCTTCTCTTGCTTGTGGCTGTGAGTGCTAGTGCCAACATTAAAACTTTTCCTAAAGCAAAGCTGTTTCAGCGCTATGGACTACAAGGAAGAGAACAGGAGGCTTACCTTTTCAATTAACTCCCAAATGATAAGTATCTTTAGAGGATCCCAGTTCATTTTTACAAACAGCGCCCCACTGACGTGTATGAACATTCTTTACAGTTAAATAGGAAAAGTGGTTTATCTTGTGAACAGGCAAGTAAAATGGTGAGCTAACAACACATCTGATTTCTCTGATTTGTGAAGAAACATTAAAATACTTCTGTTTACAAAAAATCGAAGTTTCATGGCTTACTGCATTCTGTTATGGTGTACCTGTAAGTGTGCCAGCTCAAATGGGAAAGAGCAAAGTGAATTTATGGTATTTCACTATGCTCTTGCATTCAGATCAAAGCTTTAGTCAGCAGCCTCAGATTTTAATTATATTTAAAAAACCTTTAAAGAAGAAGTTCAGGGTTTTTTAAACTTGTAATGCTATTCATCTTAGAAAAAAGTGCTTTGCATGTTAAATGCATCTGCCTTAAGGAAGAAATGCATGATTACTTTGTGCATGACCTATTCCTACACCAGAGGACTTGAAGAGAAGCAGGTAGGACTAATTGACTTTTTGCCAGTAGAGGTTCCCATGGGAGTAGAACTTCCCTAATCACGCTTCAACTTGTACTGTGTAGCCCATCTTAGTACTGACAAGCCTAAAAAAGTAAGTACCTAAACACTCAGAAGACAATGCAGAAAACAGTAAGATGACACAGTGCAGGTGCACCTTTCTTTTGATCTTCACTCTAGGTTATGGTTCTCCTCTTTTCAAAACCACAGCTTCGCAAAGCTGTTCCCACCAGTCACTCCATCCTTTGTACCTCTTTCAACATGACTACAACTGGTACAACTTGATTTCATACAGATAATTTCCAACATCTACTGCACAGAAATTGTCATGATATATCTAGGGCACCTTAGATGTTAAAATAATATGTTTTATTTTCAAAGACTTGTCAGTGCACAAAACATTCTGGAAGAGCATAAGGCACTACAGGACCATTTTATTTATATGTTAATTATACTGAAAGTTACTTAGCTAATTTTAAACACTTATTTCATGATCAAAGCATTTACGTGAGCAAAGAACTTAATTCTGAAGATTTACCAGGAAACATAAACAACTCAAATTTACATTGAGATACAAAGTGGAGAATAAGACACCATGAAAATCTACAGGGAATACAGATTTTTAATTAATGAATATTAGGTACTACTGTCCAAATAACTGCAATTTAGAGAATGCCTCTGAAGCAGTAAAGGGATATTGTATGTGACAAGCAATTTGTTCAATTACTTCTAAATAATCCCACTTTGCAACAAGACAAGATGCATGTTTCTGAGAAGAAGATAATTAAATATTAAATTTCAGAAGTCATGTCATTCTGCAAAATTAGGTAGCATATGCTCTAATTCTTGAAAAAACTGTCATGAAGTTATTTTGTTAATGATTTCCTACAATAGCACGACACTTTCTGCAACGACCATAGCCATGCCATGCTGGTTTTCACTTTTATTGCTAAATGCAACCATCCCTCTCTGAATCTTCTGAATGATATTTGCCTGCGGGCTGGACAGTTTCCTGCAACACTCACAGGTAGAAGAGGAATATACTGCACTTTATGGATTGCAACAAGAGTATTAAATGTACATTTAGAAGAAAGCAGACACTGCCTAGAAGGGTTCAGATGGGCAAAAGAGGATATTTTCATGTATATGGACAATGAAAGAACAGATTTACTTCTTTCCTTAGGTACTTCGATGGTCTGGGTTTGTATGCCCAAGATACACTTTCAAAATCTAAGTTAGTCTCAAGGCTAAATGTTTTTCCCAAGTGATCAAGATCTACAATGGGCACCAGTTTTCAAGAATCCTCTGAAGCACCTAAAGAACTTTTCAAGGTGTCTTTAACACCCTGGGCAGCTAAAGCAAGAATCACATTTTCTATATAACATTTTCAGACAGTTGTTTTGAGGATTTTTTTTCTTATGAAGAAACCTATATCAACAAGCTAAACTTCTCCTGCTTTAATACTTGGAGCAAAGCTGTTCAAATGCTCACTTATTTCTATCTCATTGTTCCTTTAGCTATACGAAGCCTCACAATTTTTTCCTTTTCTCCCCAACTTGTCCCTTGTATATTTAAACTCAAGTAGACAAATAGCACAGTACATCTCTGATGGAGAAGTTGAGCCTGAGCAGCAAAAAGAGCACATCTTTTACAGCGTGTTGATGCATGTGGGAGAGAAGCCTGTGGCCCTGTTCAATTCCTTGAAAGTGGCATTACAGGCTTTCTCTCAGCCTTGGATCCCATTTACCTGGCACAGCTAATGCCAACAAGCTGTATCACAGGCTCTTTTCACACCAGGTCCACACACCAGATATAGTTAGACAAATGCATCTGGAAAGTGAATCAGCAGCAAATTCTGCAACTCCTGCTTGGAGCACAGGAGGCAGCAGCTGTCCACAGATGTCTCTCTTGGTCCCTACACACTCGAGGAACTTTTGTGGCAAGGTCCCTCATTTAAACTTCTAGTGCAGGAGAATTGTTGCAGTACATAATTCAGGACTTGATCCTATAACCCGAAGTCCCAGAGAGCTATGCCAGACCTTGTATATGGATAAAACCTGATGAGTTGGGAACGTCTATCCAACATTCAACAACCTGAGTGGAGTATTGCAAAAATAACTGGGACAGTTCCATGCGAAGGCAGAGCCTTGATGTCTTCAAACAATCTCTACCTCTCTTTAGAAAAACACTGGTAGGAAAGGTTAAAAGGTCCACGTGAAATACACAAAGCTTGCTTTATGCACTTTCTATTAACCAGTTATATTCTCTATCAACCCTCAGCCATGGGATACCATGAAATCCAAAGAGAAATGCATTCTTTTTTTCTAGTTAGGCTAGTTGATCTCATAAAACAGATCATGCATTTCCCTGGCATACCGATGGGGAAGATGTGTGCATTCCATTCAGTGTATGTCAACTCTTTAGCATTATGTCCCCTCTTACTAACATGTGCAAAATGCAGAAACTATCCTAACAATAGCATTAATACAACATGCCAAGGTGCCTCTCATCTTCCTGACTTTTTATATTTGCCTGTTAGATATTTCTTTAATTTTAAGGATATACATTTTGCAGGAGTAATAATGTTTAACAGAATATCTCTTAAGGGAGTAAGGTGAAGCAATTTCTCTGAAATGTTAGTGCTGCATCTGCTACTTCCAGATAAAGGGCAAGTTTGCCTATAGGTTTCTGACAGCAGTAGTTAACACGAATTCTGGCAAAGACCTCAATTTCTCTTCAAAGACAAAGACTGAATGGAGTTGGCATTGCTTAAAAATGTTGCTACAAAGACTACCTTTTCAAAAATATTTCATCAATATAAAAGAATTTTATTATATTTAATACATAAAGATACATCTGCCAAGGTTTTAAGTTTATGCTATCAGCCTAATAGACAAACTCTAACTAGGCAGAATACTATGGCAGTGTGAATCATTTATTTCCAGCCATTCTGTTGCGGCTGCTTGAAACAAACATTTGTGGGCAGGACAAAGAGATGAAGAATAGATCAGACATGAAAGGAAGATATCACTATGTGAATGATGTTATTGATTTATAAATTTATCATAAAGATTTGTTACAAATTTTGTTTGTAAGTGATCATTCAAACATCCATCTTCATGGAAAGTTAGCATGGACTATTTACTTGCTGTCTTGGGGGTTATCACGATAGAATCCTGTAAATTGTCCTATTTATTTTTTATTAAAAAAACCCCAGAGAATCTTATCTTGGGAGGCATTGTTTTCAGAAGGTTTTGGCATCTACTTCTATATTTAGACAACCTATACCTAGACAGATTGTATTCTCTGTCTGTGCCTGCTGGCAATCTAATTTTCCTACAATGTAATTTTTCTGCTCCACTTCTTAGAAGTATATGGCAGAAACAGCAATGATGTGGTTGGTTTGCTTGTTTGCCGTTAAAAGTACATGTATGAATGCTGCTTGGTAGCCATCCCGCGAAACCCTTCACAGTTTTTAAAAATTCCTCCCATCTTTTCGAATGCTTTTAAATTACTTTAATAACCTCTAAATTACTGTTCCAGTGCCCAAATACCTTCTGGGTGAAAAACATTTTTCTTGTGTCCGTTATAAATTTCCCCTGGCACAACTTCAGGCCATTCTTTCAGGTCCTGTCACTGGTCACCTAGGAGAAGAGATCTGTGTCTGCCCCTCCTCTACCCCTTGTGAGGATGTTGAAGGCCCCAGTCAGGTCTCCCTCCAGTCTCCTCCAGGATAAACAGAGAAAGTGACCTCAGCTGCTCCTCCTATGCCTTCCCCTCTAGACCATTATCTTCATGACCCTCCTTTGGACACTCTCTGACAGCTTTATAACCTTTGTACATTGCAACGCCCAAAACTGCCCCCAGCACTGGAGGTGAGCCTGTCCCAGCTCAGAGCAGAGCAGGACAATCCCCTCCCTTGCCTGGCTGGTGATGCTGTCTCTGATACCCCCAGGACAGGGATGTCCCTCCTGGCTGCCAGGACATCCAACTTGCCAGGGACCAGCATCCCAGGTCCCTTTCTACGGTGCTGCTCTCCAGCCTCTCATTCCCCATTCTGTCTGTACATCCAGGGTCCCATGCCAGGTGCAGAATCCAGTATTTATCCTTGTTAAACTCCACCAAGTGAGTGATTGCACATCTCTCCAATTTTTTGAGGTCTCTTTGCAGGGCCTCACCACCTTTTGGTGAGTCAACAGTTCCTCCCCATTTTGTATCATCTGCAAACTTAGTGTACCTTCAAATCCTTTGTCCAAGTAATTTATGAAGATGTTGTAGAACATAGGGCTTAAGATGGAGCTCTGTGGAACCTCGCTAGTTACCATTCTTCTAATCTTGCAAAACTCAAACCCCAGTCTCAGAATCACAATTCTACTTTGGAAGCAACTATCATAGGTAGCAAAAGGTTACCATATTACCAGAAACTAATTTCTCAAGTCTGTTAGCAGCCAGCATTGTAGTTATTACGTCCACTTTCCAGTTGCATTGACCTTGGGAGTATTGTGCAGTCTTTTACCAAAGCAACGAAAAGAGGTTCTTACACTCACGTAATCCTTTTAAATTAATTATTTGGAATGGTGAAAGAAGCACACACGCATAATGCAGACAGGATTTCCACAAATGAAAATAAGACTGGGCCAAGATTTCTGTTTAAGATAACTTCTATTTTGATTTGTGCTTTGGTTTTTTGTTTATTTATTTACACATTATTTTTCACATAATGCTTCTGTAAAGAAGAAATTTGCTACAAGGCAACTGTGAATTATTAAAAGATATCTAGGGAGAATAATTAGTAAGCTATCTCCTTTTTCTCCTATGGTTGCAGCCCTTTTGTAGCTTCATAAAATTTTAACTTAAATATAGTGGTTCATAGCTAACCTTGAAATACTTGGATACTAAATTCAATGTATGCTCAAACACAAAAACTGTGACATGGAAACATTACAGTGCTGATATTTTTATCTTCACCACTTCATCGAAGGACAAACCTTAATTGGCAATTTATTAAAAAGAAAAACCATAAGAAATTAGGGATTTCCTAGGTAAAGATTTCTGGAGGATTGAATGCAAGTGTTGTAATGCCTGAAAATAGATTATTACTACACACTCACTAGAGAATCTTTATGCTGAGAGAGAAGGAGAAATTACGGCAGGTCAGAAGACTACGAAACATGTGCCCTCTCTTCTCCTACCCTCCCTTTAATTATTGACAGCCTGTCACTTAGGTGCCATGGTATGATGAATAATAAAACAGGATCCAAGCTGCATTTCTCTCCAGGATTTATTCTTCCAAATCAAATACTGCCATCTTCAGGCAGACCATACTTCACGTTTACAAGTTCAAGGATTTATAAGTTACTGAGAGGGCCATCACCTCAAATGAACAAAAAACTGGTTATTTTGAAGACCTTTCAGATTGATACATTATATGAGATAATGAAGGGGATCTCCAAATTTTGCCTTGTACATTTGGGAATAAGGTTACTACTACCTAAACACAACTAGATATTATTTTGGGCAAAACATTAATGAAACCATTCAACTATTTCCCTTATTGTAATGAGACATAGGCAGTTAAGATTACAGCCATACAAGAGACCCTGACTGCTAAGCACTTCCAAATATGCATACTGTGTATTGCCAACACAGGCAGGTCATCGTGGAAGCAGAGTGCTAACTATTGCAATTCAATGGGTTGAAATTATGTGTCATATTTTTGCTTTTTTCCTTCCAGCAAAGTAGAACTTTAGGTGACATTTGAGCATCAGGTGATTATATCTGCAGAACAAATAAGAAAACGCAAAATACCTGTGCAAGCAGATAATTCACAGTATATACTACCCAAATATTCATCAGAGTAGTGACATTAACCTTCCTTTTCCTCTTGAAGTGCCCTGAAATTGAGATTCAGTATGAAACTCACAGCCTCCATTCAACCACGAGAATTACATGAAGAATTAGACAATACAGTGGTTGCAATGAACACTATGACTTGCAAGGTATCAATAAGTAGCCAAGCCTTTCATCTAAACACTGCTGATTTTGGCCGAGGTAGAGTTAATTTTCTTCACAATAGCTGGTATGGGGCTGTGTTTTAGATTTGTGCTGAACACAGAGTTCATTATACAAAGATGTTTTTGTTATTGCTGAGCAGGGATTGCACAGTCAGGGCCCTTCCTGCTTTTCACACTGCCATGCTAGCAAAGAAGCTGGGGGTGTGTGGGTGGCTGGGGACACAGCCAGGACAGGTGACCCCACACTGACCAAAGGGGTTTCCAGACATTGTGACATCAGGCTCAGTGTATAAAGTGTGGGGAAGAAGAAGGAAGGGGGGGATTTGGACTAATGGGGTTTGTTTTCCCAGGTCACCATTGGTGTGATGGGGCCCTGCTCTGCTGGAAATGGATGAACACCTGCTCAACCACAGGAAGCAGGGAATTCATTCCTTGGTTTGCTCTGCTTGTGTGCGTGGCTTTTGCTTTCCCTATTAAACTCTCTGCATCTCAACCCATGAGTTTTGTAGCTTTGACCGTTGTGATTCTCTCCCTAATCCTGTTGGTGAGGCAGTGAGAGACTGTCCTCATGGGGCTGGGCTGCTGGTGGGGTTAAACCGCAACAAATACTGAGACATATTTTTTGAAATTTCTTATTAGAGTACAGAACTAGCTACTTTTATTAAAAAAAAAAATCATGATGGGAACTGCTGTTGTTACCTTATGGTTCTGGCAGGATATAGTATTTGATAGTATTTATAAATACTGCATTTAGTGCAACAACAGAACACCAGCCAACAAAAGAAAAAAAATCAAGAACGGCCAGATCCTCACTGCCATTGTCAATTAAGTATGCAAGTCAGTTAAAATTAGATAGACTTTTTATATTCCTTAATATCCTAAAAAGGAAAATAATATCAAACCAGAATTTGACTAGACTCAAATTCTACATTATGTCCTTACAGATTTCATGTTTGACTTTTTGCTTGTGCTATGTCTGAAACTGGCATCTGTTACTAAGTGTGATCTCCTTGATTTCAGAGAAATCAGAGATCTTACCTCATCTCTATGCTGGAAAATTCTGTATTTTCATATGCAGCCTTGGTGTTGGGGGAACTTATCCTTTAAAGTGTTCCTCCCACCATCCAAAGAATCAGTTTTTTCTAGAAGAGCAGTATCTTTAGAAATTTTATGATGTAATTCATCAAACATATGACTTCTGAAATCTTGCCAACTTTTCCACTGAATCCTCAAAAATACAAATCTCCCACACTGCACAGACTAAGAGTCTCTATTATGTTTTCAGGATAAGAGCCATTTGAAAGCAGAGGCTGAAGGAAGATAACTGCTCTCTCCTTTTTTATCTTTCCCTCTTTCCCTTTTTCCTCATTCCTATGCCTATAGTTCCTTCACTGTTCATCCAGTGCAGCACAGTCGACACTCTCTCTCTTTGTTGTTGCCAGTGTCTTGGGTTGCAACATAGGATGTGACCAGAAATATGTGTTTTATCATCATCTGTTGAAGCTGGTTGGGACAGTGATCCTTATCTCCATGGGACACATTATCTGTCAATGGTGGGACAGTCATCTTTATCTTTTCACAACCCATCCTTCCTCCAGGAAGACATCATCTGCTGCTGGGTCATTAAGTCCCACTGACTGATAAAATTACATCATCCCATTGGGAGATGCTCCAGCCAGGAGGAGGAGCCAAGCCTTTCCTACCTAGATAAAAAC
>JAOTQP010001228.1:626360-637787 GCA_026413545.1 Cichladusa arquata
CGATCTCCATTTTATTTGGTGATTAACTGGTTTTCAACTTTCAAGTTTTGGAAAAAAGCATTTTCAAGAGTCTTCCTACTTAAATAAATAACCATCTGTGTTTTAATGTTCCTTTAAATATCATTCAAGACAGTTTTATGTAGATATATTTGTTCCATCTAATCTATGGTAGCTTTGCACCTGACATACATATTAGTTTTCTGTTTCAAGGCAAACACAAGTGCAATTCTGCAGAGACCAGAAGAGAGATGGTGAAACACATCCTTCTCATCTAAAAGTCAGGCGAGGCAAATAATCCCATATGAACAACCTAGCAAATCTGTTTCTTACAGAATATATATATGAAAATAGAACAGAATATAGATATGAAAAGCTGAGAAATAGATGCTAACCACAAGAGAGATGAAATGAGAATTTAAGTAACAAGCACCATAAATTTTTCCAGCTTTAGTAAGTGCTCGTCTACTCTGCAGTCTGGAAAAAAATCTGTGTCTATAAAACAAGCATTCATTTCTTTATCCTCCTAATTTTTTATGATTTGTGCTGTACTGTTGCATCTGCTGAAACATACACTTTGAATATCCATGCAAATTATAATTTGTGCTGGCTTCACAGTTGTTCAGGTGATTGTCACAGCAAGTCCTAGAAGAACGTCCTCTTATGTGCCTGTGCATGTGTGTGAGTGTAATGTATCCTAATGGATAAGATACTTAATCCCTGCTAAGAAATGTTCAAAAAAGAATTATCAGTGCAAACATATTTTGGCTTTCCTTATTTGAATTAACACACCTAAATGGGGTCTTGAGTTTTACTTTGGCTATGCTTAGGCTTATTGAAAGGCCCTGACTAGATATTTATGTACCCTTAAACAATCGTGTGAGTATAAGGTTCTTACTATAGCATGTATGCTATATACATGTGGGTGCTCATGCATTCATTTTCAACTTCTCTTTCTGGGCCCCAGCTACAGTTTTGTAACTGATATTGTAGTCACAAGGTACATGATATGGTCTGTGCGACTTGGTTCTGCACACTATGTAGGAGGTAGGGAGTGTAAAGAGCATGGCTATGCATTCCCTTCCCTGGAATTTGGGAGGACTGTTTTGCCATGACCTTGCTCTGGCTTTTCTCTACATTCTTGGCTGTCCACAAGCTGTGAGGCTGATGTGTTTGGACAAAATAATTTCGTTAAATGGAAGTCCCCTTAGAAAAACAGAAATAAAAACTGATGGGAACTCTACATGGTTAAGTGTTCAGTGATTTTTTTCTGTACCTATGATGAATTTACTTAGGAGCAAATTGTAATAAGTATTTTGATTATCTGCTTCATGTGTTCTCAACTGGAAAGGTCTGAATTTATTTACTGTGACATGAGAACAGTCTGTGCTTGGCCAACATGTTAAGCCATGTTTGCAGAAAGAATACATCAATGAATTTTCTTTACCCAAGGTTTTGTTTTCAGTTTTAAATAGCTATTATAAGAGAATCTTAAATCTATTGCAAGCTGAAGAAGTTTTCAAGGAAATAGGAAGCAGGATAGAAAGAAGTGCCACTTCATTTCTGAGTACTTCTTAAGTCAGTATAAGACCATGCTAAACAATAGAAGGAATGCAAGCAAAAAGAAAAGGAGCTGTGTTTTTAAAAATCAACAGATTCAACAACAGTCCTTTCTTTACAGCAGGGTACAAGTAATCACCTTCTTGTCATGTGAAAATACCAACTGGTGGTACAAGCAAAAACCTGTATTACAAAGTGGTCAGTAAAGAAAAAAATGGTTGGTTGTGTTTGGGTCACAGGTATAAACATTTTGGTGCTGTTTTGGAATGGAAAGCTGCAGCATTTCATTGGCAAAGCCAGGGCCAAAATACTTTGCAGAAACTTGCTTCAGAGCAAGAGTGCCTCTTATTTGTCTCTCAGTGAAACTGTGTCTAATAAATTTCCTCCTGATGCTGTATCAGCAGGTAATTGCTTCTACTGTATCTTAAAAGCTTTTCATACTTAAAGTTCTTCAGTGCTCTTTAAATTTTATGTATTGCTTTGAGTATCTTTCCTTTATAATTAAATCCCCTCCTGCTTTGAGGCTTTACTGAAAGTGGACCCTGCATAACAGAAAATTAGTGCTGTGCTTAGAAGAGGTTTGCCAGATAAACACTTCATCCTGGATATATAGGTTAATAACTGCATCTTTATAAGTTTAAAACAGATCATGAATCCTGCACAATTGTAGCATTTTCAGATTAGAGCCTCTCACTCCCTTCTCTCCATATTGCTTCCCTCTCCCTTCCTCAAAAGAAAGAAGAAAATGGTATGGATTTATATAAAATTATGTAAAGCATATATTCAGCTGTTGTGTGGGGAAACCTATCCACCTATATCACTAGTAGATCAATTCTGGCAAGAGTTTTCTCAGCCATATTCTCTAGATCCAGTAATTCCATTGTTTACAATTCTGTTTTATATCAATATTACATTCTTGCTCTGTTTGCAGTGTTAAGCCCTAGTGATTTTATTTCGGAATGCTTTTTTAGAAAACATATTTTTAGCTTAATCTATTTCCTTGCTACATAGTTATTTAAGAGGTATTCTATCCATTTCTGAAATTTTTGGCTGGGAAGAGGCTTTTGGGATTGTTCAGAGAAGGGTCATACAGTTAAAAAGCAGCATTAAGTCTCAAACATACAGAGGTCCACTCCTTAAGGGAAGCAATTCAGTGTTAATACTTCCTTGTATTTGTTTAAGAAAACTGTGTTTTTTTCAGGCACAGTGTTAGTATCCAGCTGTTTCGATTGAACTTTTTAGGTTATATTGGTTTTCTGTTTTCGTGAAGCTGCCGTAGTAGAAACAGAAGTTTTCTGTTGTAAACAGAAGTATTTTGGTTTTGTAAGGTGACCAGAGACTAATCTAAACGTCAAAAAAAAAAAAAAAAAAAAAGAGAGCTTTTAAAAGCGCATATGAGACTCATTAGAAAAATCATGACTGAAGGCCTAGCTACTCAGGTATTGATTTTTTTAACAAATACTTTATTTCTAAATCTGCTGCCAAGAAGCAAGAGGTTTTGTGAAATCTAGTTTAAGATATTGATAGAATTCCCATTGATAATAATGGAAACAGATTCAGACTTTCTGTATTAAATTGTTTTTTATGCAGCATTGTGGGTAGCTTAATTGGAACAAAGCTTGCAGTTGAATTTACAGTACTAACACCAACTCATCAGTGGAGCAGATGTTTTATTTTCTTTTTATTTGATACATTTTTCAGTGCAAGACTTGATGCTTCAGCCAAAAGCTTATTATGTGAACCGAAAAGCTTCTGTCTTTGTCTTGTCAAATAACTGCATGCAGTTAAGATCTCCAGCATGAAGTACAATTACTGTAGTTTCATTGATCATCTGATATACCCAAGGTATATTAAGGCAAACTTAAAAAGGAAAGCTCTGAAAAGGAAATAATTGGAGGAAATAGTTGATCAAGAAGTTACTGTGAGTAGGACACACTGGAAGTTGTCTTGCCTGAAGCAGAAAGTTCCTTCTCAATTTCTAGGCTTTTTCCAAACCTTTAAGTATTTAGAGAGAAATTCAGAAATCAGTTTAATTTTCTATTATATTTCTATTATTTCTATTATTGCTGGAGCCATTGAATAAGTTAGATGGTTATTTAAAGGTATTGCCTGTATTAGATAATTGACTTTTTTACAAATCAGCTTGATTAAATCAGTTAATCAGCTTACTGCTGTATATGTTTAGTGTCTATTGTGCTTCAAATTGATTGTTACTGTTGTCTGCTGCCTAAGAAGGCAGCCTGGATTCTATTGTCACTACACTTTTCAGCTGTATGATGAGCAAGGGGTCAATGCGGGACTGCCCAGATGCAGGCATTGCCACAAGCTGCTGGCATGGGCCTGGGGCGTCCCCTCCTTTCTGGGAAGCTCTGAGAGGTGCAGGAGGTAAAAGGGAAAGCAGGTCTCCTGGTGTTGAAGCAAGAGGGGTCACAGTCAAGTCAGTTACCCAGTGCCAGACCGTGAGCCGCGCATGACCATGGGAGATCTGTGCTGGGCTGCAGGGCAGGGAGGCTGATAAGGACCTGAGCCACCACAGGCCATTTTCTTCTGGAGTGGAGAGGGAGAAAAGCTAGGCAGTATTTAAAACCCATGAGCTACCAAGGGGCTAGAAGCTCGAAAAAAAGACACTTGTCCTGCCTTCAAGTTTATCTAATGTGTCTAAGACCTGAGAGATTCATAGAGTGTCTGCTGAGTGCCTCTGGAGCCAATGTAATGGCTGGCAAAGCTGTGCTAATGCATATCTAGAAGGACTTTATGAACCCAAGTAAATATATTGAAGTAAAATATCCAGTAGTATGTTACTCAGACTTTTCTATTACTCATAGTATTTGCTTGCCTCTTACCTTAGGTAATTCAGGGATGACAGTAGTCACCGAATTCTACTGAGCAGCTTGAATGGCTAGTCAGAGGAAAATACTACTCATGACCATGTATACGTTCTTGACTAAGAATAAATTGATGTCCATTGTGCACATGCTGTGAATTGTTCAGAATTATACAATTTCCTACCATTTTTTTTTTTTTTGAGTAATGATTTGTCCAACTTGTCTGTGTTTCAAAATAGCTGTGGAGAATCTAGATAACTGGAAATTTAAAAACTGGAGATATTCAGATGGATATGCTGCTTTTTCTGGAGTGTTTTGTACCAACAAGTTCTTTTTAGAAGTACTTGGACTTAGCTGGTAATTAAGATTAGTTGGGCAACATGATCCCAGTTTTTCATTTGATGTGATCAGAGTTCATTGTAAGGGGAATATGATTCAGTGTAACTTCAATTACTGTTTTTCCCGGCAAATAATGTATTAAAAGTGCAAAGGAATGTTATATCAAGCATAAATGTTCTCTTTTGTATTTTTCCTTAGTTGAGTTATATCTTATTTAAACTGTTCAGAAAATCAGTTACGCCGATATGCTTTCTGTGTGACAGGCTGCAACTGAACCTCATTATTCATACAACATATCTATGTGATGTTACCAAATCTATTTATGCTGTATCCATTTTGCACTTAGGGATAGTTTGCATACTCTTATGAGCAAAAATAGTCAGTTTGAAGTAATAGAAAGCATGGCAAAAAAATGGATGGAGTCCACAACTTCTTTCTTTGTGACACGGGGGCCCTCTTTGATCCACTTTCAGGTTTTTCCTTGTCTCATCAATATGTACAAAGCAGGTGCTAAGTCAAAAAGCAGATATACTCTGAATTCTTTATAAATCAGTCCTTTTACTTTGTTACAGGCAAAAAGTTAAATGAGGTTAGGAAAAGGTCCCTGTCTTGACTGCTTGGCAGAAAATGGCCATGCCTAGCTGTAATTGCTTATTGGATGTAATTCTGTTCAAAGCCATTGACTTGGCAAGCCAGTCTTGCCAGACCCTGGGCTCTTTTGTATTTCTTGTGTTGATGAGATGCAGTTCATAGCACGAATGAAGGAACAATATGTTGTTACAAGCCTAATAAATATGGCGAAAAAGAAATCTAGAAGGTGTTGCTAGTGCATTATATGTGTTAGGAATTGGGGAATGCATGCTCTGCGATAATTTCACATTCTTAATGTCCAGCTCTGTTTCCTAAATGGTCTCTGGAACATTTTTTCACAAGTTGGAGCTAACTTAAAAGATCAAAACATGAAATCAATCAGAAAAGGATGTCAGAATGACTTCAGTTATGTCAGTGCTGTTGGATGCAGGGCAGCTACTGTTCCCCTCTGCCTTGTCCTATTTGCTTGCCTTGTAAGGTACACAGGTGCACTCATTGACCTTCAGCAGCTGATGCTGTAAATGTATCCACTGAGGACAAATTCCAATATATTCCTTCACTGACAGTCACCTACCTCTTATGCATTTCTTCTCTGGCATGGACTTCACTGTCCCTTCTTTTTTTTGTCCCTTACAACCTGATGAAACTTTCTCCCTGAAACTTTTTGATTTTATTTCTAACTCTCAAGTGTGCAAAATACGCTGGGAATTAAATTACAAAACTGGTGTTACCTCATGTACTGCAAACTAGCTCCCTGAGGCATTTCGTCACTGTGCACACTTGAGACTTTACAGTGTGGCAGCAGAGCTGTAAAGTGCCTAAACAAAACATTATGCGTTATTAAAAACAAAATAAAGTAATAGTAATAAAATAGGTTAAAGGGGAAAGAAACTCTTCCAGCCAGATTTCTAGGGAGGGCTGCCAGGTGCTGCATATGCCTGGTGATGTGCATTTGGCAATTATGTCCTTGAGACCTGATACAGTGTGCAGGGAGGCAGCAAGGATTCCCCTGTCATTCATCCTGCCCACCGAGCAGTGCTGTTCTGCCGACTACTGCCCTCTGGAGGGGTCCCTAGCCCTGAAGCAGGAAGGCAGCTGGGGCACAGGTAAGCCCCAGGAATCACTTCTGACATGAAACACAGTGCAAAAGGAGGGGTGGAGAAAGAGGAGGAGGGTGCTTTGGACTCCTTTTGACCTCTGAGCCCTGGCATAGATGAAACTGATCTCTTTGACAGCACCATCTTCTCATTGCTCCTTCTATAATACCATGTTCACACACTATGCATCCCAAACACTAGTCGGTTGTTTCACGTATTTTCACTCATTCTCCTCTCATTTGTATGAAGGCACTACTGCCTCTTGTGAAAGGAACTGACTTCTATTATGTTTGCTCCTGAAATGTCTGTTTAGCATTTATTGAGAGAGGAAGAAAATCAAATTGTTTCACAGACTTCTATTTTTTTGGCTGTTTTTCTTTGCATGAAAATCACAATTAAAACTTAGATTCAGGTGGACTATAGGTATCCATAATTTCATGTTCAGTTTGTTGAATGGTTTTAGGGAAAACAGTTGCAAAGAGTGAAACAGTTATTTTAGCATATAAAAAGGAAATCTAAATTTTAGAAAATATTAATTAAATTGTAAGAGTTAAATGCTTCTCTTGTTCAAACCCAGAAGTTATTTGCACAATAATGCTTATTTATTTATTCATCCTACATGCCACAGCTAGTTCTTTCCACCTGATGCCTGTGGTGATGGCTTTAGCAAGGAAATAGTCTTATGTGAGAGCTTCTATATCTTCTGACTGTATGAAGAGATTTGGGTGAAGTTCAGGTGGCAGAAACTACTCCTGATGTTAGCAAGTCTCCTGTCTGTGCAGCTGTTCAAATTGCATTGCAGAAAACAAAACCAAATGTTGAAATTGTAGGAATAGCAGATAAATCTGAAAGTTGGCTGTACTGGTCCTCTCATCTTCCTAATTGGATATTTATATGTCCTCATAGTATTCAAATGGTTAGGTCATCTGTGGTTATTTTCCCACAGCAGAGATATACTGCTGTTTTTACCAGAGAAAACCTGAGGTAGGCTTGCACACAGGGAGTTTGTTATGTCACCAACACTGGAGCTTGTTTAGGTCCCATCTCTACCACTTGATGCTTTGTCTTCTCTCATGGAGACTGTCTACCTGCCTTTTTGTTTTCAGCCATAATGGACAAGGAAATAAGGTGGATAATCAAAGTAGGGTCTAACTTGATGTATTTATTAATGTATTGTTCTTTTTCAGTGTCTCAAAATGCCTTGATCAGCTTCTTCTACTTTACGCCAGCATTGTGCAGAAATTTGGGGTTTTTTGCAGGAGAAAACAGGGCTACAGGGAGCCCCTGTGGTAGCAATCTCATCATAGTACTGTGACACTTGGTGCTCATTACCTAATGGGTCTCACTCAGAATAATACCTTATCAGGTACTGAGTGGCTGAGAGGTGCAATCCTCTGGGTATTCAAGATCCTGCTGAGAAGTCTGTATATGTAGTGAAAGGCTTCTGTTCACTTTCCCAGTTGGTAAGTTAGAGGGGTGAAGCCTTAAAAGCTGTCTGCTGTTGCTTACCTTTCCTGCTGTGGGAGCTGTGTTTCAGTCAAAAGAGCCCTGCTGTGGAGAATGTCATCTGGATTAAAAATAACAGCCTTGATTTGTCAGGGCTTTAGACCAGAACAGACAAGAGTGTAGAACTATTGTCTCTATCTTAGGATTAGAAGTATGGTATCTTACAGCCCTTCACTGCAAATAGTGATTCAGTAGGACTCAGCACAGTTATTCTGCTGTCAGTGAATGTGTTTGATGTTGATCTGCAAAATCCATCAGGGTACGCTGTAAACAAAAATGTGAGAGTTTTGTAGATATTGGATGTAACCCAGCCAGCCCAATCCAAATTGTCTCTGCTGAACATTTATTGGTGATGTAAATCTTAGCCTTACTGACAAAGGGGATTTAGAGTGCAAAAACCCAAGTTGTTTCCTGAAGCTGTAATAAGTCACTGAGTAAGGAAACTCTTCTGCACTGACCCTTATATGAGACTACTTATGGGTCACCAGTGGTTTGGTTAAGCTCATAAGAACATTTGTTTACACTGAGACTTTTACTATTTGTACCAAGAGGATGTTTAAATTTTCGGCAGTCTTAATGGGTACTGAAAGGTCTGGGATGTGTCTTTCAGCTGAAGCAGACATTGGGTGCTACAAACCTTGAAAGAAATGCAGCTTCGTGCTCTACTTGTTCAGGCAAACCTTGGCAGTTCTGAGAGTAGCTTGCTCTTCTGTTGTCTGTAGTGTTGCTGTGCACTCCTAATACTGCATGCTGCTTTTGGGGGCTGGAGAAAACCTTTAGTCCAATTTATGGAGTTGAGGAGAGGGCTACAAACAGTTTTGCATAACAGGTCCACCAGTACCTCTCTGTAGACTGGGAGTGAGGTGATAAACAGAGGAGCAAGCTCTGGCTCAGCAAGGCTGGCTCAGATTCTGACAGTGGCCAGGCTTTGTAGGAGCACAGACAATGCCCTTGACTTCTCAGTCACATCAATATAAACCAGCAGGCATTAACAGGGTTAATAAGTGAAAATAGTAATGCAATCAAAAGTTGTTTTAATTATCTATTAGTTCTAATTACAGTGTTGTTGAGTGGCTTACTGGATTTCATATGAGAAGAATACCTGAAGTAGTATGTATAAATATATATTTGTTTACCCCAAGGTAAGATGTAGGAGGTGTGTGTGTGTATATATGCATTAAAAACAGACTGAAAATCCTGCTTGCAAAACAAAATTATGTAGGTGAAACCTATACACTGAAGAGTCAAGACGGGAGGTTCTGCTTCAGTAAGTTAGGGCTGTCACATATTATGGGAGCTGGAATGCCAGTGTTAACTGAACCAAAATGTTGGGTTTACAGTTCATTAGAAGTCTTGGTGAAATGAACAGCTCGCACTGAGCCATCTGAAAAAGTTTTTGTTTCTAGAATACTTTGAGCCCCAACTACAATGTTGAGGAGAGACAGCTGGAGGGAGCTGGTGATGGGAAAAAACTCCTGTTTTCTCTTTCGGTGCTTGCCCAGAGCTGGATACAGTTGCTGTTTCAAGAAAATTTCTATTTGGCAAAGACATACGGTGTCCTGACACATCTATAACTAGACTTGCAGTAAACTCTTTCACATATTTACCGATTCCTTCTTTGGTTAAATGATTTCCGGCAGCACACTTGACAGCTGTAAATGTAAGGGTTCTGCACATCTCCCCCCGGACCAGACCCGTGAGCCGTGCGAGCGGGTCTGGGCACAGATACACACAGCTAGCTGATTCTTGTTTATCCTGGCTAGAAGAATGTAAAAAATGTGCTGGCTTTCAAGGGTCAGAGGCTAAAATATGGATGTGTTTATTGCATATTTTGGTTGTCCTTTTAATAGACAGTTTGACACATTCTTTCGGTGAACTTTCCAGAAGATAGATGGCTCAAAATGGGAACAGGAGAAATCTCTCCTGTCAGGATTCCCATACATGTAATTACCTTCAGGTGTCAAATGTACTTAGTGACTGCTGATTTTAATTTTTTTTGCTGTTCAGACATTTATGACTTTTTGTCAATGAGGTATTTAATTTTATTAATGTGGACATTCTTAAAGGGAGGACATGAAAGATCAGTTGTTTCAGACTTTGCTTTCCCTTATTAAATGGCTGGTATCGTATTGTAGATAATTGTTTTGCAGGCATACGTTTGGTCCACTTTTTCACTCAGCTCTGAGGAGGGATGCCTAGATCTTCTAGCACAACTGAAGCACTGCAAGCTGCTCTTAAGTCTTTCCTTCTGTGTGTATTACAGCTAGATCATTATGAAAAGCTGTTTTTAGTTCCTTTGTTCCTTTGCTTTTTACTTTATGTGTGATATACTTAACTGTTTTAGAAGCTATTAAATCAGCTATTGTACCAGGGTGCAAAAATAGTGGCAAAATGGGCATCTTAAAATTACTAGCCTTGGAATGTAATTGTCAATACATATTTGCATTCAAATGAATACTCAGCCTTTTTTTACTGCAGCAACTAATGGAAGGGTAAAAATATTGCAGTCAGAAACCAGAAATCCCATAGTACAGAAGACAGCATATTGAAAAAACATAAGATGAAATCTGTTTTGAATATATGCGGCTTTAACTTTTCCCAATGACTAGGAATGTAAATCATGTACTGAAAAAAATGGTAGAGATGGTGTAGTCAATTAGAGAAGGGAAAGTGAGTGTTTTGTTATGAATGGATTTTAGGTAAAATCACTCAAAACGGCAGTAAAAAAGAATTCAAATTCTTTTTTGTGTCATATGCAGCCAACCATTAGTAATTTAATTAAGCCTTAGATAGCCTTTTGCTGGTCCAGGACTGCTGAAATGGTACAGCTCTTCTTTTTCCGTCATAAAGTGTGACTGGCTCTCTGTATCCAAGAAAAACTGGAGGTCAGCATTTTTTTAGCCTGTATGAATGTGGTCTCAACATGACAGAAGGGAATGTTCAAGCTAATAACAAGAGGAATTGTTGGTTTTGTTCATATAGGAACCTCTTTAATATTTGGAAGAGTAGTTTGATGATGTGATCTGGCATTCATTCTGCAGTGCACCATCATCAGACAGGAAAAAAAAGACCTCGGCATTTTTGCCTAAGGGCTGCTGAGAGCTGATTATTCTTCTAATCAGAACCATCACAATCAAGGCAGACAATTAGCTAGGTTAGGTCTCTGCTGATTTCTCCTGTGGCCCTAAGCATCAGATGGCCTTGAGCACTCTTGAATCCTATCAACAAGTATTCGAGTAATACCTGTTTTGCTCCACCTGTTGTCATTAAGATCCTCTTTTCTTCTATTGAAGTGCTAGGTTGTGTTCATGCTTATTTAAATTACTCTGATTCCAGAAGGCATCAACTGTATTCAAAAGAGAAAGCTTACCAGCCTAGACAGTAAATGGAATTTTAGTTGCTAGTGTGTAGCATGAAATTGTGGACATTATTTTGGTATACCATGCATGTGTTGTGAATGTGTACCTAATTCTGTATTTCTATCAGTAACATTTATTTTCATGCATAAAACC
>JAOTQP010001228.1:967619-977853 GCA_026413545.1 Cichladusa arquata
CTAGTACAACAAGGATATTTGAAATTCATGTAGGAACTGTAATTTAATTTCCCACTGAAAACAGCTGAATATGAAGGATCTAAACTTTTAATGAAAACTGGTCAAGACCCTTGGTACTGCAAAGATATCCTCCAAAATTATTGTTATACTTATAGATTTACAGCTGCTTATTAGGTACCTGCAAAGCTTGTGTAATTGCAATTTCAAAACAAGGTAACTGCCCTAATTTTGGAATAGTGTGATCATTATCGAGCTTTGTGAAATGTCTTATGTTAAATGTAAAATTTCCTTATTTATCCACAGCTGCCTACAACTATTCTGTGTTTTCTTTTTTCTTGACATTAGAGAAAAACCTGTGTATGTTGGGCAGATTTCTTTGTACTGGATGGATGTACTCTGTTTGGATGTCAAAGATGGTGCTTTTTCAGCTGTTCACGATTGTGTCTGCCTCTGTTAAACAGAGGCATACAAAACTGGTGTGTTTCTGGTTGCAAAAACCTACTTCATGCCATTTTGAAGAGTGACCAGATGTCTTTCACAAAACTGTTATGTATTCTCACTGGGAGAGGGCATCTACATCTTCTCTGGGTAACCTGTTCAGTGCCTTACCATCCTCTCAGTAAAGAACCTCTTCCTACTATCTAATACAAACCTACTTTCTTTCAGTTTAAAGCCATTACCCCTCATTCTATTACCCTATGCCTTTGTGAAAAGTCACTCTCCAGCTCTCCTGTAGACCTTTAGCTTCTCCACAGGTCTGCTTTCAATGTACTCAGCACCCTGAGTGTATCCATGTTGAGGATTTCCCTGAGGCAGGTGCAGAATGCATTTGTCTTTATTAAATTTCATGAGGTTTGCACTGATCCACGTCACCAGTTTGTCAAGGTCCCTCTCTGCAGATTTGCTGTACTCCATCCCCTCCCTGTCCATGTCCTTGATAATGATGTTTAAAAAAATCCAGTCTCAACACAGGCTGTTGAGGAATGCCATTTGATGCTGATCTCCACTTGGATGCTGAGCTGACAACAGCTCTGTGACTTCAACCATGCAGATAACTCCTTATTCACTGAGAGGTCCACTCATCAAATCACTATCTCTCCAATTTAGAGACAAGGATGTTGTGTGTAACAGCTTTCTGGTTGGGGCTGTGTTTGGTTTTGTGCTGAAAACAATGTTGATAACACAGGGATGTTTTTGTTACTGCTGAGCAGAGCCTGCGCAGCATCAAGGATTTTCAGTTTCTCTTGGGAAGGGTTGAACAGATTTGCTTGTGTTCTCAGCATTTGCTTAAGCTATTAAACTGACTCCACCTCAACCCATGCTGCCTACAGTAAAGCAACTTCTTTTACTCTCTACTGTACTTGTTTTGTTGGGTTTTTTTTTTCCAAATTATTTGACATTTTACTATGGCATTTTTTTTTAATTTAAAAAACAGTGTCATGCTGCACTGTTCTTAAAGACACATTCAGTAGCCTTTTGGATTGTCTCACAGTCTTCCTTTAAAAAGTTATATTTCAAAAACTAAATGGAGATTAAATGTTAACCAAACCAAAAACCCAGAAGTTTAGCGACCTAATGAATAAATATTCATCAAGTGATCTCCAGAATGATATCATATACATAACCCAAATTCCCATGACAGATGAGAGTTATATTTTGCCTCTTATTGGACCCTATGTCATTAATATATTTCTAAATTTTAACTGCTGTTTCTCATTCCTACATTGTTCTGCAGTGATCTATTCAGATGGTAAGGTGGCTAAAAATTAATGGAGGTGTTCATTCTGTCTTCTAAGAGTTAAGGGGAACCTACTATGAGATTCCACATCTTGCAGGTAAATATCTACATGATAATCCCTGATGAAAGGGAGCTTTTTTTTTTGAGGGGAAACCAGCATGATGACAAGAAAACTGGACTCTGCTAAAAGGAGAAAGGAAGAGATAAGAAATGAACACATCTTGCTTATTATTTTTCTTCTGTTTTTCTTTTCCTCCTTCTCTTTCTTCTTCTAATTCATCTCCTCCTCTTCTCCCTTTTCCTTCTCCTCATCATTTTTTTCCTCCTTCTCCTCGCAAGCAATACTTTCAGATGGGATATTCTAAGGCCCCTTAAATCACAGTAGACACCTAAATACATTAGAACACTTTTTGGTAAGATGAAGATGAGAATGTAAATATATTATTTATTTGCAGAATCAAAAACAGAAACAATTAAATATTTATTGATGGTTAAATTGAGTAATGAACATATGTTACACCACTGTAGTGGTTTGACATTGGCTGACTGCCTGGCACCCATGAAAGTTACTCACTCACCCTTGCCTGCTATAGCTGAGCAGAGGAAAGAAAAATTTAATGAAAGGTTCGCGATGTGAGATAAGAACCAGAAGAAAATGTTTCAAGGGTAAAACAGTCTCAACTCAGAACTACAAAGTGAATTTATTACTAACAAAATCAGAGGAGGATAATGAGAAGTAAAATATGCCCTTAAAACACCTTTTTTCTTCAAAGCCCCTCCCTCCGCTCCACCAACAGCGCAGGGGACAAAGCATGGGAAGTTTGGTCAGTTCATCATGCAAGGGGTTCTTCTGCTGCTCAGAGAGAGGAGTCCTTCCCCTGTGATACCACTCGTCCCCTTCCAGTGTGGTTCCAATATCACAAGTAGCAGTCCTCCCAAAACTGCTGCAACGTGATTTCTTCCCATGGCCACACAGCCCTCACAAAACTGCTGAGGCGTGGCTCTCTCTTCCACAGGGTGCAGTCCTCCAAGGACAGGCTGCTCCAGCCTGGAAGCAGGGCCCCCCTCTGTCCCCCGGGTCTCCCACTGGATCACAGCCTCCTCCAGGCATCCACCTGCTCTGGCATGGGCACCTCCCCCACGGGCTGGGGTGGATCTCTGCATTCCCTGAATGGGAACCCCATGGGCTGAGGGGAACAGCTGCTTCACCATGGCCATCACCACAGCCTGCAGAGGAATCTCAGCTCCAGCGCCTGGAGCACCTCCTGCCCCTCCTTCTCCACTGAGCCTGGTGTCTCCATGCTGCTTCCCTCACGTTCTCACCTCCTCCTCTTCTCTGACTAGAACAAAAACCCCATTACTTTGTTTTGATTTTCTTAAATATGTTATCACAGAGGCATTACCAGCCTCTCTCATTTTTGGTCAGCAGCATGTTCATCTTCAGAGCCATCAGCAATTGGCTCTGGTGCACATGGTGGAAGCTTCCAGCAGCTTCTAGCAGGAGCCACCTCTGTAGCCCCCCGATAACAAAAACCAGGCCATGCAAAACCAACACAGTTGGAAATTTTGAAACTTCATCAATACGTTTGTTTTGTGTTTCCCTGTTAGCCTCATTCATTAGAAGTCTCACTCTGACAGTGCACAGTCTACCAGTCTTCAGCATTGCCTAGACTAAGACACTTTCAAGGCATTCCAACCCGAGAATATGTCCTGTTGTTTGCAAAAATTGCAAGTGCCAGTTGCTGAGGAAATTGCTATGTTTACCTTTATTTCTGTTCATTGTGATTCTAGCATGATTTGGGTTCATATGAAAACCCAGTGCTATAAATAGGTATTTCACTTTTAATTCAGAAAGAATGGTTTGGTTCTCGTATAAAAAACACCAAATAAAAAAATTTAAATCAGTGTGAATTACTTTAAATATAGACAGCTAAGGACAGGTCTTTTCCTCCAATAGAAGTCAAGTGACTGAGGTTTTGGTAACAGTTTTAATTGACCCTTTTTTCCAGGCCTCTGCTGTATTGTAATATTCATGACAAAAAATCAGTAAACACTTAGGTCTTTGAAGAGGCAGGCTAGAATATCCACAAAGTTTTTGCTACAAAGTCTATGGTCACTGTGCCAGCTTATGTAAATAAGGTTGTTTATTAAAACAACCTGAGCTGATATTAACAAAGGTATTTCCATGTACAGTTGTCATTAATTTCAGTGAAAATTAGAGCCATAAGTAAGAATTAGAACTGGAATACATTGGCTGAACTGGACCTGTTCCTTCCCTTGTTTTCTCTTAATAGCCGAAGACATGCCTAGTCTCTGCATTTCAGAAAAATGAGCATAAGCAAATGGCTTGAAGTTTCTGCTTAAATAAACTCCAGCAAACTCAAGTATGAATATAGTAGATACTATCTGAAAATGTTAGTGCTACTGGCTATTTTCATGCTGTGGCTGCTTCTGTAAGGGGCAAAATCCAAAAAAAATATGAAAAATTAAGATGAAAAGGAGAAATAAATTATTAATAAAGTAAAATACTGCTGCTTTCTCTGTGCACATTTTCAAATCTATTGGATTTTTCTCATTGTTCTGCATAAATAGCTTCTAAATGTACAATGGACTTCTGCAGGGCCATAGCTTTCAGGTTCTTGATTTTTCATAATTCACTCAAATGCCAGCTCAATGACATTAAGTGGAAAAATAGAAAAAAATGCCTTTACTTTTCCACAGAAACAATTTTGAAAATCCATTTACATGGAAAATAAAGAGGCATTAAGCCCAGTGCAAATCTGTATCTGAATACGAAAATCTGAAAGCATAATATTTTATTTTTTCAGATAAGACAATACCAACTGTTATTTACTGCCTGAAAGGGCTGAAGAGTTCTGAGTTCCACAGAATTGAGCTGTTTTTCTCATTCACAGGATGGCAAAAAGTCCTTCTAAATCCACTTTTGCTTTTCTATTTTCTTCTTAAGAAAATAAACCTTAAGCAGAAGGCTTTATGAGAGAGTTTTTAAAAGTAAAGGCTTAGTATTTATTAAATAGGCTTTTATTTTTATTCACTCATCATTATGCTTCTCAAATTGCTCACTCTTTGAAATGGTGTTGTAAGATTTTCACTGCTACAAACTGTTTACCACTTGCCAAATTGCAATGCTCAAGTGAGTGTTCTGTAAGACGTTTTGCTGAACAATGTTATCAACAACACAGTTAAGGCAGGAAAAAGAATTTTTATACAATGAGGAAAGCAGCTAATCTGTGTTAGCAGAGAAAAACCAAGCAGAAAAGATAATGTTGCATGTATTTAACAGAAAAGTACATATAACCAGGAGAGTACTGAGGCTGCAACCTGAGAATACAAATCTGACTAGCACTAGTGAAAGTATGTCTTCATGGTTTAGATATGTTCTCCAGCTGCCCAACTACAGCAGACCAAAAGCTAATACTCTGTAGGGTTTCTTAGAAGTCAAAAAGTTTAGAGCTTACTCTTTTAACAGGTGGACATTCATGCTTCAAGTTTATATACATCTATTGCTAGGAAAACTGAATTTCTACAACTGCAACACTGGAGCAATAGTATTTACTAAGTCACCTTGAGGGAGACCTGAAGACCTGACAGACAAACGAGCTGTCTCCTTTGAGTTCCTGTGTCTTGCCTTTCTTTGAAGGACCTAAAGGATGTGATTTTGTCTTGCCAAGGTGTAAATTCAACCTTGTGTGGTGGACAGGTTTTGGCAGTAAGTCACAGGAAGCATAAGGGAGACTGCTTTTAAGGGAACACAAAATTAGTGTTAGCACCCTAATGAAATTCCATGGAAGTTCAGCTTTGCATGTCCACAAAATTATTTTTTCCTGATGTAAAAATTCAAAATGTACTGCAGATGAATTAACTTCCCAAAACTGCCAAAATCTGAGAGAAGGGAAAAAACCAGTCCCAAATGGCATTCACTCAAGTGTTCTGTTCAAAATTTAGCATCATCCATTAGTATTCACACAAACAAAATATGAAATTGCCTCCTAATGGTGAATAAGAAGTACTTATAACACTAAGGAATAAGATGGTCTATGTGCCTTGCTGGGATATTGCTTCAGCCAGCTGAGAAATGGTCACATCTCAGCATGGCACATACATAATAATATTTGTTGCTATGATTATAGAGTGGTATCACGCTAATAGTAGAAAACTGAAAACTTGAAAGTGAGAAGTAATATCTCTGCTTATTAATATAAGAGATAGAATGTGAAAGTGGAATGAGTTGATGAAGAATACCTTGATTTGATGATTGTCTGTATTATTTTTCTCATGGCAAACAGCACCCCCAACATGGTTTCACATAATCTTTCTGTTATTCTTTTTAATAAAACAATTTTTATAGACAATTTTTATGTCAGTTCATCCTCATAGTTTGTCATGGCCTTTTGAATTATACAAAGATCAGTGATTTAAAAAAAAAAAAAGTTCCTGCAGTATTTTTCACTCTACATCCATTTGCACTGTGAGATTACAGGAAACCAAGCTCCCGCATACAAAGAGAAGCCTTGTGATTCTGATGTGTGTTTCATAACATCTAAAGTACCAGAATCCAGTGATTTTGCACGTTCTCTTTCATATTTAATCTGTTTTTCTAGAAGTCACTCAAGCTGCATGCTCTTCCTGCTTTTGTATTTGTTTTCCATTCAGGAGGTTTGTTTGTCTTTTCTAGAGACGGTAATGAAATACACATGATGATCAGTATTTAGCCAGACATTGCAATGAGCAGGTATTGAATACATTATTGATTACTTTTTTTCAGAAATTTGGAAATGTATATGTTTTCAGGCAGCACACACAAAAGTTCATCAGTGCTTTCATTTGGCTCCATCCAGACTGATATAACTAAATGCAGGTGTCAACATGAATCAGGAAGCAGAAAATTTCTTTTGTGGTTTTATGTCTGCAGTAGAAATCAACCCTCAATAAGTTATGATTTTTAAGCGGGGTTGCTTAGAGCTGGCAACCTAAGCTAATAGTTAGATGACATGATAAAATTAATAAATGCAAGCTATTTGTGAGCAGCTCTTTTAATACGTTGCAAAACAACATAATCTAAAACAAGAGTTTAGGTGTAAAGCTAGATTGTCTGTAAAAGAAATCATCTTAGGCCTTTCTGTCACTCTTCACAAATGGACACTGCCAAGACTTTCTAAATTACTTCAGCAAAAAGATGTAATCTATAACATTGAAAAACCTGGCTCAGTCAAGGTTTTCCAACTTTCCTGTTTTCCAACTTATTTTCCTTCTGTCTCTGTATCCTTCTGTAGAAAACTACAGTGAAAGCTACCACCAGTACAATTTATTATTGGGTTATAAAGATCTTTTCACACTGTGACCCTGGAACATTAACAAAGGTCCAAGGGCCAAAGCCCTTTTGAGACATTGGAAAAAATACCTGATGGGCTGGCTGGCTCTCCTGATATATAAAAACACAGAAAATTGACATGACAGCAGCTTCCGCTCAATCATATATAGCACAGGTGGCAGCTGCTCCAGCAATTTCCACTTCTCGCTCTGCTTAGCTTTTTCCAGCAATGGCAATGGCAGAAGTACCACGATTCAAGCTTTAAAAAGCATGAACCTCTGGAGAAATCTGGCAAAAATGCTATTGTAGCAATTCAGCTAAAGGCAAAGCAATTGCTGTCTGCAGTGGTGCATTTCTACCTTGATGAGCTACTTAGAGAAATCGGAAAATGTCCATCTGAAAATCTGTAATAAAAACTTTTTGCTGGTCTGATCTTGCCAGTTTAGCCTCTTGGACTGCTCGTTTGCACATAGATGTTTAGCATGAATGGATCTGTTTAGCATGGTAGGCAATATTATAACAGACAAGAGATTCAGATTGCTACTGCAAATGCAGAGCATCTGGCAGATAGGGAAGTGAACTTGCCAAGAATGAATTAAAAATATGCATACAGTTCTAAAAGTGCTTCACTGCTGGCTTATAAATCAGGGGGTGACCAAGGTACATTCCTCTGTAGGGTGGCAATTATGAACTCAGATCTCCTCTTACTTCCTTGTCCCATTTGATGCTCAATTTATTATGTTTTACCATATTATAATTTTATGTCCTGGATTACCCATTGTTCTTGCATTATTACATCAGGTTAAGCACTACCATTTCTTATTTGTTTACTTCTGCTTTAGAAAGAGTCACACTGCCAAAGAGTTTTTATGACATCCAGAATTTGAAATTTTCAGATTTATTTTCAACAGCAAAACAATGCTTATAAACAGAAGAAGATGTTTACTTCATATTGAATTAATTCAGTAGTTTTAAACAGTTCCATAACAACATCTTCTACAATTGGGATTTGATATATATTGAAGCTTTGGACCAACTTAAGTTCATTCAGAAAGCAGCAATAAGTATAAATTTCTTTAGGAGTACTTAATTAATACAGACCAGAAAATACCATTGTGGTAACAAGAAGTTAGGGTACCTGATGCTGCTTTTGGGATGTGCTCCAGTATGATATTGAGCCCATCATTTGCTGCAGTTTGCAGTACACTCTGTGAGTTGCACTTAATTTATTCTTGCATTGTACTGCCCAACCTGTTACCAGAATTTATAAATATCTGTATGCTTTAGATGTTCTACCACAGGGAAGCTAAATAAACAATACAAATAATATAAATTATAGATTGGTCATTATTCGGTCATCAAGGTCATTAAGTAATGAGAAAAGGATATAAATAAAAAAACAGGTGTTTCAAAGATGTGTCTCAGGGTCCTGCTTTTTGTTCTATGACAGCTGTTTAACTGTAATGACAACTGTGTACCCCAGTAGTTCCATGTGATGAGAAGTACTGAATCAAATCATGGCCACGGCAATCTAGAAAAGACAAATTTTCCTAGTATATCATGAGCAAAGGAGTGTAGGTTTGGTACAACTAACCTGTCTTGAGACAACATGAAATTTAAATAATTCAATTTTGTATTCAGGATACTGAGATATTTCATATGTCAAAACCCACCCCCAAAACAACAAAGCAAGCTCTGAAAGATTGTTCATGTCAAAACTCAGTTTATTATTACTTCCTCAATAAAGGAAAAGAGAAAAGAAAGAGAGGAAATTTATGTCAAGCGTTAGTGGCCTGCTAGCTGACGAATATGCATGCTGTAAACATTTAATTACTGCTTATTTATCGATGGGACTGATTATTTTTCCTTTCTATTATTGTGAACAGCAAAGCATAAATGAGATTTTAAAGTGGATTTGAAAAAGGAAAAACTGTAACTTAATGAACAAACTTAGTCACAATACAAAGCGAAAACCATGCAACGGGCACCAAAATTAGTGTGGGAAATGCATAAAGCATTAATTTATTACAATTAAATCCATTAGTAAAGCATAAGAAATAGAGTAGAACATGAAAAGAGATTAAGGTGTATGGAGATTTTTTTTATGGCATAGAGGCTTGAGGGCCTGGAAAGACAGTCAGATTTTGTACCAGAGCCAAGGATTTTTAGTCCTATTACACTGATGTTTTTGAGAGCTCAACATTACCACAGAAAAATGTCTTTTTGGGAGTTCTTGCCCCCTTTCTTTTGATATACACTCCTTTGCTATAAAATCTATTGATAGTATTTTAAAAATAGAATTTAAAATGATAATTTAATAATTTTTCAAATCCAGGTGGATTTCTCACACAAAACTTTTTCTCAGGCTTCTTTAGCTCACAAATCTCCAAATCTCATGGGATTTATTCTCTCCAAAATACATAACAATGTCTACTAAATGAAAACACTATCACATTATAAATTCATATATCTTCCACTCAAACACATAGTTTTTTTTTAAGTAGGATAATATTCCTATGTGTCAGACTGTAAATCAAGGACTTCATTAGAATAATTGATAATATATGTTGAGAAAACAATGTAAATAATGTCTTTGGAGTCCAGATCCTCACCCCTCTATGGTACCAACTGCATAGCCATATTTTTTCTCACTGCTATATATTTTATCAAAATAGTCCAATCTTTGAAGCAGATTCATCTTTGATTCACAAGATTACATGAAAAATTTCTACTGTGCTCTCATGGGGGTAACAGTGACAGCATTGCTTTGCAGCCCAACATGCTACATGTCCCTGACTTTTGAGTTACTCTCTTTTACCATAAGCTCTCAGAGGAGCCTTACAGGAAACAGTATGGAACAGTCACCTTTATATTTCCTCCAATGACATGTGTAGGACAGAAGGAAATACTAAATCTGGCAAGAGGCACTTCTGTTTCCAATCAAAGAAAAGAGTGTGTTAGGAAAGAGGTGAGATTTATTGTGTCTGTTTCTCTCCTTGAAAGTGGTTTTACAGGCTCTTTTCAGATACCAGTAGGAATCACTCTTTCTGCTGGAGTTAGACTTAACTTCCACAGAGAAACCAACAATTTTTCTGCTTTTACATGACTCCAGGAATTAAGAGACTAGCATTGATACCCCAGTGAAATTGATGTGCCTCTGGTTT
>JAOTQP010001244.1:15322-26317 GCA_026413545.1 Cichladusa arquata
TCTCTTCTCTTCTCTTCTCTTCTCTTCTCTTCTCTTCTCTTCTCTTCTCTTCTCTTCTCTTCTCTTTTCTTCTTTTCTTTTCTTTTTCTTTTCCTTTTTTTTCTTTTCCTTTCTTTTCCTTTCTTTTCTTTTCCTTATCAATATTCAACCATTTGAGTTACTAACTTATTAGACTGCTATTTTTGTAGTGTAGAATTTAAAAAATAATGAAATGTTTTAAAGAATCCTTTGGTTTTATTCCCCAAGTATAGCAGCTGGAGATGTGTGGTTAATGTGGAGGAGGATGGAAAGTTGAATATATTTCCTATCTATCAGGAAGATTTATATATTTATATTTTTAAAATATCAAGTGACAATCCCATTGTGTAATTGAGATAATAAAGCATTCTGTGTAGTTTGTGAGTTGTTTTTACAAATGCTGTGCAATTATGTTGTGTTTAATTCACTGTTACCTTGTTAAATTTTGTTTATATACATCTCCAAAATACATTCTCTGCTTCCTTGTTTGAATTGATTGAACCAGCTTTTTCCATTTGTATAAATATATTTCCTTTGTTTTCAGAGCATGGCATAAACATTTTCTCATGTGAACCATGACCTGGCAAGGAGAAGGGGTCCCACTAGTGAACTGAAGACCTGCAAGCATCAACAAGGTTTGAAATTAATTAATAAATTTATTTCTGGTTTTGAATACTTGACTATTTTTAAGGGCTGTTTAACTGGGGCAGTGTATGACTACTTTAGAACTAACTGCTAATCTTTCCACATTTTCCTCTTGTTTTATGAGGTACTGTAGATCAAGATAGGCACATGAAATTGTCTGTCATGTACTCGTAGTAACAAGTATATGCATGATTTTTGATGTGCACTAATAACAGAAATAGTCCAATTTTCCATCACAAATCCACAAGAACATTTGACTGATGCTCTTGTGGAAGTTGGTGTCTCTGGCTGGATTAAATGCATTCCAGCACTCTTACTTTAAGGGAAGAGAGTTGGAGTTTTTATGAAAGAGCTCCAATGGAATCTGCAGCTTAATTGCCAAGATCAGAGCCCAAACCACACCTGTTATGCAACTGACAATCATTGAAGAGTAAAACATTTAATCATACTGGAAAAAGAAGAACTCCACAGATGGCTTTTAAATTTGCAACCCATCAGATGTCATCAAAGAGAAGCCAGGGGTGAGAATTGTGCTGCCAAACACAGGCATTACTCTTGGCAATAATTCTTCTTGTGCAAAGGTAGGCGTCTGAAACAGGCCATATGGCTCACACTCTGAAAGTGCCTGTTAAGGATGAGGGCAGCCTGAGGTGCCTGGCTCCTCCCTTGCTGCAGATGTCTGATGCTGTTGAAGAGCCTCTCTGGGGTGACTGGCTGTACTTGGACCCCCAGCATGGCTGCAAAGAATTCCAAAGTGGGATTCATCTCCCTGAGCTTCAGCTTATATCCAGAAGGGAGATCATCACCATCTATCACAGACCTGTGAGCTTCCCAGACTGCAATGTACCATCACCAAAATTGTCTCTTCTGCCACTGTGTCTGGGAAAATCACTCTGTGCCTGGGCAGAAACCTGACTCAAATGCTTCCTGACAGCCACATAAACCATTTTCATTATTTTTATGGAAGTAGATGTTACTAGTCCACTGCAATTAAAAAATTATCTTTCTAGGATTGTTTTGGTTTTTTCATTTTCCTTGAATGGCTGCATTACATGTGATTACAATAACACATCTGCTCATGAAATGGGCACATAAGACTCTGTTGTGAAGAATCAAGGGTGTGGGAACTTGTTCAAAGTGACTGGCTGGCATCCATCTGACAGCTGGCTAATAGGGCACAGCTGTTTTACGTGTTCACAATTCCTTTGGCCACTCTCCACAAAGGAGTGGGAGATGCAGCATACACAGCTAAAGCATTTCCCATTTGTTTGTTGCCAGCAACTAAAATAAAGCATCAAACTATGCTTTTCAAGATAAATCCTACAAATAAGAGTGGATATTCAGGTAAAGATTTAAATTGAATATACACAGGTATGTGAAATGAGTATCTTTATTTCCTGCCATCATTTATGTTATGTTTTTGCACAGGCCGTGGAGCATGGCTTCAACTGCATAAAAATTTGCAGCATCACTCAGTCAATAATTTCCAAAGATGAACAAAACTGTAATTCTGCTGGTTTTGTGAAAATCAGATTTGTACTTTCTGTCATTCTTTTATTTTCAAAAATGACCATGAACACACTAGACTAAATTTTGTTCTTCCCTAAGGAGGGGAATTAATTAAGGGTAATTCCACTCTGCTGAACACAGTTTAAATATTTAGATAAGAAATATTTTGTTAATGTCTATGTAGCAGTATAAATTATTGTAACCACAGAATCCCCTTCTATAGGTGAGATATTTTAAATAATGTGACGGTTCAAAATTCATTGTTGATTGAGGGAATGGCCTTGCTGTTTTTGGATGCAGTATTTATAAAATGAGATGGATCAACCTGGAATTGAAGCTTTCTGCATAAGTATAACCAACAGTCATATTGTTTATGTGCAGGACTATTTTTTTCACAGCCGAATAACATTTGCTTTCCAATCAGGAGACCACAGGGACACGGTACCCTCCAGAGGGGCTTTCCAGCCAGATGGGAAAAGGTCTTCACCCATGGACTGCAGTGGGACATTGTATTGGGAGAAGGGTCTCCTGTCAGCAGGGAGGAGAGACAGGGCAGAAAAGTAGCTAAACACAAGCCTCGGAGTCTTTTCAAAACCTGCTTTTTGGGTGTGGGCTTTTGGCTGGGGGCTGTAGTTTTGATTTTGAGGCTTGATGGCTTGAGGGGCTTTTTGAGACTTGCTTGTCAAAACTTCCTTTTGAGTCGGGGCTTTTTAAATCTTAGGCTTTTCCCCTGGCCCCAGCCTACCTATTGGCTCTCCTGCCCTCCCTGGCTCTTGCCCACCCTTGTGTCTGCCCTGCCTCCCTGTGCCCCTGCCCAGCGCCCTGCCTGCCTCCTTCATCTCTGTCCCTGTCTGAGCCCCCTTGTCCCACCCAGCCTGCCTCTGAGCCTGGCTGCTGCCATCCTTGCTGCCACCTGTCTGGGCTCCTGCCCCACGCCCCTAACCTCATGTCCAGCTGCCTGCCTGTTGGAGTCAGTGAGTCAGGGGTCTCTCTGAATTCTTCAGAGAGAAATCAGAGTGCAGGGGTTGAATTAAAGCCTTTGGAGTGATTGAAGTATATTAAGCCACTCACACATAAAGTGGACATTTAAGTAGAAGTAAGTCAGTAGTCTTAGGGTGAGTTCTAATGCTTTTAGTAAGTAAAAGGTCTCAAATGCCACAGTAGCAGTGAGTGTCCTAGTGAAGGTTGAAAGATACTGATATCTTGAGTAGAGGCTCCAGGCCCACAGTGGTAGACAGGACATAGACATACTAGAGCTATAGTAAGAATATTGCTTATATTTCCTAGATAGAACAAGATAGATTGTATGCATAGTCTTATACGTAGCCTGGCGTGCTAAGAAACTAGAATTCTAGTAGGTTAAGGAGTGGTGGTCTGAGTATGTGTCTTAGCTTGCTGGAAAAATCCTTTATAAGAGTTTGTATTGGGGAGAGTTGTTGCTTTTAGCCATTCGGATTTTAGCCATTCACTTATTGCTGCTGCTTTTGCCATTGCTTTTTGCCATTGCTTGTCTGCTTGCCTGTTGAGACCGATGTGCTTTGTAATAAGATGTGCTTTGTAATAAATAACCTTTTTAACTATTAGCTGCTTTGCTTAATTTAGAGAATTACCTGACAAAATAGGAGCCTAAGAGCTCTGGAGTTTGGTGCCTCAGAGCACCAGAGGTCCAAAGAACCTCCACACCTGCCACAATGGGAGCTGTGCCCAGGCAGGCTGTCCCCCACTTTTCTTTCTCTTGCTGTCTTTAGTGGGGTAAATCCTTTTTATTTTGTTTGGTTTTCATTACCAATAAACGGTTCTCAGATACAACATTTTCCTTGCTTGGCTTAATTCCTGACCATCCATTAAAAGAACTCCTTGCTGTTCCCCACATTGGAATGTGACAGTTCTATTGGGTGTTTGGGGAAATCCTAGGAGAGGAAGGTATCTACAAATGTCCCCTTTTAAAGAACTTGAGCTCAGGCTGATGGATACAACTGAGTCTGACCCCGCCAAATGTGGCATCACTCCAGCCCCTGCTCATCGTGTTACACTGCTGACTTACTGCTCATTGACACCTTCTTCTGGAATCATGGAGTTAAATATGGAATAATTTATTTCTTATTGGGTAAAAAATCTCTGTTGACCTCATGGGTGTCAAACCCTGTGCTGAGTTTATTTAAGATATCTCTGTTCTGCAATCACTGCCCTCACTTGCATGAATTACTGGTCTCTTGTCCTGTGGCTTCATCAGTGATTTAAAAAATACAATCTGAATGCAAAACCCTTTTATACTGATTGCAAAACAAGTGGCATCTACTCTACATGGAGGTCATGTCAAAGGCAAATAAAGGGTATTATTTCAGTGCTGAATTGCAATTATAATTACTTGTTTTTCTCAAGTTTCCTTTTTCACTCAGGTCTTTGGGAGAAGAGGAAGGAGAGATGATGCCTCATCAAACTCAAACCTTTCAAAAGACAGCACATGAAGTCCAATAGAGTCAACATCCCAAAGGAACCTTAAACTGGGTTAGCTCTGCTGCTCAAAGACATAAAGAAGGTGTAGGAGTTGGCACATCTCAGAGAAGCTCAAATTGACAAAACTCAGGATAATCAAGGACCTAAAAGAGAAAACTGATAATTTAGTAAGAATGCATTGGATAGGGTCATGGACAACAGGAGGCTGGAGATTATTTCTCATAGTCTGTGCTTTGCTACAGTACTTCATAATGTGGAATATTGTGTAAGTTTTAAATACCTTTCAATTATGAAGAAAATTCAATTATGAAGAAAATTCACTGGAGATAAAAATAAATCCCTTCAGATCTAGTATATTCAAGGATGCAACCTCTTGTTCAGGATGTTCCTCAGATGCTGATAAAAAGTTAAAATACACTTGCCCAATTCCTATGCTATTTCCTAAGTGTCTGCTATTGACCTTGTCTGGAGATAGGATAACAGGCCAGATGGACCTTGGATATGACTCACTAGAATCTGTTGTCATGTCCTTAAGGCACAGAGTAAATTCAGATGTCACCAGGGGCATAAACAGTGTCTGGAAATTGTTCTGTAAGTACAGTAGCACTGAGGCAGATAACAAGCGAAAGGTTGTTTTACTGCTCAGGGGATTAAAGGATACACTAAGAACACTCCAGCAGGAGAGCTGAATTCTTTTTTTTCTATCATTACTTGACTGAAATTAGTTATCCTGGTTATTCCAGCTACTGTAGGAAAAGAGCATGTTATGGAAGATTTAGATTAATTTACCTCTCCTGTGAAAACAGGCTAGAAAGTTGTGGCTGTTCAGCCTGGAAAAGGCTTTGGGGAGACCTTAGAATCCTTTCCAGTACCTAAAGGGGCTGCGAGAGGGAGTTTTGACAAGGGTGTAGAGTGATAGGACAAGGAAGAATGGCATCAAACTGACTTAGATATTGGGAAGAAATTATTTACTTTAGGGGTGGTGAGGCACTGGAACAGTTCGCCCAGAAAAGCTGTCCCATCCACAGAAGTGCTCAAGGCCAGTCTGGACAGGGATTTGTGCAATCTGGTCTAGGGGAAGGTTCCCTTGTCCAGGGCAGGGGGGTTGGCACTAGATGATCATTAAGGTCCCTTCCAGCCCAAATGATTCTATGACACTTCTTGTTTTTAAGGTCACCAAGGATGATGGATTTCACCTTTAAGGTATTATGCAGTTGGCTGAAACATTTTATCTGTGATCTTGGAGGAATCAAGGAGGACAAACACTGGTGACTCCTATCCAGTTCAAATAACAAAATTTGCTATTTCTCTAATAAAACCTTCAAAGCAGAGTAGATGCTGTGATTTTACTTCAGGATCCAGCAGGAGCTGAAATTGATTTACAAGAGAGATCTTAAGTTTTCAAAACCAAAACATAAATGTGGGAGGAGGGAAAGTAAAAATCACAGAAACTGGTTTTTTTGATCATCCTCTTTAAAGTTTGTTCATGTTTCTGTTTTCTTCCCTCTAATGGATTTACCTCCCTCCATTACACATCCTGATGAACCTCTGTGTTGAGTTCAAGGTATAGCATCCACACAGCACTGTGAGAGGTGTAGGAAAAACAGAGCTTATATTTTTTTATCACCATGGTGGTAAATGTAGCAGACTCTCAAGAAACAATTAAAGAATTGTATAAATTGGAGATTATTATAATTGTGATCAATAATAATAGGGAATTAGCATAATTTTTGTTTAGGATCTCTGATACCTATTGAGATGGACAAAGATGTTGACACAAAACCAAACTCATTCCAATAGCACATTAAATTCCAATCTCTTCCAATTTTTTGCTATTTCAATAATAATATTGCCCAAGATTCAATTCTGTATGTTACATGCTGAGATTTCAGAGCTGAGATAAACATTGAACAATGGTAAGAATTGGAATCCACACATTGACATGCAAAGCCACTTATGACAGCTTGTTTCTTTTAAATAAAATCAACATTGAAAGTTGAAATATTGGCATATTGACAGGTTATAAGTAAACTCTTCTATGTTACTGTCAAAAGGTAAAAGTGTAAGGAACCAAATGATGGGAGACATGGTTAAATTGCAGCTTTGTGCTGTTAAAACACGACATTGTCATCAGCCCTAAGACTCACTACAATTGTTTCAATATGGAAAAGCAGATTCAAGTCTTACCTTGTTTGGGTTGAAGGAAGGACCATTTTTCTCAGCATTTTACTATGCAAATTGCACAGGAACATTTCCATGATATTAGGTAATTCAGTGTATCAGATTTATTTGTGATTCCAAGTGGAATTGTGATGTTTGATCTGAATGCAACTATGGCAATCAGTGCTAAATCTGTGTTGGTTTCTATTTTCCTGCATGATCTATGCAATCAAACAATTCTGCAAATGTACTCTTCAAAGAGCACATCCAGAATGCCACCTCATTAAACATCTTCTTAGTGCTTGTTATATTTCCATTTCAAACTGCTGCATTTAGTTGTGAAATGACCTCATGTAGGAGTAGAATTTTCATTAATTTTTATTAACTCTTCAATCCAATGGCATGGAGATGAAAAAAACAGTGAAAAGGGAAACATAAAAATGCGTGGCTGTGTGCTGGCTCATATGCTAGAATGTCATTGAACAGAAATAAGTTCTCTGGCTAAGTGATTGCATAGTGCTTTATACTGCTGACACAGCTTTCGCTCTCCTAGGTCCACATTACTCTTTACTTTTTGCTCTTACTCTTACTCGTTTTTACACATTACTCTTTTGGCTTTCTGTTAAGTAAAGCAGGACTAATTTTGTCCTTAAGTATGTATGTGATACACCCAATGTCCAAATTCTATGTTTTTAGCCTTTTTGCTTTCTATTATGTTATATTTGTTACAAATCGGAAGCCAGACTTAAAATTTCATTAATTATTCACAAGCTAGCAGGGTTAAATGAGTTCCCATGTATGATGCTCTGTATTACAGTCGCAGTCCAGTCCTTGATTTTGTCTCTTCTGAAGTGAGACTGAATAGCCCTTCAGCCAGCACAGGTGATTCCTTTCCAGTGTTAGTTGGCATTAGCACAAGTGTTAGAGGTCAGGGAAAAGACTCAGAGTTAATGGAGAGTAGGATGGTTGTTCATGGGCAGATTTTCCACTTTTCTGGGTGGTTATCTGGGATTTGTCTCATATCAACACTGCTTTGCATGGAAATGTAGCTGGGCCTGCAGCTAAATGCACCATTAACTCCATTCTGTTAATTTAGGGAAAGAAGCAAAGCTGTCAGGATTGGTATCCACTGAAAGTCTAAGCTGCTTCACTACTCCCTGAAACGATCATTGGGCAGTTCAGCTCTGCCCTGGTTGCAAGGCAGCAATGCAGAAATCCCTTGTATTCCATCATTGCCACCATGCAGATTTTAGCACTCTTTCCAGAACAGTTGTGATACACTGAAGTAATTCAGAGGAGTCAAAACTGTGATGAACATATTATGGTCATATATCATGTGACTCCAAAGGTTTAAAAAAACTTAATTGAAAATGAAGTAGTGCTGTGCTACTTTAACCTTTTTATTGCTATAGGATGGTGCTGCACAGACTCTTAGACCTTAGCCACCACCTTAATACCCAGATTAAAAGGGATCAAGATCAAAAAGAGGAGCCTAAAAGGTTTAGAAACAGCAATTTAAACTAATTTAAATATTTTAACCAGAAATCCAACCAAAGAGATGTGTTTAAGCAACATGAATTGTTTATTTTATAAGAAAGTTTAGAAAAACATACACATTAATTACATCAAAAGTTAAGCTGTATTGGTGGAAAAAGTGTTCAGAGCAGACAGAAGAATACGACATGAAAAATTATCTTGAGCTGTGTTACACACACAAAACTAATCTCAAAACTCCATTTTATAATAATTTCAAGCAATATCAACAACGATTTTTTCTGCAAAGGATCTACAGGATTTCTAAGACTAAACTCTATAAGATGAATGCAATGTAGCAATAAACGTACAAGAGAACTGAAACTGGTTTAAAGTTCTTTTCACTGAATTTTACTTTTTCTTTAATTTACTGTTGAGCACATGGAACAGTGAGAAAGCAAAAAATTTTGAAAAAGCAGTAGTTTAATACAGAAGATGAAGACAGATCACTCTCTAAGAAAGCTTGAAAAAAATTAAAAAACAAATAAAAACTCACCCAAGTTGGTATTAACTCTTTATTTCAGGATAAATAACATAACTACTTGTCTCCAGAGAAGTCAAACAAAATAATCCGTAACTATAGAGTTACCATTCTCCATTCATTTTTCCACTTCAGGTATTAAGAGAAGCAAAGGAAAAGAACATTGGATTTAAGACATGTAAAATATTACTTGATGATTGTGGTAATCACATTTTTTAAAATACATAGTCATTTATAGATTTTTTTTTTAAATGCACAAAAGAGAATTTGGAATGCAAAACTCTGACATTAATGCCATCCACTCAATGCTGCAGTCAATTTTTTATTCAGAAATTCATTTAATTCAAACATATTTCAGAATGGTAAGTGTCTATATGAAATTATACAGCAGCTTGTGCAGAATTAATACTCTCTTTCACTGCGATTGTAGAGTATTGTGCAACTTTCAGCACAGATCAAGGACTTCGATTTGGATACTTTGTATTTCTGTAGCAGAAGGTAGCCAGAGCTCAGGTCTGCGGGCAGCACACCTCTCAGCCCTAGGGGGACATTTCTTTCTTTGAACGCTCCATGAAGCAGGGATACCTCAGTAGTGGTGGAACCCTCTTAATGATGTACCTGTTACAGCCTGCTGAAAGTTTAGAGGCATAATTGTGGTTTTCTTCAAGTCCAGTTAAAATTGAACTCTTCTTGGAATTGCTTTGAGGCTATTCTGGACCAGTCCTTCCTTGACTGCCCAACATATACATCTTACCATCAATCCAGCAGGAAAAGGAGGCAAGGAGAACATCCCTCTAATCCAGAGAGTGAAAGAGAAATCAGAACCCATTATCTCTTGATCTTCCATTATTTCACACCATGCTGATGGTCCTGTGATTTACTTTTATAACTTTTCATTAACATCTAGCAGAATTTTAATGGAAAATGTTGTCTCTGCCTACCTCACATAGCTGTGATGCAGGTTTATACCACCTTTAGCATCTTGTGCTTTTTTTGCTTTAGGAGGGAAAGAAAATAAAATGCATGGCCCCAAATGGGATGGCCTTCTGAGTAGCTTTACACAGACCCAGTGAAGGACAGAGAACAGGTAGACAATATAGGATTTGTCTTGGAATTGTCTAGCTAGTTTCACTTAGACAGCAGAATGTATTTCTTCTTTATAGATTGTCCCATTACACTTCTAGTAAAAAGACCTTGAAAACAAAATTGAGCCAAAAATTTTAAAGTTAATCTTTACACCAAGAACCCCAAGCTTTGTGTGATTTTCCTCTGAAATGAAAAATCAACAAAACTGGATTTGTGAAAATGTCACTGAGCTCAGCCTAGCCTCTTTGCTCATTACAAACCAGAACTATCTAAGACCTGACTGGTTTTAATTCCATGGCAAATTGATAACAGTTTTCACTTTGTAACACTGTTCTCTAAAACAATAATTCCCATTCTTACACAGACTTACTCTTACACGTACTTACAAGCATAATTTTTACCAGGCCATTGAAAGTAAGCATTTACTTCCCAGCAATTGTTAGAATGCCATTACAGGTTGTATCTAAATTTATACATGACATAAAGAGCAATTATGTTCATGTAATGATGATGAGGATGATGATGATGATGATAATGACAAAGATGATGGTGATAAGGAGCAAATGTGTGAAAATAAATGCCTGCTCCTTTAATTTATGTATCAGATGAGCCAAATTGAGACTCTATTATCTTTAGGGGACAATTCTGTTAACTAAATATACATAATTCTTTACAATTTATTCTACATTTGAAGTAGAATACAGTCAAATATTCTTCACATATTGACACTATAGCAATACTGATGTAATCACTTGTTGGGAGTTGCATTTTTTTTTATCCTTTCCCCCTGTGGAATTTTTCCCCATTGACATGCTAAGAAAGCCCTGATGGCTAGTGACAATGGGAAGCTGGCTGGCACTCGCTGCCAGCTGGGATGGTGACTGCACCACAGGGGAAAGGTGTCCACAAACAAGAGAACTGTTACTGGGCTCCTGTTCTGTAGCTGTTAATTTCATAGTTTGTGGTTTTGTTTGCCTTGTTTTATATATATATATATATTAGTAAAGAACTGTTATTCCTATCCCCATATCTTTGCCTGAGAGCCTCTTAATTCCAAAGTTATACTAATTCAGAGGGAAGGATTTATTGGCTCCATTTCAAGGGAA
>JAOTQP010001244.1:46818-58463 GCA_026413545.1 Cichladusa arquata
GTTTTTAATATTTATTTGGCAAAAAAAAAAAAAAAAAAAGACAAAAAAGAAAAAAAAATACTTTGTTTTCCCTCACTCTGCTTGTCAAATCAAAATTAAAACCAGAAGATAGTAATTTTAAAATTTTGAAAACAAAATGGATATGAATTTTTCTTTTCCTTGTTCTTGCCTCTACAGGGGACTCTTTTGCAAAGAATATTCCTTCAAATTTGTGAAAAATCCACTGAATCAGGAATCATTAATATTTATTTGGAGAACACCACTTTGCAAATATGAAGTAGCATATGCAATACTAGATGAATAAGCTGCACTCAGCTCTGCTCACTGCTGAAAGCAGGCATTGCTGGTGTGAGATCCTGCTTCCCCAGGAAGATGTGACTGAAATCTCTGAAGCCCCACGGGTCTCCCACCTGGGGACTGTGCTTGTGCATCCCACTTTATGGGATGCACCTGCCTTGTTTCAGATACCTGAGATAATAAAACAGCTCAACCACTATGACTTATAATCACAAAGAGCTGATGTCTGAAGTTCAGAGCCAGCCTGTAACCTGGAACATAAGTGTGTTCTAGGGAATGTCATTTAACTGCATGAAATGGGCCAAGTTTGAGAAGATAAGCCTGCTAGAGACAAGTCCAGGAAAAACACAGCATTCATAATGCATCATGAGTGTTTGTATATATGCAACCTAATGATGCCCCAATTTATATTCCAAATTAACTTATTTTTGCTTGCTCCATTAATTGTTCTAATAATCTAAAGTAAATGGTTAAGAATTTAAGGAAGATATTTATGGTCTCCTGTTTATAGTGGACCCTGTAAATTCAGCATTATCTCCATATTTTTCTAAAATGTTTATGTACAAATGATTTTCACTCCAGTAACTTCATCATGCATGAATAAAAATATATGCTTAGTTATCAAAAGATAATTAGGTGAGACATGTATGTTTTGTCATAATTAATATTCTGTCAATAGGCTAGATAAGAAAGCTCCAAGGGTTAATGCTTTCCTGCTCTGTATCTAACATTGCCAGTGAATTTCTCTAGCTCACTCCATTAATCCAGTCAGCACAATGGATCAGGTTAGAGATGTGTCTCAATAAATCACTCTCAAGTGCTGGGGGTAGGAGTACCTAATTAATCAGCACTGTCATTATGTTTGACTTGTAGCTGCCTTACTGTGTATGGGATGAGGATTCAGTGTATTTAACCTGCACACACTCTTAAACAGATCTCCAGTAGTGATGTAAATTTTAACCCTTTTATGGAAAAAAACAACCCATGATTCTATAAATGGCAGATGAAATATTTCTTACTAATTAACTAATCTACAGGTAATTTATTCTGCTCCCCACATGCCCATACCCCCTTCTTTCCCTAGGGACCACTAACATCCTGCAGCATTTCATCTCCTTTAACACCAAAACTCTGAAGTTAAATGCAACACTAGAGTTCATCACAATCCCCAGCTGTACCTGATGGTTTTCCCACTCCTCCGTCCACCCCCTAATTTCCACCGTCCCTTGCTTTTGGGCCATTTGTCCCCAGAGCAATATTCACAGTCCACCCTCATTGCCCTTATGTATGAGAAGCCTGTTGCCCCACTGGCAATAGTAGCCACCAGTGTCTCAATCCCTTCTTACTCCTCAGCTTGTTTATTCCACAGAAATGCCTGGAAGCTAAACACATCCTTTCTGGCTCACTCTATTCACCCTCCTCCACGTTTAGATGACACCTTGCCAGCAAAGAGAGATTCTTTTATTCTATTTTTTCAAGTTTTGAACTGCAGTTTATTATTATCTTCCAAAGCAGAAATTTTTATATATTCCCTATCAAAAAAATTACTCTGATATGACTCCTTCCTTTCTGAATATGTTAATCTTGAAACTTGCCTTTTGTCAGCTTTCCATGAATATGCACTTGCTGGTTTTGCATTATTTTAAGGTCCAGGTGGTTGCTGCCACTCTTGCCAAAGTAGAAAGAGATCTCTAGAGGAATGAGTTTTGCCTGTCCAGAAGAAACATTAACAGTGGCATGGTGCAGAGCTCAGAGTAAATTCCTGTCCATGCGATTTCTGCCCTACACTGGCATACAAGGCACAGCATGAGGAGTACAGGACCATGAGAGGAAGGCAGCAGAGAAAATGCTGTTTAAAATAGCCTCCCTGCTTGGTGATTCACAATTTTATCTTCTTTTGCTTAAAAGTTGTTGCTGATGTAGGAGTACACCTAGGAGGGGACTATTACAGATCATCCTCAAATAAATGAAACCTGAGACTCTGCAAGGTATATCTTGCAACACCAAGGTCACTCCTCACCAAAGTCCTCATTTATTTGTATTTACTCAATACAAGTAACATTTTTGCACAAGATGTCTCAATATTTGCTATATATATTATGAAAAGCTTTTGCCAAACACTTCTGTTCTGTCACATTATCAAGTTGCTCTCCACTCAGCCAAAAATGATATTTTCAACTTAAATATCACATAGCTGAGGATCTCCTCCTGGGAGGAAGCGGACACTGCAATGTGCAATTAATACTGTTGACATGAAAAAGGCCATAATTAAACAACAAAGTCAGAATTCCATTAAAATGATTGCAGAACCTCACTCCTTTTATAGCAGTGTTGTGACAATTCTGATATAGGAAATATATCCAATATAATGTATGTAATTTTATTTTGTAAAGACTAATTTCAAGGAAGAAAACCAGAACTTTTCCCCCCAAGTCTTCTCCTAAGCTTCATCTTATGATATTTCCTGCACTGTATTCATACTTGAATTTTATTATTTCTGCATTTAGATCCATTTTTTTGTTCTCATTCAAGGGTGGCAATGGAAGGCCAAAAGGTGAATATTTTGAAATACAAATTTTTCTCATTGCTGACAAGTGGAGTTTTTAGCAGACTGTAGTATGACGTAAATTTCATGAGCCAAATTGTCCCACTAGTGTGGTTTGAATCTAGCCTAATCTAAGCTAAAGCACCCCACATAGCTTCATTTGTTCTCTACTAGCCAAAAACCTTTATGCTTACAAGCAGAGTTAATATACAGCAAGCTGCAAAAAAACATGGTTAGTATAATGGTTAATATAATGGTTAGTATAATGTAATCTCTGAGCATGACACCATAACTAAGGACATTAAAGCATTTATGAAGTGGAGGTAGTTGTTCACCTATCTATAATTTTCTGACCCAAATTGCTCCCAGACACTGGAGTGCTGTAGAGGAAGGGAAAGAAAAGAAAACAATGTCATTTTGCTCTATTTATCTTGATCTGGTTTTATTTTTCTTATATATACAGACCGTATATTTTCCTAGCTATAGAATATCAACTCCTCTGCAAATTCTGGATGGAAAAATCACTGCCCATTTTTGCTCAATTCCCATGTATGTATTCCCATTGAATGACATTCAGTGTAATAGGTCTGGAGCTGAGACCAAAACATTCAGGAACTGTGGAGGGACCAGAGAGGTAGAGCAGCAGCTCCATGACGTGTTTCACCCTCACTGTGTAGAGTGTTTAGCCTGGGAACAGAGAGTGGGACATACAGTTCAATGATATCACACTGGATACTTGCAGAAGAAAAATAAAGAGGAGACTTTCAGCATTGTCATCTTTGTTATGACCCCCTTCCGTGAAAAATGAATCAGGATAAAACAAGCAAAAAGTTGGGAATTAGTAAGTTTCACAGAAAGTCAGTCTATGTTTTTAATCTTATTTCTTCAGCTTCAGAAAACCACATAATTGTAGTTCTTCATACATCTATAAAACTGCATGGTTGTCTTTAAAAAAATCCTTTTGAAATGGAATCTTCCTTTTCATTGGAAATCTCAATTTTGCTGCTCATCATGCAATTGTTATGGTTAAGTGACAGAAGGAATTATCTGGAAAAATAGAGTGATTATTTGCTTCTGCTGACAGCATACTTTTGCTGTAGAAAATTTTAATTTTTGTCTTTCTGAAAAAATCACGTTTTTCTGCCACAGGCAATCTAGAAATGGAACTCATGATTCTACACTGGCTGAAAATTTCTATTATACAGTCAATGGCTTAGATTTGATTTGCTAAGCTTCTCTGCCGTTACAGTTTATTTGCCTTTAAATCCTTTCTTTATCCAGCTGGTGTACAAATGATATTAAATTAATATAGAAAATTAAGTTGCCATCTCTGCTATTTTGTATATCTATGTCCAAAGTAAAGTGATGCATCAAAACTAAAAAAAGACCTGTCCCTGAAAAAACTGTGTTTCTCCAGAAAGTTCTGCTCGTCCCTGACATTTTAGGGGGATGCACTACTCCTTTTAGGGGTATTGGACAAAGGAATTAAAAATATATTTTACATTTGTGGGGCAAAAAGGTAACTCTTTCCTTCCAAGAAGATTGATAATTATTCCACATTTTGTGTTTCATACTTCACTTTATTCTCTGGTCAAAATACCCCTCATCTTGCTGGATTAAATTTCAGAGATTTGTTTAATCACTGGTATTGTGATATCACTTTGCTGCATGAGCTCAAAAGGAAACACTGATTTCTGAAGTGAGAGGAAAGATGTAGATGTGCTGGGGATGAGACAACGTGCATTCCCCAGACTTTTGACTGCATCTGGAGCTAAATGGCCCTTATTGTTTTCTTCAGCGAGGCCAACTGATGTTAACTATTTCCTATAACCTGACACTACTGTAAGTGCAATTTTCCCATGGGAGTAGGATTTATCTCCTGGTCTGTACATGGCCAGGGAGTGCAAGGTGATCTCTGCACAGCGTTTGACCTGTGATTTAGCTGTAATCTATCCATATTGATCATATTCATATAGATTTTAGCTAAGAGCCTGGTTTGTGATGTGTCTGACTCCCTTGATTTGGCTGGCTTTGGACAATATTTCAGACACTAAGGAAGGAAGTGCAATTCTGGAAACCAACTGATTGTACAGACTGTGCCTGCAGGACTGTACACTGCAGGGAGAGACCCACACTGGTGTGGTTATTGAAGAACTGTAGACCATGGAAAGACTCACCCTGGAGGAGTTTGTGAAGATATCCTGTGGGAAGGATCCCATGCTGGTGCAGGAAAATGACTCCTCTCTCTGACCAGTGGCAGGAACAACCTCTGATGAGCTGAACATCACCCCCATTCCTGTCTCTGTGCAATTTTGGGGGTGGAAGTGAGCCCAGAACGGAGGAAAGGGTTGGGGGGAAGGTGGTTTTAAGATGTGCTTTGCTTCTAATTTCCTGTTCTGGTTTTGATTGATAATGAGTTCAGTTAATACGCCCAAGTCAAGTCCATGACAGCTCCCCTGCTCTTAGCTCATGTTAGGAAGGCATTGTTGCATTTCCTCTCTCCTGTTCACTCGCAGAGGGGAGCGTGGAGTGGTTTTGGTGGGTATCTGGCATCCAGCCAGGGTCAGCCTACCACACCAATGCAATTACACCCTCATGAAACAAAATTCCCACTTGTGAATTCTGCCTTGCATCGGATTTCGGAAGGTCCAACTTTCAGTGACAGATATTAAACCCAAAACTAGCTCCAGTTTTAGCATAATGCCTCCTTGGGTAGTTAGATATCTCAAAAACATGCACCCAGATTACTTCCTTACTTCATAATTCGAGAGCATGCCTTTCCTCTGAGTTTGCTTTGTCTGTGACTAAAAAAGAGCTTTTCACTCTAACACGGAATATCAAATGTTTTAGTTAAGCATCTGGTTACTTTCTTAACAGTAGTGTATTGTAGCTAATTCTCAACACAGACATGGTCCAATCACCTTCCCCCCTTCCCCTTTGTAAAAATCTAGAGAACAGTAAATAGTTGGAAAAACAAAGAACTATACATAAACTGAGGAGAAGCAAAAACAAAAAAGAAATATGTTTCATGTAATTAACAAAGTTATTGTTACAGCAAAGCCTCCTGAAAAGCTTTTAACTAGCTAAAGATAAATCTTTCCACTTTAATAGCACTTCTGTTTTTGAGAGAAGAGTAATTCTTCTCCAATAAAACAGAAAATTGCACTAAATCTCAATCATCTGAAAATGTCTTCTGACCAAAAAGTTAAGAAAATAAGTTGCTTTTTCACATGCATGATCATTTATAATATGTCTAAAATAAGTTCATTTGAACTATGACAAGAAGAAGAAAATATAAATAATTTATGATTATAAAAATAACTAAGATTAGCCTATTCAGATGAATTTCAATTAAAATCTGTTTGAACACAAAGAGAAATTGTGGTTTCTGTATATTTTGCATAACAGAGAAATGCTACTACATCAAGAAAAAGAGTTGCAGTTCATATGGAAAAACATATTTTTAAGTATAATAATTCAGAAAAAAGTATACAAAGCTTTAAATTTTGCAGCTAAAAATTTTCCCAGAAGCAATTATATTAAAAGAGGTACAGAGACCCCACAGTATACACTGGCATGTATAGATTACCTTGAAACAAAATTGAGTTGCCTACTGTGTAAGTGATACCTCAATTTTTTTCTTTTTGTTTTAAGAAGTACTTGGAGAATGGCAAAAGAAACTTTAAAAAACCCCTGTTCTACACAGATTAAAGAGTTATTGTGAATTAAAAATTATTTAAACAAATTATCAAAAGCATGAAAAAGATTTCAAGATTTTTTTTTGTTTTGACTTTGCTATATTTCCATGGGGAAATACGAACACATAGAGGAAATACCAAAATAAAGGCAATTTTATGAGACTTAAGAGTAGCATCTGTTACAATTTTTATTCGCGGGTGTAAGTTTACCAGGGTTTCTGATGAAAGGTTGTCTTTTCAAGGGTTCTTTGTTTAGAAATGCTACTGGGTTTGTAGCATGCCTTGGACATGATATATTACAGCACTTTTGTAGATTGTAGTACTATTAGCTATATATTTGATGTGATTTATTTTTGATAGTTTGACACTGATACTACATTTTTATATTATTCCCAGTATTTCACAGAATTTTCTTCCTGGACCTGCCTAAATACAAGCAACTCAAATCACTGGTTCAGAGCAAAATTTTTCAGGCTAAAAAGCTAAGGTGTTCAGGCACGAAATCAAGATTTACTCTACAATTAAAAAGGAGAAAATGCATGCAAAATGAGCACAGAAGCTGCAGCAAATGCTTCCCTTTCATAACCCTTTGTGAAATCCCATCACAATTTAGATTGCTGCATGTCTTGCTTCCATGAACTAGCACTTAAAAAATTCAAAGGAATTTTGCTTGTGGTTCTAAAAAAATTTCTACTCTGTTTTCTACAGGCTTTTTTTTCTATTTCTATCATGTCTTTCTGCATATTTCAAGTTCAGACCTGGTACATAGAGGCAAATGGTAGAAATCAGTCATATGGAAGCTGCTGCATCGTAGTTTTCCTTATTTCCCAAATTGAGCTAGGCTGGTTCAAAAAGGAGCACACTTTAGCTTTCCAGAAAAAGGGAATTTGAAGTTCACCTGGTTTTTTAATATAACTGGACCCACCCCAGCTTTTGATTTGAGACCATCCTTAAAAAGCACTTACATTGCAATTTCGTCATGAGAAGATGAAAAGAGTGATTTCCTCTCCTGTCATATTTATTCCTATTGTTGTGCTGTTTTCCATGAGAGTAAGCTGTATTTTTATTGTTATTGATACCAGTTAAAAGAAAATATTCTTTTTCATGTACTGTAGGTCAATTAGCATGCTGTCAATTCTAAGTAAGGAAACAAAAAGTTATATAGCTGTAAGAAAATAGGTTTTCATGGGTCTCTGGTCCCTAAATTAAATTCCTCCTTGATGCAAAGCTATCCTCATCCATGTGGCTGGTGGATTTTTTGTTGCACAGAGAGCCTGTACAACATCCTAGCACTTACATAGTCCTTATTTTTTTCAGAAGTACGTTTATTTATATTTTGAATTTGACATGACCTAAGTTTCTTTAATTGTTTTTCCAGGTGAGATTTCCTGTGATATTTCATGGCCACATCACTGAAGCCTTGTGAATCAAGGATGGCTCCTCTCCAACTTGGCCTCTGAAGGAATACTGTCATCCTCAGCAGGCTGGATAAATACAACCATTCTTCTCACCTACTTTTTACTTTAGGTTTCACAGTTTCTTCTTGCCTTCTCAAAGAGAAGATGCTGAACAGCCCACCATCTTCTGTTCTTTCTCCTCTTCCTGTGTGGAGAAGCCTTAATTTCCATGCCATTCCTGAACTATGGATCTATGAATTTTAACAAAGGTACTTTCTGTCCTCAGCACCTGCCAGAGTGGACTGATGTAAGAAAGCTGAGACTCACAGAAAAACTGAGTTACATGTGCATCTTTGTTCTGGTAGCATGCTAAAAGTATGAGGGAGGTCATGTTATTAATTGCATTTATGGCAATATGATCATAACTGAGCAAAGATATTACTCAAAGAGTCACGTCCCAAATGTCTGGCTGCAGTGGTTTTGTGTGTGTCAGGGCTTGACAGTGGCAAGAAGCCATGCACCCGTGAAAAAACATTCACTCATCCACCTCTTCTGTAGTTGAGCAGAAGAGGAGGAAATAAAAAACAAAAGGCTCATGGGGTGAGATAAGAATTAGGAGAAAACACTCTAAGGGAAAAACAGGCTCGAAACTTTAAAGGTATGAAGAAAAATTTATTGATAGAATTAAAATAGGATAATGAGAACTAAAATAAACCTTTTAAACACCTTGTCCCCCCCGCCCCAACCCTATTTTCTTTCCTACCAATAGTGCAGAAAGACAAAATGTAGGATTTTTAGTCAGTTTGTCACATCTAAAAATCCTTCTTCTGTTTGCATAGGGAAAGGAGTCTCCTCTGTTATATCGTGGGGTCCTCCCCATGGGGGAAAGTTCTTTGTGAAATTCTCCAACGTGGTTTTAATTTTCAGGAGCAGCAGTCCTGCCCAACCTGCTGTAACATAAATCCCTCCCACGGGCAAAATAGTCTTCTTGAATTACATGGCGTGGGTCATTTTAGTTCATGGGGTGTCACTGTTTAAGGACGAGTCATTATAGTTTGGAAGCAAGGATCCTCTTTGGCTATCTCTGGAAGCAAGGATCTTCTCCTCCTGTTCGACTTTCCCACTAGATTACAGCTTTTCAGCATCCACACACTCCAGCATGAACACCTTTTCTCACGGGCTGTGACTGTACCTCTGCATCCCCCCATGCACTTCATGAATTACAGGGAAACAGTTTATTGTGTTATAGTCCTCACCACGGCTTGCAGAAGTATCTCAGAACCAACACCCAAAGCACCTCCCGCCCTCCCTCCTTTCACCGACCTTGGTGTTGCCATGTTGTTCTCCTCACGTCTTCACCTTTTCCTTTTCTCTGACTGGGGAGAGAATTGGTGTGTGTAGGTTTGTTTGTTCTCAAGTTCTGTCAGGGTTTAGCTGGGCTGAAGGGTTGATCCTGTCCGGTTCTGCGCTGGGGAATCGCTCATCGTGCCCCTCACTGTTGGTCCCCTCTGGCACCACAAGCTCCATCCAGCGCCTCTCCTCGTGCAGGCACCGAAAAGGAGAGGCTGCTGCTGCTGCCCTGCCCTCCTGCCCTCAGCAGGGCTGGCCAAAAGTGGTCAGGCAAGCACAGTTCGCTGTGGGCCGTGCTGAGATAGCCCCGGGCTCATGGGAGCTCCATGGTCCTGACTCTGCGGCCACTTGTGGTGCCAGGATGGTCCCGTTGGCATGGCTCTGCTTGGCCATGCTGGGAAGGGCCCCTCGGCCATGCTGGGAAGGGCCTCAGGGCCATGTTGGGAAGGGCCCCTCGGCCATGTTGGGAAGGGCCCCCTCAGCCATGCTGGGAAGGGCCCCTCAGCCATGCTGGGAATGGCCCCTCAGCCATGTTGGGAAGGGCCCCAGCTGTGCTGGGAAGGGCCCCTCGGCCATGCTGGGAAGGGCCCCTCAGCCATGCTGGGAAGGGCCCCTCGGCCATGCTGGGAAGGGCCCCCTCGGCCATGCTGGGAAGGGCCCCCTCGGCCATGCTGGGAAGGGCCCCTCGGCCATGCTGGGAAGGGCCCCCTCGGCCATGTTGGGAAGGGCCCCAGCAGCCACCTTGCTACGCTGCGAGGAGATGAAGAGGAATTGCACGTGGCTTTTTTCCTTCTTAAATATGTCATCACACAGGTGTTCCCAACTACTTTAATTGGCTTAGTGGCGTGTTTATTTTCAGAGCCAGCCCGTGCTTTGCTAGGCATGGAGGAAGCTTCTAGCAGCTTTGCAGAGAGAAAATCACCTTTGTGGATGACTTCTTCTCTCCTCACCAAAAAATCAAGCTATGCAAAACCAACACACTATAGTTCTTCTTCTTTTCCTTTTCCTCTCAATCCTTAGAAATCTATTTTTTCTCATAATTTCTAGAGCTTGCCGAGTTGTTCCACTTTTGTCCAAAGTTCAGCATATTTTTTGACTTCATGTGTTCGTCCCACACCTGGTTTGCCGAGCTGGGCTGGGCTTCTGCCCCTCACACCTCCCAGACCCCTGACAGTGTCCTTCTACTGGTCTTCTGATCCCTGGGTGGGGTCATAGAACCCAACTGGAGCAGGAGAAGGGCTGCCCACTACTGGAGAACAAGCTCCAAAGTTAGCCACAGACAGCAAAACCGTGTCCTGCGCCAGTAATGCTTTAAAACGTGTTTTTTTCCGAGGGCGAAGCAGCTGAAATGCTGTGTTTGTGGTTTGCAGAGATCCCCTTGGTCTTGTACCTCTTTGCCCTGATTTCCATCACCTGGCTGTGGGGAGGACTGCACATGGCTTACCGGCACCTCTGGATGCTAGTCTTCTTCATCATCTTCAACAGCCTGCAGGTAAGAGCCAGCATGTGCTCCTTCGGTCTTCTCGCTGACCTGGGCATCTCTTCTCCCCTCACGTTTGTCATTTTGGCTCCCCCAGCTGAACAACATCCAGTAACTCAGTCACAGTAAAGTATGTATTCTTTTTATTTCTCAAACTGACATAGGGAATGCATATTAAAGCAAGGGATATATTTTTTTTTAAACAATAGCACTGTAATTGCATAGATTTCATTTAAGAACTAATACACTTAGAAAGAAAATTGCTTGACTCTTTATGTAAAGTGTTGCTGAGATAATTATACCAGTAAAACTGAAGTATCTGCAGCCTTTGCAAAATCACTGAATATTTCAAATTTCCATATATGTTAGTAATAATAATAATAATAATAATAATAATAATAATAATAATAGTAACCACACGAAAATTTTAAATTCTATTGCCCTAAGATTGATTTTTTTCCATTGTAAGAGGTGAGCCTTGAGGCTTAGCTTTTCTCATATAGCATATATACTGGTAAAGCAAATAACTTTTATTGAAAAAGGAAACAAATAAAGACTAAATGTTCATCATTAATAATAAAAAATGTAAATAGCTCTTTCCGAAATTTTACCCATGTAAATGTTTCTGTTGGGTTCTCTAGTGCATTGTAGTAGTCTATGGCATTTAACACCATACTGCATATTGCAGAATTATTTATAGAATAAAGGTTACTGTATCACAGATAGGAAAATACCTCTGATGTGTGAAAACAATGAAATTAGCAGGAGATTTTAAATTATATATCAAAATCTTTGAACGACAAGTTCTTCTGACTCCTAATTTTTTCAGAACAGAAATCTCTGTGACACCTTTTATTTCCCTATATCAGAAATCTTTA
>JAOTQP010001244.1:214574-230515 GCA_026413545.1 Cichladusa arquata
GGTGACTTCATGACACAGAAAAAAAAATTGGAAGGGACAGAATACAAAAGGGAAGGCTTTAATTTCAGCTTGTGTTGCTTTAGCAACCAGAATATTCCAAGTCACATAAAAGACACCAACTCAGTAATTCATTCTTTTTCTGAGTTTATATCTTAGCTTGGAAAGGTGTAAAAAAAGTAAAGTTCTCCTCAGGGACAGCTAACAAATACAAGAAATTTAGATACACACTAGTCTTTGTGGTTTGTTTTTGAGGGGTGGGAGTGTTATTTAGTGATGCTTTTTCAATATCCTCTTTTCATACCTCAAGGCAAGATCTTCTCCTGAGCCACTTCCTTTTGCAAGAATGCTTAAGAAACCCCAATCCAAATAAAAAACCCCAAACGCCAAATAATATACTACACTGAGATTGTGAGGAGATGCATATCTCGTTATGGTCTTAGAGATCTCAGTTTCCTTGCTTGGTTGAGAGTTTGTTGGCTGGGGTTTCTTGGGCAGCAGCTGCTTGAATTTCTATAAAAGTTATGACTACGTTAGAAATCCGTATTTAAATTATTTGTTTTGAAAAGTTTTAATTTCTTGCCTTTTTGATCAGAAAAACCTTTTTTTCAGAATTTCCCGACAGCATTTTTAGTATTCAATATGTGAATACAGACCAAGTACCCCTCAATTTGCAATTTAGAAATCTTATAAGCTTCAAGAGATTAAACACATAAAAAAATTTCTTTAAAGTAGACTGCTAACCTATTCTGAGGGAAGAAATAAAAGGTTTTAATTTTATTGTTGGCAGATGATAGTACTTGTATGTCTTCAAGGACCTAGGAGGAATTCATGGAGATCTGGACATATCAACTGCTTGTCAGACAACTGAGGCACTCTGACCTTGTGCCACCCATGTGTCTTCTCTGGCTGGAGCTGTTGGCTATGCCCTATGTATTACAGCACTATTAGTTATCAATCCATCAAATTAGTTATCTCTTAAGGTTTTTTTTTTTTTCCTTTATTGGTCCTCTCTAGGGACAGAGAAAATTTTACTCTAAATATAGAGAAATTATTTTGCTTAACCATTGAAACACAGAGCAAGATTTTCAAAGTGTAATGTTAAGAATACTTTACACAAATGCCTTTGAATTATTTTGAAGTGTTAATTTAGCTCTGTACCCTCTCTGTAGCCTGTGGTCTCGTTTTTGCAAGAGATGGCCACAGCAACAGTAGTTGAATAGATGGACTTGCTGGCACTGCTCTGCAGCCTGGGGGCACATGGGAATTTCCTTCCCTTTGCTGAGAAGCTGAAGTGTACCCCGAGGGCAATATTTCTCATAGAGCTGATTGATTTAAACAGAAGTAGGAAAGGAAGGTGAGGTGTTTTGGGAATCCACATGTTCTACATATAATTGACAGATGTAATAATCTACATGTAATCTGCACCCTTATGACTCAGGTCCAAGCTCCTTGCAAACAGGGGGGCATAGAATAATCTGAAATATTTTATCTGCTTGAAGGTATGTTTTGAAGCAAGTAATTCTTTTTATTGGCCACAGAAGAACACAAAACCTTCCTAAATCCCATATTAGTCAGAAGCACATGACTGACTGTGGAGCACAAATTTGGTGTTTGAGCTCTCCATGTTTCAGTGCCAATTACAGCCTGATGAATGAATAAATGAACATGAACAAGCCAATGTGGAGCTTCTGGTTCTTATAACATCCAGGACTGTGGCTTTGAGCCCTTGGTCCTGCTGCATTGACTGTCACTCACAGAAGAGCACTTTGCATAAGGTTTTCTCACCCTGTCACAAGACCTGTGAAGTCTGCCCTCTGAATCTGGGCAGAGACTATTATTGTCTCTATTTTCTTAATCTCTTTTCCTAATCTAAATTTCTGTAATCTAAACTAAAACACCTGTACAAATGCAAAACTGAAGGTCTTCTCAGAATTCTAAAAGCCTGTTTGCTTTAACCACTATGCTCCTCCTTCCATGTACAAACCAAGCTGTTCAAGATTCTTCTCTTTTTTTTTTTTTTTTTTTTTTTGGTAGAGCACAAAAGAGTTCCAATCTTGGTTGCCCTTTGGGCTACCAGTCTCCCTAGTCATGTGAAACTGTTACTTAGCTTTCATTTTTTCATTTAAAAATGTATTTTTAAATTATTTTTGAAATTTCTGTACTAATAGTCCAGTTTTTTGTCATTTTACTACTATCTGGATCTACTTACATTGTTTGCAGAGCACTTCATAGGCAATGTTATTAGGGCAAAGTCAGTTTACTCTCTCTTTTCAGTACAACATACTATATCTGAAATATAGTAGTTTTTCTTCTTCTCCACAGTCAAAAGTTAGAGAAAGTAGTTTGGCTGGATAAACATCAGTCTTAAAACACTGCATCTCTAGCTACAGTTTTCTCTGTTTGTCAAACTTTATTAAACAATTACCCATTCCTCACCAAGAACTGCAACATCCTGCAGATTCCCTCATGATTCCTGGTAGTAAGCCAGGGTCATATTGATTCCATTTAAGCCTGATGGACATTAGAGTTTCTGATGCACTTGTGTAATATCTATATTAGTAGGAAATAGGGAGGAACTGAGGCCATCTGAGGCCAAAAACAGTTCAGGTCCATACCATTAAGCTTTCTCAACCTCAAAAAAATCATGACTATATATAGACTGACAACTGGGAATTGTTCCTGGCCTGGACTAACAACAAAACAAAATAAAAAAATTGTCTGGGAGAATGTTATTTGGTATCAAAAGGTGTCAAGAGCCCTCCAGGGACTGTTCAAACAACTCACCTCAGAGGTAAGCACACTTCACACTGCTTCAGTGTGTTTTTTGCTTTTTTGCTAATTCTAATATAGACAAAACCATTACTGTGTGTGAAGTTTGCTCCATTTTGCCTTTTTCCCCCTCCCTTTGTCTTTTCTCCTTTGGACACTACTGCCAAAGAGGGCAGATGGCTCACCAGAGACAATGCTGCCAGTGCACAGCACACAGTGTTAGATGCTCACTCCACAAGTTTGGTACGTGATGCCAAAAAAAGTGCTCCCCTTGTAACTCAATGGACCAATCTGTGTTAAATATTGGTTTTATCCCCCTCATGTTCAACCAGGCCTTAATTTATTTAGAGACAGAGATACTTATATCTTTCTTCTAGTGGGCTATTTCTGTCTCCTCTGCTTTCATCACTCTTATGAAATTTGCAAATAAATGTCTAATTATTATCAGATGGTTTAGAACAATACGGAGACTTATCCCCAGAAAATTATCTGAGGAAACATTATTGGGCTTAGCTGCTAGGAGCAAAAGACAATGTTGTTTTCATTTAGCAGCAACATTTTTTTATGTTATAAAACCATGCAGAGACAATGCATTGTTTTGCATATTCTGTAAGTAGTGATTTAAAGACTTGACTTGGTGACTTTATGATTAATTTTGCTTTCTTCTCCCCTATTTTCTTGGCTACCTTTGATGATCACAAGTAAATGAATGTATTTTCCCTAATTTAGCTATTCTGATTTGTCCAGTTAAGGATATTACAATAAAGATATACAATATATAATATTTATATATAAAGCCAGATAGTTACAAATTTCCATTATATACTAGTTGTGACTTCTATCTTGCCCATTATATCTTGGCTTATGCCAAGAGAAAGAACTGCTGTTGGATTAGCAGAGAATATCTACTGTTTCTTCCTATTGTGGTAAGCAGCTTGATGGAGGGGACAGACACTGAGCTCTCCATGTGAAGTATTCAGAGAATGGCTATTCTGTCTTACATGAAAAAATGCTAAAATTTTGCTGTTCTGTATCTCTGAAGCTTCTCTGAAGTAATTGCACAATAAGATTAATACACTGCACCTTATAACATCCCAAAAAGTAGGAAGTTATACCCTGAATCACCAATCAATTGCTGAAGTAGGACTATATTTGATGTCAAAAAGTTATATTTAAGGGAAGCAATCAGAGGGAAATTCCATTAATTTTGGGAAAACAAAACTCATATACCATGCTCAGATTAACTTTCTGGTTTCCAAATCTTATACATTTCCTGAGTTTACAAAAAAGACAATTTTCCCAAATGCTTATGGATGTAAAGAGATAGATCTCACTACTACAGGGATGAAGTTTTTTCCCTGAGGGTTTAAAAAAAAAATATAATAAGATTTCAGATGATTAAAACATGACCTGTTTTGTTAGGAAAGAAAAGAAACAGATAGATGAGATAAACAGAGGTTCTGAAGGATCATCCCAAATACATTTTTAAGGCAAAAAAGTAGATTGGCAAAAATTACGTCAGTTTGATTTGAAAAAGCCAAAAGTCATCCTTGAAAGAGAAACAGTATGAAAGAATGACAATGGTGAGATTTTGATGTGAAAAAGGATTAAGCATTCTAGCTTTTAACAGTTTCCCCAAATGCTGCAGTCATCATTTGTGAAGCTGTGTTGCATCCTGAGAAACCAAATTCATGGTGACAGCTTTAAAATTTTTTTGTTCTGAGAAAAACAGCTTTCCAAAAGGAGCAAATAGAAATGGAGGTAAAAAAATTGGATATATCTGTCTTCCTCCCTGATATTCTACATATATGTTGGGTATCCTTAGCCAGTCATTTTAAATATTACTTTATCAAATTTGGCGCCTTTCTGGTGTCTGGGAAAGTATTATTTATTCTCCTTACATTTTTCCAAAATACTTTTGGCCTGATGTAAGAACTTCTTCAAATTTTAATTACCTTGAGTGAAAAATCCTTCTGCTGAGAATCGATGGAAAGAACACTTAAGAGTGCTTGAGACAGAATCTGAACCTTCTTAAGAAGTGTCCTCATCTTAGGTGTCAGATTTTGTATGTGCAATTGACTAACACTACAGAAGACACTCCACATTCTGGGTATCCAGACATATTTTTTTGGTTGATAAGCATCCAAACTTCATGTGGGAATGACTAATGAACACACACAAACCGTCTCTTATCTCTTAGAAGTAAGCAGTTACCTATGCAAATTCAAATGCTTCTTTGGATCTGAGCAAATATTTGGTTTCCTACTTTGTTTTCCAGAGACACTTGGAAAACCAAAAATAACATCCAAACCTCCATATTCTTTTTGTTGTCTTTATAAATGCAATATCAAACATAATGACAAAGTATTCATCCTTTGTACATCTTGTGCAAACCAAATAGCACATGCAGAGTTATTTCTCTTAGATATCTGGCAAGGCATATGACTGATTGTTAGAAATTTTGACTTGGTTAAAACAAAATTTAGCTCACATTAAAGCATTAAAGTAATGCTGATGATGCCAAAGCAAATTCTCTGATAAAGCTGTAAAATCACCCCAACACACAAACATGTCTTAATCCTGCCATTAGGCTCTCATGCAGTCTGTTTCTCTGCAGCGAGCAAGTAGCTGTAACCCTTCAGTGCTGTAACCGAGTTTAGCAGACACAATGGAGAATTGAAGTTGCACGCACTAAACATGCTAATTACTATATAAAAAGGAATTTCAGTTCTACATCGTTTTTTTCTGTATTGCCACAGAAAGTATTCTGTGGATTTGTTTGCCTGTCCACAAAGAAAGATTTCCATGGTTATTTTTAAAGTGTAATTTGCGCAAGCGGTATGGTAAAACACTTCTGTAAATCAAGTAAATATAGTTCATGTATGTATATTTCACTTCCTTCTGTAGGTTTCACCCATAATAGGCTTTGTCTGTGTGTCAGACTTAGATACTTGAAAGAAAAATATGCTGTGTGAGATTTTCTGACCACAGTGGCTATTAAAGCCTCTTTCCAGTGGAATTTATTTCCTTAAGAAGCCAGAACTGAAAGGGTTATGGTTTGTTACTGCAGCATTTATCAGCAGACAGCCATCTAACCTTTGATACTTACAGGTATTTTATGGCTCTTGATCATATTATCAAATTCTTCATTAATTTTTTTGTATTTTTCTTCAGTGCGTGGGGTAAGAGCATAAGAGGAGTCAGGATCGGGGCTTTCACAACCTTTGTTTTCTTTCTTGTGCAATGCCTGCCAGGTTCAGAGAAATATCAAAAAGTAAAAAAAAATGAAAAGAAGCTCAGAGTACTTACACATAATCTTTGCCTGCTGATCATTAGATCAATATCTTCATTAAGTTTTCTGTACTTGTCCTCAGACTCAGGGCTGTGACCTACTGAATCGTCTGCATCTGGGTCTGGACTGTCACAGCCATTAAGTCCTTTCTTTCTCAATGTCTGAAATACATAATTTGTAAAGTTCAGTCCTTGACGTGAACTGTAAGAAAGACTCGGCAGTGCTAAAGAAACACAAGCTGCTCATCATAGAAAAGTTTTGCATTATGCTCCAAGGAAAGAAAGTCACTAATGATCCACCACACTGATGCTGTAGGTTTTCAGTTATGAGTGCCAAGTGAGGACCAGACAAGACCTCTTTCTTCTGGATCTGGAGCCAACCAATAAAGAATGAATCTGGTAACTAACAAAGTGCTTATGCTTCTATCTCCCCTGTCTTGTGATTGTCATATCCCACAGCATTAGGGGTTTAAGCTAAACACGGAATACAATTTTTTTAAACATAAACAGAATTTAACATACTCATCAATACTGTTTACAGTGGAATACACCAATCTGTATTTCCTTTTAAGAAAATGCAGGAGGAGCAAGGATGGAAGCAGGAATCCAGGAGGAACAGGACTGAACCTGCAACACATTTAGGAGCTCCTTTCTTCACAGAGGAACAATAATTGAATTCAAGGAATTACTTTAGCAATGTCATTCCTAAGCCTGTGTTTTTGACAGGACAAGAGGGAGGACAGAGTTGATAACATGGCTAGGAAATAACCATTAAGAGCTTCTAGGCATAGTGTTTACATTTTAGTGACAACACTTACAGTGCTACAAATGCACAGGAAAAAAAAGCACTGTTAAAACACATGCTTAGTGAAACAAAAAATAAGAGAATTTCAGGTTCAGCTACTCAAATACAACCATGATTATCATCACTAAGATAGCAGAGTTGAAAAGTCATAAAAACAATTAAATCAGTAGCTTGCAATTCAGAAGAGTAGTTTGGCTTCTAGAGTTTTAGCTGATCTACCCTTACAGAATACCAAAGAACAGCAACAGGCTATATTAAGGTAAAAGAATATGAGAAGAAAATGTGGATTCCTCAAGTACAAGCAGTAGTACACTAAGCAAATATATTCAAAATTTCTCGCATTTAGCTTCAAGAATGTCTCACTCAAAAACTCTTCAAAGTACCCATGGCTGTCTACAAACTTTTCAAGTCAGCTTGCAGCTCATTCTGTGTTGAAACCTGGCTAAGCAATCTCAATTACAATGAAAATATCACATTCTGTGTTATTTTCCTAAATAACACTTGTTATTTTTATACAAGTCATTGCATAACACTATATAGAGTATTAATATATATATATAAAACAATATAACAATAGTATTGTTATATTGTTATAGTTTCCCAAAATAACATGCAACACTAATGCATGCTGTCTGACAGAGTGGGATACTCTGGTTTCTTTTTGCCTTCTCAGAGTGGTTCTGTATCAGCTTTTCTGTTCCTTCAGGAATAGTATATTTCATAATTATTTTGTTGATGATGATGTTCAGTTTACTACTGTTACTACCCTTAAATATTATAATGTCATACCTTGTTCTCATACTATGGAAAACCCCCTGAATCTTCCATTTTCACCAACTAAGCAAAGTGATGGTGATCTGGCCTACAAAATCTGAGCCTTCCAATCTCACATTGTAGACCTCTTAGGTCTACAGATTTAGGAATTTGTGAAAGGCTCAATGTAGATCTTTCTTTTCAAACTTCACATCTATAAAGACTTCACGTCAATTCCATGAGCTACTTAAGAAACACCAACAAAATTAAAATCCATTGGAATAAAAACTTGAGATGCTGAAACAACCTGAATGATTCCCTACACCTTTTTCCCCCTCTCTTCTCACTCTTTTATCTTTTAAATGTTAAATGTTCGGTTAGCAGAACAGACATAATCATACATGATATCTACCGCTAGTAGCTTGAAACAAGCAAATTAGAAGGAGGGTTTTGCAATCAGCTGCTGTTTAATAGATTTAATAGACACAACAATATATTGTAAAAACAAATTGTCTCATTGCAATCTCAACTAGCATTCTTCTCTTCATATAAGGACAAAACAGTTGTGCTCTGAATACATAAAATATTCTGTTTCAAGATTAGATCAAGCTGTCCAGACATGAAACCAAGATCAGCAGACTTGAGACCACTTCCTGAGCTCATATGATTCACTGATGGAGTCCTGCTGATTCCTAGGGAGTCCCTGAGGACTGATGTGGATGTGAGCTGGGATAAATGGCTTCCTCAGTTTCAGGTTTTGAGATGATACACAAAAAGAAATATAAAAGAGAAAAACATGAGGAATGCTTTGTAGCGTCTCTGAATATTTTCCCCTCCCAAAAATCACAAATCAATGTCTGCTGCATTCCCAAGACTGTGTCTTGTGTGAAGCAGATGCATCTTGCCCTCAGCATACTCACATTGCCCTAAAGTTCTGCAAATGATTACTTAGCACTCAGGAAAAACAGTTGCTACAGTGGATTGTAGACGCTCAGGGATGTACTGCACCTTTCAGATGCACAGAAGAGGAAAGGCAATGTGAGCCAGCATATGTCTTGCAATGGCCTGCAAACAGACTGGATTCCCTCCCATCATAGAAGGGTTCTCACTAGATATTTATTTTTACAATTTTTTTCATACCTTTAGAAAGCAGGTGTCTTGCCACACCAGACAGAGAAAAAGCAATCTCTATTTTCACCAGAAAAGCCAAGGACAAAATTTAATGAATGCTGTCTGTATTCTACTCAAAATTAACTTTAGCCCTAAAGAAAAGAGGCAAACCTTTCCCTTGCAAAAAACCATCAGTCTAGTGTTTTTGGCTGGTACCTTGGTTGATGATGCAAATCAAGCCCAGTAATGCAGACCACTTGCTCCCTGCCCACCACATCTCAAAAAAAAAATCAATCAATCAAACAAACAAACAAACAAACACAAACCCCCACCTACAAAACACCACACAAGTCCCAAACAAAAACAAGAACATATTTCAATGAGATGGGTTAAGGCTAGGAAACAGGAATTTCCACATATGTGCTGGACTCAGAGGCACAGCTCCTAGCTTTGTGGGTGCTGGAACTAATGCCTGGTTCCCTATTAATTGCATTTTGAGGTAAAGTGGATTATGCAGAGAAGATCTCCTGTGGCAGGGTCTCTGGGGATTTCTTTTCTCAGCACCCACCCTTCTCCTGACCCTTTGCTGGTTCTGTCTATCACAACTCAGGATGCAATGCTGCCTTCATCTGGGAGTCCTTCTGGGTGTAATTTCTGGTTGTCTTTTTTTGCACAAGTACATATAATTTTCCTGAAACTTGCTGGAATTTCACTGTCTTTGAGATTCCTCCCTTTGTACTAGATTTTCTTGACACTGAATAAAAAATGAAGCTGCAAGGGAAAAGACAGAACAGATTGATAGATTACACAGGGGCAGGAACACACATGCTCACATCAGAGTCCTCCTCTGGAGAGGAGAGTAGGGTGAAAGTGACACACTTAAACTCTGCACTAAGGTAATGAGTTGTATCAAGGACAGAAATAATGACCCTGAACATTTCTGGCTCCTCAAGTTGCAGGCTACAGTTTTCCCTATCTTATTTGTTATTTTACTCTCCTTCACATCACTAACTACCATATTAAATCTCTCATTCTTTTTCCTTCTTTTTTTTCATTATTGGTGTACTTCAACACAACACAAGTTTTTGCAGCACAAGTAAAAGTGGTGTTGACCAATATCAAAATGATTAACTCTTTTTCACAAGCTCTCTGGATTTTGTGTCAAGTTTTCCTCTTGTCCTCTATTTTGTGTCACCTCTCGAAAGCAGAGGCTGGTTCTGGAGTCTTTGATCCAGTCTTGGATTTAGAAACAATTTTTCTAATGATATTGAGTTGTCATAAACTCTTGCAAACTCTGAAAAATAGCCAGACCCATCACATCTTACTGGAGATTAGCTGGTTTCCAAAGATTTAATGATTATTCAGGGAATTTTTAAAAGGATAAAATAACACAATTGTATAGTGCATTGCATTCTAGAGGAGCCTAAGCCAGATTTCACTTATTTTTAAAAAAATAAAGCCATTTTTCAACTATGGAAGTTCCACTTCTTCCAAGCAATTAAGCAAGTAATTATATTGGACTCCAATAACCTAAAATCAGCCAAAGCATATGAAAAACAAAATGGTTAAAGGCAAACAACCTTTGGCTGAAATCTACTGTGCCAGCAATTAGTCCAAACACTACTTTGTAGATCTCAGAGAAGTGCTAACTTACATGTTAACATGCTGACTGCTGTAAAATGAAGTATAAACAACTATTTGCTTTCATTTCGTGCAAAACTTACCATCATTATGGAAGCTCAAAAGAAAATATGGCAGTTGCACCCAGATCTGATTTTATCAAGGCAATGAAAATCATTGTAATGTTGAAGAGGAAAATTTTGAGGAGGAAAAGCCTTTCATTTTCCTAATCTAGTCTCTGTTTCTGCAGTTTTATCCTCCAGGGTTCTTTTTTTAAATTAGTTTCTTTTTTTGTTTTTGTTTGTTTGTTTGCTTTTTTATTTTTTTAGCATTTCTTTCACAGAATGAGTGGAGAAGGTTAGAATTTTTTTTTTCCATACTGTCATTTAATTTGCTCATCTTTCTTTTTAATAAGTTTATCTGCTGCTTCTCATAGCACTCCAGGGCTTGGAAATGCTCACAGTATAGGTGCCAAATTAAAAAGACTAGGTCAGTTGATGAGGTCCCCAAAAGATTCAGACCAGCCCAATATGTTCCTTTTTGATATCCTCTGCAACAAAGACCTAACAAGGTTAGGTTAATCACTATCTTCATTTGTGTAATGAAAAGTGTGATCTCACTGGGTCTATTATCTTTAATCAAATTTTACAGAATGGAAAAATTCAGAATTAAATCTCTACTCCTAAAAATTCCCATATCTTTTATGTTGTCTAGAAGCTCCCACAATGTTCTTTAACTGACAGACCCACTAGTGACAATCAGCAGAGCTGCAATTTAGTAAATTGTATTTCATTGTCAGAAAAAAGCCTTCAAGTGCTGTCCATTTTCAGTTGCACTTTCTTTCCTGTATCTGGATGGAACAAATCTTTTAGCCACAAATTAAAAATGCTTTTGTCTCTTCACTTTTCACTGGAGCTACTTATTTACGTGATAAGACAGACAACAGCCAATTTCAAAGGAATTGTATACTACTGTGTTCAACTGCTTTATAATTTATAGTCTTTCTATGATTCCAAAGAACGCAGCCAAATTTATGGAGCATTTATTTACCCAAAAGAGCAGAAAATATTAAGATATGGGCCTGATTCATTTAAGCATCAGTTTTCTCTCTGCGTAACAGAAAAAATAAAGTTAGAAAGTGTTGAATGAGGAAAACGTCTACTCTCTTCTCTTCTCTGATCTCGTTTATTTTATGAAGAAATTTTAGGATGAAATTGCATGCTACAATGTACGGTGCAATCAAGTAAATGAAAGGTTCTACTGAAATGAAAAACACAGAGGAAGAGAAAGGTTGCTATGGGAACCACCCATCTGAATTTCATAACTTATATGTAACTAAAGTCTCAAATTTTATGCTTCATTAACATAAAGTTCTTAAATTTTTACATTTAATAATGGATATAAATTAGTATGCTGGTACTAATGTACTTTAATTGTATATTTATGAGAATCACATAAAACATCATTACACTTACATTACCTAACAAATTCCATACACACGAAAATGGAATATATATAGCAGTGTATAGCAGTAACACAGAAAAATGGAACATTTCTTACCTCTTTTTAAAAAATCATAAAATGCTTTTGTGGTTTGTACTCTTTTTGAAACAAGCTACGGAGCTTATATAAAGCTGAACTTTTATAACACCACAACAATTTTTTCGATACTACTTTACTGAAGTTTCAAAGAAAAAAAAGTCCATTGTCTGGTACTATATGTCTGTCTCCTTCAAATGAATATACACAAATGTGCTTTTCACAATACGACACTGCTTGGATTTGCCTCTCATTTTCACATGCCAAATGATTGTTCTCACCACCTCCAGGTACCTTTTCTAATCACACCTCTTGTGAAACCAAACAGACCAACACCCTTTGTCAGTCGCACCTGCTTCTCTCTGCTTGCAGCTGAGGGAACAGTGGGTTTGACAGTACATGTGTGCAGATTGCTGCCTCACTACAGAGTTCAGCCCATCCTCTTCCACTCACACTCCTTGTGCGCACCTCTACAGTATTTTGCAGTGTCAGTACAAACAGAATCTGTTTTTCCAAAAAGACACTGGAGTAGTGGGATTTTTGCTTCTTTATTACCTGTAACTCAGCTACCTAACTTGGGTATGGGGGAGCTTTGGAAGGCAGTGCCCCTGGTGCAGCCCCAGAGCCCCAGGACTCGTCTGTCTGTGCTGACCTTGTGGCCTGAAGCAGACTGGCCAGCACCACCACATCTCCTGCAGTGCCTCTCCTGCATTTGTGTGAGAGCACACCTTGCTGTGCTGCTGTGCCAACATCTCCCCTCCCGAGAGATGATGAGGCTGGAGATGGGAAGATCCCAGAGGTTTGTCTGCTCTCTAAATAGAGAATGCAAAATCTCTTTCTTTAATGCTCAATCTTGCCTACTTGCCACTGCTTTTCTCTTTAGTATTGACTTAAATTATACTGGGAATTTTTTTTTTTGCTTTTTAGGTATAAGAAGAATACATCAGATTCAGAAATCTCACAGCAACTAAACTAAACCACATATCTTTTGGTGATTTTCTCTGAAAGAAACAAAAGGAAATAACTGAGGACTCCAGCGTTAAAGGTTTATACTAAAAATTCTGTTAATGTGTGGCCACTTGTTCAGCTGGACAAGAGGAGACTGAGGGCAGACCTCACTGCAGTTTACAACTTCCTCATGAGGGAAGAGGAGGGGCAGACACTGATCTGTTCTCTGTGGTGCCCACAGAGTAATTGGCCTGAATTTGTGTCATGAGAGGCTTAGTTTGGATATTAGAAAAAGGTTCTTCACCCACAGGGTGGCTGGGCACTGGAACAGACTTCTCAGACAAGTTGTCACAGCACCAAGGCTGACAGAGTTCAAGAAGTTTTTGTACAATATTCTTGGGCACATGGTGTGACTCTTGGGTCTGTGATATGCAGCGCCAGCAGTTAGACTTGATGACCCAACTCAGCTTATTTTGTGATTCTGTGTAAACTTACACTCCCCTATATTCCCAATTATTTCATGGGACATGCAAAACACTTCTGTCCTTCACTTGTAAACTGTTTTTAAAAGAAGAATTTAGACCTGAATAATTCCTGAGATTCTAATTAAGGATATTTTCTCATCCTTTGGGCTTATTCCCATCCATCATCGTGGCGCAAACGGTCTGAAAACCCAAAAATCCCCTGGGCAGCTGATGTAAGATTCCTACGCCAACCCTCAACGCAGGGGATCACATTTCCCCGGCTCTGAAAGGGGAGACGGCGGCAGCAGCACCTGCTGATCCCAGCCACCCAGGAATCCACGGGGGGAAAGGAGCATCAAGTGACTGATGGTTCTGGCTGGCATGATGTGGCTGCAGCCAGCAGGGAGCGGGTCACCAGCAATGTCACACATCCCTGCCATCTGCACCTGTCAGCGCCAGCACCTGCTGCCCCGTGGCCATAGATGGCTGTGCCCAGGGCCACAGTGCTGATTGGGGACACTCTGCTCCTGGATGCTTGGTTTTTTTGTCTTTTCTTCACTCATGCTGCTGTCGCAATTCTCAGTTCTCGTGTGGTCACAGCTACAGGAATGCAATGTTTGAGGTCTGCTGATATGCACAAATAAATATGTTACGCATATCTGTATCTATACATTTATATATATATAGATATATAAATGCATATATGTATGCATATACATAGATGCATATGTACCCTCTACTAAATCACATCACATTGCCTTTTTGTTCAAATCTAGACAGATTTTTCAGTAGTTTTCACACTTGACATGACCAGCTTCCATTTGCTATGGTGCAGTATAATACCACCTTAATATTGTTGGTGTGCTGCATTAGTGGGGTTTAAAAAAAGGATATGCTTCTTCAGACAAGACTGGCATTTTCTAAATTATGAATTCATATGTGAGATTAATTGGAGGTGTTAAGATTAGTGACATGAATGTAATGCTCACCTAGTTGTCATTAATGCTTCTGATGAAATCCTCTCTACAAGTATCTGAGGTTTAAAAAAAACACCTATCTTTGAATGGACAGAATTCCTCATAAATGTTAGTAAAAATTTACTGTAAAATGCACTCTTTACATGCAAAGACTGTATTCAAATGAAACTTCTGTGCAGATATTTTTTCAACCTGTATTTGAAAAGAAGCTCAAATTGTTTTCAGTTCTGCTCTGTTGTATTAAAACACCTGACAACAGTCCAGAGACTGGCTGTCAGTGTGGTATGCATAACATTAAAAGATTATCTACCTTAGATCAGACATATTCTCAGGATATTTTTGTTTTAGTGATGGAATAATTACCAGTGCCTTTTAAGTACCCTAACTATTCTAACTCCTTACTGGGGGCTCAAAGGCCCAGGCACTACTTTTGAGTAACAGAAACATGGAAGATTTAGATAAAGGTAAAAATCATGAGGTTACTCTTTTACTCTCCTGTATTTCCCACATTTGTCATGCTTGCTGTCCTCCTATGAACGTGTGCTTTCTGCAGAATGAAGGCTAGCACTGCAGTCTAGCAGCAAATATCTCATTTTGCATACTCTATACAGAAAATAGACTCAGGCTACTTTTGAGACAAACTGTTTGCAGAACAACTAACTCCATGAAAACAAAGCTTCTATATTTTGGCTACTTCCACTAGCTCACTGGCAGGAGAACCACCATTCCATAGCCAGACCTGGAAGACAAGGGGTGCAAAGATAACTTAAAGCCAGAATAGTTGCATCCCTGACTCACCTTTCCCCTCCGACTACAGCAAAATATCAGTCTACTATAAGCCTGTGTTATTTTTCAAACCTAATGAAATGCATGAAGTTTTCAAATGATCAGGTTTTCTCAAAGCTTTGTTGAACATCTTTGAAAGAGAATAAGACATTGGTGAGATATAGCACATTTGATTTAAACTTTACAGTAGTGCAGAAGAATAAATTTAGCTTCTTTAGCGAATGTGAGGACTCCTAAAAATAAACACTGTAATCATCAACAGGTTGTTATTTCACTCCTTCTTTTTTTATATGTCTGTCTATAATCCTCCTCTGGCTCCAGCCCTTCCAGATGGAGCACCATCCTCAACATTTTCATTTGTGTCTAATTTAGTCAGACATATACACAAATACAAGGCTGAAGTCAGATCTCACTTACACTAGTGTAAATTTGTAGGTGGATTTGGAACAGCTGTAAAGACACCAGTCAAGATATTCTAGATGTACAGTGGTGTTACCAAGTCTATTACATCATTGTTGTTAGCTTTTGAAATATAGAATATTTGAAATATGCAGAGCTTAATATAAATGACTGCAGAAAAAGTTAACTATTTCAAAGGTAGCTGGAGTTTTTTCATTATATAAATGGGAGCCCTTAATACTAAATGTCATATTCAAAATACTTTAAAAGTGAAATACAGAACTTGAGAAATGTGAAATATGGAACACATATATATTACAGAATCTTTTGTCACAAAAACCTTTTATGAGAAAGAGTGACAGCTGATAGGAATTACTCTTTGAATATAGTTTGAGCATTATGTTTTAAAAGATCCATAAGAGATTGTGAAATTATATCTTTAGGGACTGCTTCATACATTATTAAAATGCAACCACCCTG
>JAOTQP010001244.1:278151-294128 GCA_026413545.1 Cichladusa arquata
GCCTTTCACATGTATATCTCCCTTTACCTTGTCTTATTTTCTTAGAGCCAAGTAAGCTTGTGTTAGCTAGTAGAACTCAATGTCATTTGTAGATTATTTCAAGATACAATGCATCACTTTACTTTCACCGACGTTCTGAAGTAGGGACAACAGATTCAAAATAATAATTTTGAAATCTCTCTCCAATTCACCTATCTGTAATGGTCTTCACTGCGCTGCATTTGACCTACATATCCTCACTTGTAAAATACTGCTGACAATAAGCGGCAATTAGAGAATCATATTAAATATCCATGGTCTGAGTTTTGCACTGCTTACAATTCTCCTTTTCCTAATACATCTCTTCTGTAAGCATTTCCACTTGGTTGTCACCTCTCCATCGCAGAAATTCAAAGAAATATGATGTCCATGTAAATTCTGAGGTTAACCTTTTTCACCTTTAATTTCTGGTCTAATTTTCCCACATATGTTCAATTATAATCTGTGAAGAAACATTCTCATGATTTCACATAAAGGCAGGTAGCTCCAGGATTTGGAACTCATCGATTGTGTGCCACTCCAGGGAAATAGCTGAATTAAATCCACCCTCATGAGACTGAAGTAGCTTCCATACACATCTGGCTCTTGTTCTAAACTCTAACACCTGCTTGGAAATTTAACCCCCATCTTTTCTCTCAAGATCAAACGGGACAGATTTATCTAATGCCATTTGGTTTAGGTGAAAGCTGAGCTGTGTATTGTTCTGCTAAATTAATTGCAATGTAATTGATACTGTTTGACACAGTTTTAGTACCAGGCTGCACTCCCACTATTAAAATATATGAGATTTCATATTTCTGCTCATCCACCCTGAGCACAGCTTTGAGTAAAACATGAAAATACAGCACACATTTTTTTGTCTCAGTATTTTCAATGAATCACTGTATAAAATATGAAAAGGTGTCCAAGTATAATCAAAAGATTAAGTACCAAATGAAAAATGTAGCAACTTCAACTGTGGTTTTTTTCCCCCGAATTTCTTTCATTTATGTACCGAACATACGTAAGCATGATTTTCCTTAATAGAAAAGAGATAGCAAGACACTAACTTTCAGTGCAAAATTTTCTTTACTAACAGGAAGATGTGCAAGTTTATGTAAAACATGATTGGACACACCTCTTGTTGAACTGGGAAATATACTTTGTTTTTTTGGTAAAAATTAAAAAAATTAAAGTGAGGTTAATCACTTCTAAAGTAATTTTTTTTTTTTAACTTGCAAATATTATACTTAAAAATTAAAAAAACATTGGCTTCAAAAAGCAGGCAGTATTTTTGTTTCTGGAAATTCTATATGACACTGTTAAACTTGAATGCAATAAAGCTGAGAGAGAATTTCTAATAAGACATTGAGATTTCTGAATATTAAATAATACTTCAGTATATTCTTAATTATTTCTCATTGTATTCTAATAATTCCATGCAAGATATTAATTTTAGCTCTTTTGCAAAAACCAGCAAACCCTGTAACAGATTTAGTGCAAAGAGCTGAAAATATCCTGTGGAAAAAACCTCAGCACAGAGATCAGATCAACCCAAATCCTGCCATTACTCAGCACTGCAGTGACGTGCAGATGTTTGTAGTGGTTTAAGGAGCCAGTGGGGGCTGGAAACTCTACATACTCAACTCCAACATGATTGCAATTGAACCTCATCAAAGTAAGAGCTCATAATTTGTCACAGAAAACAGCCAATTAACATATGTTAGAAAAAAGCTCCCATAAAGACAATATATGATTAACGATCCAATGCAGCTGTCATAAATCAAGTCTGCATTTTAAAAAGAAGTCTTAGCCTGGGTTTCTGAATGTTTACATTGATAATGGAGACTGCATTTTACAAAAGCTACAAAGAAGAAGCCCCTGGTAATAAATAGCGTGTCCTCCAGGTTTGGAGTTAGAGTTTTGAGAGATCCAGCACTATTCGCAGTTCTGGCTGTTCTACCATAAATAGTTAAGACCCTTGTCAAAACACAGTTACAACTTTGTTTAATGCTGTTTTAAAATGCAGACCTTCAGTGTGGGTGAGGTGGCCTTCATTGATGCACTTTGTTGCAACATAGTCCTCTGAAAACACGGCATCTCCTTATTGCTGCAATAAATGGATTGTAGAGATGTGCACTGTAGCCCCCAGCATTGTGATACTGGCTACTCAAATTCATGGCCCTGAGCCAGTTCTCTTATTTCATATTTACACTGCTGAAAATGAAATCTGAATGCTGCCTGCAACCATAACTTTTATAAAGAGAATGATTTAAAATAGTTTACACACATTTATTCACAGAAAGTTAAACCTGTTGCTTTGTTAAGAACACTGACTGTGATGGCTAATCCGAATGACTATCTTTACTCCTCATATTTTGCACAGCATTATTTTAATGCTTGGAACACTGCATAAATCAGCTGCTGTTTTTTTTCAAAATATTATTCATTTTTCTTCCTGTTATTATTTAGGATTCCATGTAGCAACCAGTAAACTCTGAAGTGACTTGCATATTACCTTTTTCGTATGTGTGTGCATATATGAGAGTGTGTATCCTTGTCTTGACATGGTGCAAAAGGAAGTACTTCCTCTTTTCAATTTGAAAGACATCCAAAAAACCCCAGGGTTCCCCAAGGAAACTCAGTAGTCTGACTGGACATTACTCAATGTATTTTTAAAAATGCTTAACTCCTATTCAGTCATATATGGTTAAAAGTGGAAAAAATTTAATTGATACCAACAAAGAATAATATAATGTGCAATAGTAGAAGTGAAGTGAAATATGACAGTTTTTAAGGACCTTTTCTCACCTTTTAAGTCCTTCAAAGATTCAGAAAGGCTGTTTCCATTAATCTTACAGGCGGGAGTTTCTGTCATCAGTGCAGTTAATTCTCTTCAACCAGACTTTATTATATTGTTACTGAAGTGTCTGGTGGCAAGAAGGCTATGGATTCACAACCCTTGAATTGGCAAAGGCTTTTGAATATGTTAAGACTTAGTATGCTGAGAGGTCAAAAGGAAAATCTAAGTGTTAAAAGCTGCTCATGTGAGCAAGACTGTTCAAAAAAAAATCAAAAGCACTGATATTTCTGAGCCATTTACATAGAGCAAAAATGGATAATATTGGAATTCCTCACTATGTCACATTATGATAAAAGAATAATCATTATGAATCACTGTCCCTTTTAACAAAACATTGTGAATAGTACTAGAGTTATGGTGCCTTCTTTTTTTTTTCTCAGGAGTATGTTCACTGATTCCCAAGCAATCAGTAATATTTTTGATTAAGATCTCAGAAACAGCTGAAAATCCCAAGGCTTCTCTATTACTGAAAATTCATGACTTTTACTGTCCCCAACTAATGACAGTAAACTATGCAGCCTCAAGCAAAAGAGATTAATTTCAATTTTGCAATGAACAGAAAAAAATACTGGACAAAATACATTTCATATCTACTTAATTGTTATGTCTGTAACAGAAAATTCACTTCTGGCCCTCAAGACAGTTCGAGGTAACTAATAATATTCAAAGTGTAAAACAAGCAGTACTTTACAAATGATACAATAAACAAGACTCAGATGAGAACTGCATATTTTTTCTTATACTTTTTTAGAATAAAACCACGTTTTGGATAAGACTCAAGGTTAGTGTGTCTTCCTGATAATAAATCTGCTTTAAGATATTCTAACAGTAGGAGCAGAATAATTGAAATAGGTTCTTAATTGTATGGAAATATTGTGTCAGAGGGATTTCCTAGGCTGTAAACTTAAATTTCCTCTCTTTGTAAGTAATACAAAGATAATTTTACAACTAGGTTATGCATAAATGACCAGTAAGTATCAGTGCAGTGCTATTAAACAGCATATTTTGCAAGAAAATGTATCTCCAGGTAAGAAATCTCCAGCATTCTCTTTTTTACAATAGATATAACAAATTATGCATGATGAAATGCTGTAAGTACATTTTTTCCTGTGATCTACCGATGTTGTGTTGCAAAAGTGAACACTATCCAAGTTAGTAACAGCTTCTACTAAATGGAAATGTCAACAACATGCCATAACCTATTTCAAGATGTTTTTACAATTATTTCAAAATTCAGAATGCCTGCAAACAGAGTTCATGAGAATAATATCCCACTTCCTGATTGCTTCTGTGCACATGAAATTGTTTTGGAATCTTTCTATTGATTTTTACAAGCTGAGACTTTGGGAAAAAAGTTGGGAAATACTGTATTAAATGCCCAAGACACTTTAATATCAAAGCTGCAGACTCTAAATAGCATTAAAACACACATCACTAAGGTATTAGCCCATTTAAATGAAAGAAAAATATGCTGGTGCTTCTCAGTCTCTCCAATAAGTCCACTGGTTGGCTCTGGAGAGTGATGAGTTGCCATGATGTGGAAGGATCTAAATCCTCACAGATTACAGCAGTGTTATACAGTAATGAAGCATCACAAAAATTAAGCACAGAACATTAAAATAGAAATGTTCATCATCATCATCATCCTCTTACTCTCCACCTACTATGTTAATACAAAGATTCTAGTCCTGTTACTTAGAGATGAACACTGAGGAATCAAAGGCTCCATTCTGCAATTTTGCATGAAACAACTATAAAATACTTTGAATGTGTTCAAGAATAAATTAGGAACTTTAACAATTGCAGCTTTTGTTGTTAAAATTCCCAAACTACTGAGGAGCTTGGGATAAAATTACTGGGATACTTTGGGTACTGTCACATAATTTTAATCATCCAACATTTTCCCATACCAGCTCATGGATTTACTTTTCAACACTAGCATCCTGGGACAAGAACTATTTCCCTTGTTAGATCTTGTTGCTCAGTTGTCATTTTTCCCTTGGCTCCAATAGATGGAAGCAAACCTCTTCCTGGGTCATAAGTTTAGTGTGGTTTTGGTGCTGGTTTTTCAGGTTGAAGTCTTTAGTCTTAAATTTTTTTGTTTGTGGTCTGTTTTCCTTTAATGCTATATTCCTGATAATTTGTTTCCATTCATAAAACAGTTTCTTCAGATGAGAATCAGGTGTTAGCAAGTCTGTAGCTCCTGCTAAAACCTCTTGCAGGGATGAATAGATCTTACATTAGGTTGTTTCTGGAAATCCTATGATTCTGTAGAAATAACCACTGCCAAGACATGCAAGAATTTATGGTGTGAATTCAGGTGTGTACAGACTGGTAGTTTTTATTCTTACTGTACAAGACCTTGTCTGCTAAAAAAGCATGGAAACATGAGAAGGTGCATTCTTTTGCAAATTTGGTTAAGCCACTGCACCACCTATTTCCCTTCATCCGTCAAAAAATGCACTGATCTTGATGTACAGTGTCATGTCCATGGTAGGCTGGTTTTAGATGGATTTAAAATACAGTTTTAAAATCACAGCTCACTCTGCTCAGCCTGGCTTATCTGATAAAAAAGCAGAAGAGCAGAGTCTGACACTACCTGGAACAGACTGTAAGGATACTTTCAAAATTAAGCAGGCTTTGCAACTGCCACAGACAAAGCATATTCTACATACAGAACAGGACTAATTCCTTGTTTCCTAAACCCCAAGTCAGAGCCATGCTCTGCTGTCATGTAAGAGGGTGAGAGGGTGTTCATCTTTTCAAGACTTGTCAACCTCAACCAAAGACGTGTCAAATACTCAAACTTTACGGTGTATGGTCACCCTGATCAATGAAAAAGACACTTCCCCAAGTTGCTACAGTCAAACTAGCATGTGCTGTGATCCTGTTGATTCTCAATTCAGGGTCAATCAGAGTCAGATTTATGTATTGCAAATTCTTTAGGACAGGGACTACCTTCCTATAAACTCCAACAGTACAAAGAACAACAGCAAAAATAATGGGCCACCAGTCATAAGACTCCAAACCTGCACAGGTAATAAAGGCATTTCAACCAATAATGTTTTGAAGGCACTGTGCTAACAGAAAAGAATGTGTTACTTATGAATTACAACCAAGATCCTCATCATTGGAAATGTTAAAGATACCAGACTAATTCTATAATGATTTTCATATTCCTAACATCCTGGCCAAATTGCATCCTGGGTCATTGTTCTGCCAGACAAATGGTAATGCAGCTGAAGAAGGCACTTTTTGCTTTTTGGTTTAGATAGGTATCATAATATTTTGTCCTGTTTGAAATGTTAACTCTTCACCACGGCTCGGCTTTCAGTCAGGTGAACTAATGGTGTTCCTTGCTCATATTTTGCTTACAGTAAGTTGTGTAAAGGTCTATTTCATATGCAATTAGAGAGCTTTTATATTAACACGAATTTCAACTTATCTGAAGTGAGCAAAGCCTTTCTCTTCTATTTTTCTAGAAAAGCAAAACAGAAAAAAAGATTCTTATAATAATGTACTTTCAAATGAATGAAGATTAATGAAGGCATGAACTTTTTGCATTCACTTCCCCCTAACAATGAAATTAATATCTAAATTCTGATAAAACTCATTACAGAATAGAGTTTTTGGAAATACTAACCTACGGATGATTATAGCAATGCCATGAAAGAAAACAGTGGACTAAACCTAAGGAATGACAATACTTCACTCTTGAACATTGTCTGAAAAAACCTAGAATTGTCCTTCCAAGGCTGTCTCTGTCCAGTTTTGTCAAATACCAGCACTGACTTTGAGTAGATTGCTTAATGTTTGATACTGACTGTACTTCTTATGGCTGAAATTTATAGCCTGCAATTAATCAAATTAGCCTTCCATTTTCCAAGGTAAGGTGTCAGAATTCACTCGTACAAAATAATTCATCATTACATTTTGGGTTCTGGCTTGCTGTCAAATCTGTATGAGAATGTAGTGATATATTTGCTTACATTTTTATGTAGTTTTGTCCCCAAATTTTGGCCATCTTTCAAATGAAATATTTGAAAACCTCTACTTTACAGGGTAAAAGTCATTTTGGGATACAGTTAGACCTAAAATTACATGCAAATGGTATATTTTGAGCCTAGTCTCACTGAAAGAAAAGTAAGTTGTGCAAAATATGGTACAACATAGTACATTAAGATAGTTAGCAAGAAATTACATGTGTTTTAGTCAATATATGTCGTGAGATTGATTTTTTATAAATATTATAAACTTGAACACTTTGTCAAATTCACAATGAATATTAACATAAAATGTCACATTGCTTTTGACTACCTCTAGAATTTTTACATTTTAATGCAGAAAGCAGGCCCAGTGTTATGGCTATGAGGTTTGTAGCTGTATAGAAGGATTATATGTCATGCACATTATGAAAGTAAGATGTGTGAAGGGAAAATATGTCCATTGCATTGAAATAGTGGCTCATCTCAACAGTGCTGTGCACCTGTTGGAGTGTGCAGTGACTTCTTTTAATTCTTCCCTTTTTATGGAATAATGATTGGTAATAAGCGATTTAGTTCTACACCCTTTTTCTCTTCTGTTAGCTAGAAAATAATGAAAAAAAAATCTTAGTTTGCATTTTAGGAGTGACTGTGTAGTCTCTGTAACTGAAAATCTGGTAATTTCGTAGTATAATATTTTGCTCTGGCTGTCTTCAGTAAGTCTAAGATTTTTAAAGATTAGCACACCCCTTAGAAAATACATTCTACAACTGGAGTTCATTTTTAATCTTTTGCTGCTTATCAGTGATTTGATCTGAGATTATTAAGCAGGTTGATACCTTGATTGTATTACAGCTTAAAGTCTCTGTTCTTTCTTTTTGTCTCCATGCACGTGTATCTTATTTCCCTTTTGCAGTCTTTAAAAGATAAATACATTAGCTACATAAAATGAAAGAGAAAGGGAAAACACTTCAAAAATGTGCAAAAATATTCCAACTTTTGCATATATTTTAAGGAAAACTGGACTTTTAATGAACATTATATGAAATGTCGTGAAGAGATGAAGCTTCCATTAGATTCAAACACATAGAACTTTAGGAAATCAGAAAGCTCTGATTTATTCAATCATCTGATTTTCTGGTCTCTTCCATTTTAGTATCTGAAATCATGTCAATGCTCATGCTTCTTTTATCCTACCTTCTCTGTTTGTAGTAGCACATTTCCTTTGATAAGGAGGAAAATTTCATCATTGTAGTTCATCTTAAATAGATTAAAAATACATCCCTAATGCCATGTTGTTAATTCTAACACAATATTCCAGCTTTAGGTCACTAATCAACACAATCTGAACATGTCAAAATTAATGAGAGAAAAGGACTTCAGGAGTAACCTTTGCTTATGAACTTCATCAAGTCCCAGTGTGCTACAATGAGGACTGAGATCAAATGAGAAACAGAGAGAAAGTGCTGGGCAGAATCTAGTCCAAATACATTTATTCAAGGTATGAAGCAAAAAGAAAAGATGTATTTGTTTGTTAAAGGAATGGCATTTTTTGTGTCTAATATATAAGAGAAATTCTTAAAATTCACCTTCTCATAAAAATTATTTGTGCAATGTTGCCAAGGTCAGGGTCAGCCTGGGTTATCGGCCACAGACTGTTAAGTCCCAGACAAGCAAGATAAGCTTTTTCTCTTTTCTGTACTGCCTCAGAACCAGTTTCTAAATGTCAGGAAATCAAGTAACAGTTTCCCTCAAATCTGAGATAAATTTTACAATCTGACACACTTCTTTCGTAGTTGTATAAATTCATACAAATGTAGGGCATAAATTGCAGAAAAGCTACCTAAGTATCCAAACAAGAGGGAAAAATAATATAAAATATTGTCATTCTTTAAGGATTATTTTGAATCACCTCAGTGTGAGTTGTCTTCTAGAACAAAGTTGAAATGAACACTGAAACACATTATCTATTGTTGAATGTAGTAGTTTTACAGTTTTGATCTTCAGTAGTGTTTTGTTGAATACTGAAACTGAAGAATGCAATATTTTGCAATGATCTGTAAAATGTGCTGTATGTCTTTCCCAGTAATTGATCAATATTCTCACTGTGAGCATCAGATAGAGATGACTAAGAACAATCCCTGAACTGTAACAGAGCTATTTCTGTACTTTGAATAAAAATGGATTAACACACCTTTTTTACCATTTTGTATCTAGGGAGAATAAATCATAAGCAAACAATGCATGGTATTCCACAATAAAATTTGCTTGTAGGAACCAGTGCAATTAAAAACACCACATTCTGCTGAGATTGTGGTTGAAGGATTAGTGATTAAGTTACCCTGAAAACTATACAGTAATAAGGATTTTTAAATTCCCAGCTTAATAATATGCAATACTTTTAGATTGTTTCAAGAATTATTTGGGCTAAAAGGCTCTTGGCATTGAGATTGACCGTCAGAAGACTACTAAAAATAACAAGACAAAAAAAAAAGGTTAAAGAGTCATCAATTTGCTAATCTTACAAAGCATGGAGTTTGCAGTGAAGTAAAACTTTGGAAGATCAAAATGTAATGAAGTTAACTTCAGGTAATGCAGTCAACTTCCTCCACTTCAGGTTTGTTTTCTTTTTTTTCTGAAAATAACTAATTTGTAAAATTTTATTTAAGGAGAAGAAACCCACACCAACAACTATTTTTCCCCCTTCAGACTAGCTTTCATTTTGTATTAATAGTCTAGAAAACATTCTGAACTGTGATTGTTTAGATCAGATTATTTAAGTAACTTGCACCCGTAAGATAATGGAAAATTCAAAGGATTTAAAATTGTTTAAGAAGATGCCATCACATCAAACTTTTAAGCAAAATCTTAATGGGGCAGAATTTTACTTAATGAAAATAATTGTGACATTGGTATATAACAACATCCAAAAATAGTAAGCTTGAACAAATGCTTAAGTCTTTGCAGTACTATGGCTTGTAGCCCCAAGCCTACAAGCATGAATGTATATGCCTAATTTAAAGCACTTGAATAGTTTGCTGAGGGCCGCAGAATTCTTCTTGTACCTAAAATTATGAATAAAATCACAGATGTTATTACTGCATCCCGATGAGTCAAGCAAGCCAATGAGAATCTGAAATCAATGGCTATGCAAGAGATGAAAAAACGAATCCTTCACACAGTTAATAAACTTTTAATAGATTCAAGTTTCATGCATCTAAATACTGTATTCAGGTGAAAAGGGATGCTATGACTGCATGGAAAAGTATTTAGAGCCACATGGTAAAAAGTGTGCCAACAAATTCCACAACTCAATTCAGGTTATAAATTATTAGACTGAATTTTCAGACATGGAACAGAAGAAAATAGATTATATGTTGTGCTAAGTACTTAATTAATGCCCACAAAAGAAGAATCCATTTGACCTCACTGAAGCCATTAACATTTGGCATCTTGTGTAGGCTGCTACAAATATTGTCTTATTACTTTATCATCAATGAGGAAAATTAAGCACCATACTAACATAGCTGTAAAAATCTCACCGTAATTACAAGAACAATAATAGAAGTAACAAGAAGGAAATCAAGACAAGCAGACAAGAGGATTCCTGTCCATCTACAGCTTTGTACAGGTGAAGACTAGTGACTTACAATACATAATGGGAAGAAGAAAGCGATAATTCCTTGTAAAGAAGAGGAATAAAATTTCAAATACAAGTTTTAGAAATAAATTAAATGCAAAAACAGCCTGTGTATTATTTAGTAAGCAATTATGTTGACATACTGTTTATGTTAACACAAAAAAGTTCATGCTTTTGACACAAAACATGAAATGACATTAAGAAGTCACTATCCATTACTACATCAGTAGTATACTTAGGGAATAACAAAATTTGAAGGGAAATAAGGAAAAAAGAAAATCTGACAGAAAACTCCAGGAATTACTGAGAGGAACTGGAATAAATATCGTCTAATAGAAAATACAATGAGCAATAAGAAGCAGATTAAAAAAGTAGCCAAGAATGTATATTCAAGTTTAATGTTTTCTGATAAGGATATATGGCTCAAGACAGGTTTCCTGGGAGAGTTCCTTACCTGAAGGCCTATCACAGCAAAGGACATAACTCTCCAGTCTAAGATGTGATGCTGAGATTCCTAAAATGTGCTGTGGGGGTAGTGATATATGTCAAGATGATATTTGTGGAGGAGTTTTTGAAAATAGCCAGGATGTGAGCCATTAAGGTTTTCAAAACTAAGGCAGTAAACTTTTAAATCAAACAGCTACTTCGTAGCAGATAAAGTAAATGAGTGAAGGTACAAGGCAGAGGATCGTATTTGCTCAAGACTGGATGGGAGTGTGTCACTGCATTCTGAACAGGCTGCAAGTGACAGAGCTGAGCTGCTGGAAGCCTTTCTAGAGGGGAATTACAATAATCCTCTCCATCAAAAGGGCATGTGCTGCTGCTGCTGTTAGGTCATCACAGGCTAAATAAGGGCACTGTCTGCATCAAGCACACCACTGAACAGACATTTTTCAATCTCATTCACCACAGAAATCTCTGCAGAGGAGAGGGGGATGAACTGGATAAGAAATTTTTACAGCTATTTCCTACTGCTCTCAAATCCCCAAGTCAGACTGTAGTGATGTGCAAAAAGAGACAGAAATCTCCTAAAGAAAACAAGTATGTGCTGGTAAGATTTGTGCTTTTGCTGTGGCCAAAGAAGAGATAGCTGACAATACTGCCTGTGTGAAAAGAAGAGCTGCATGTGTGGAATCTCTTATCACCCAGCTCCTTATCACTCAAACTGGGACAAAGTCTTTGATATTTAACATTCCTGCAATACTCACCATGAGCACTCACTTCATGACATGAGTTTGGTGTCTGCCAAACTAACCTTGAATGTCAGCATTTTATCATTACTCTGACAGCCTGCACCACAGAGCTGTTGGCTTCTTCCAGAATCCCAGAATTCTTAAGGTTGGAAAGGGTCTTTGGAGATCATCTACTTCAACTCCCTCATGCAAGCAAGAGAATTAGCATTTGGAATATAAAGTCCTTGATTTCCGCATGCTTGGGCAAACAAAGATTTTCTTGCATTTACACATGTTGATCTGGCCTATAAACTGAAAAGTATGTTGTAAGTAACAGCGCACAAAACCTCCTTGTGTTCATAAATCATGAAAAACTTAAATATGCATATATATTAAAATGTCAGGGGGTTTGGTTCATCACGCTGAATTAAGGTGAAAAAAAGATTACACACATTTTTAAAACATTTTTGTAAAAGGTACATTTTGAAACCATGTCAGATTATTCAAATAATCTATGAATTAAAAGTATTAAAAGTATTAAAAATTAAACATTTGTCAGCCCCCAATCAACAGCAAGTAACTTTCTTAAAAGAGAAACCTTATGTGATATATACAATTTATGAAACTTCCGGTAGCATGCTTTTTATAAGTAACAGCTCCTACTTCTGTAGCTTGACTGAATTTGAAAGAAAGTTCATAATGGAGTGGGGAATTAGCTGATGAACTCCTGTCAACTATAGCAATAGTCTTCATGAATAATTCATTTTCTGCCCCATCCCCTCTATGTCTCAACAGACTAACAGCTGCAGCTCTCAAATGACAAGTGTTATTTTATTCGGAAGCTTCTGAAAATAGTACACTGATTATAAAATAATGTATATAATAAAATTTTCTTTCCCTTCTTTTCACTTATGACCTATAGATGCTGGTGAAGTTTTTTTACAGCAAAAGTAGAAATTTTCAAAAGGAATTTTTGGAGCTATACAGCAGGTCTACAGAAACAGATGGGAAAAGATTTCAGGTCTTCTACTGAAAATTTGGTCCTTTATCTTAACACAGCCACACAATATACTCAGATTACTGTGTCCCTGAAGCCTCATTTAGATCAGATTTTGCATGTACAAGCTACAAAACTTCACTTTCATAAGAGGTACCTTTGTCATGGCTTCATGCAGACGGAAAGAAACTTTCTGGTCTGAGGTTTTAAAATCTAAGTTTTCTGTAACGTGCTGTGTGAAAACTTCACACTTAAAGATGCCAGAAAATAGAACCTGTTTGATGAATATTCTGATATGGAAAAGAGTTTCACTTGTTCTAGCAAGACTTTAGTAAATGGAAGAAAAAGCTTAAGGAGATAATAACTCAAGTTTCCTTGTGCAACTAAGCCTGTATGACTAGTTCAGTTTTAGGAAGAGAAATGTCTTTCATGGAATAGTCTTCTCATTTCATTCATACTTTTCTCATACTCCAATTCAGAATAGAAACTGTGCTAATCTGCTAATATATATATATTTTTATTAAGCAAGATAGACAATGAAACCAAAACCAGACAAACTCTACTCTCTCAGAGAAAGACCTTCCACAGCCACCAGGCCTTGCTGCTTAAAGGAGGAGATCTCAGAGAAGTTTGAATAAACAAGGTGACTATTTTTCAGTGTTATTATGCAACAGTGGGTATTTAGGGATGGAAAACATTAGCTTAATATAATGCTGAAATAGCTACACTTCTCTGGTTTCTGAGAAGCTACTGCGTGCAGAAGCTCTGACTGAAAGCTGTAATGAACAAAATAATTTTGATGATACAAACTTGCTGCTTTGCGTTCTTTTATTTTTTTTCCTTCTATTATTTTGAAATATAGAATATTTCTGTCCATAACCCAGCTTCTGCTGATAGGAAGTGTGATCTATGCACAAGAGAAGAAAAACTCTCTCCCTTACATGCCTTATCTAGATAAACATGATAAAAATTAAGGAAATATTGAAGAATCCTGTTGACAAGAGATTACATGTTCCTTAAACGTCTGCTTTACCTTGTTGTAATGAGCTATTTCTCTTCTCAGCTCCAGAAATGCCCTGGTCAACAAAATGCCAGGATCTTTCAGTGCTTGAATTGCCCAGTAGGTCTGGTATAGGCCTGACTTTAACTGGGATGCTAATTATTTAACAGGAGTGTTTGAATAACAGCTTTCTTGGCTTTAAATTTTTTCAGTAGCAGAGTTTTGGGTATTGCTGCTGACTTGTCATAGAAACATAAAGAGAGTTATACAATGGATTGGAATTTAAATTGCCACTTCTAACAACGTACTGAAGAGGAAGGTTTAATTCTATCACATCAAGCATGTATTTTCTACACAATAGAATCTACAAAATCAGAAAGATATAATATATATTATGTTTTCACCCACTTGCGTTTCATATTTTCACACTTAAGTTTTGAAACAAAGTGGAATTATAAGACCTTCAAAACAACAAAGCTATCCATCTATTCTTATTTTTGCATATTTTACAGAAATTAAAAACTGTAACAGAGACGGTGTATTTGAAAACTTAATGACACTGCCAATTAAAATAGAATTAAAATGGTATTAATAGCTTTGTCAATTAAGCTCAATATAAGATATTTTAGAAGTTGTACCACCAAAGAGCTGCTTTGTCCTCAGTCATATTGACACTGTCAAAATGCTTAAATTTTCTGAATAATGTAAAAAAGTACACTCAAAATTACAGTATTTTTCTTCAAAATAATAAATTTATAATTAAAGCACTGTCTATATTTTTTTCCAACAAATTGTAACAGAAAGAGAGGCCATAATAGAATTGACCAAATAATTGATTTTTGTACATACTTTTTTTTAGTGTTGAATATTGTGATGGGATTCAAANNNNATCATTTGTAAAGTATCTCTTGCACTGCATAGATGCACACAGCTTCTGAGATTTAAGCAGGTGTAGCATGACTGTACATCACAGCAATTCTGTGTACTGTGTGAGAGTCAGTGGTCAGCTCTGTCTCCATCCAGACAGTCCCCTTCTCTCTTAGACTGTGGATAAGTATAATTTTTCCTTGAGTAATGTGTTTGTCCTGCATCTGGAAGCAAACAGATTAAAAAAAGGATATGTGTATTTTTATAAAGAAAAAAATTCCCCATACAAACAGTGCTTTCACCAGGGGCAGTACTAGCTCAAGCTGTCATTACTGGTGAAGAACCGTGCTCTATGAATAATACATTTTTGAGGCCAGCTCACATCACAAAAATAGGTTGTTTCTGCTCATAAAAAGCCCACATCTAACCTGACACAGGGAAAAAGTCTACTTCAGCCAACTAGAGAGGGTGATTCTCCCATTGGAAACGTGCTACTGGCAAGGCACGGAAAGTATTTTCTTGGGAAAAAGTCCCGACTGTTCTACCTCCTGAACAGCAAGAAAATGTAATCTTATACTATTAATTATATCTTAATTTTCCAGTGTATAATAATACATAAAACAGATACCTTTAATGATATCTTCAAGTGTTTTTTGTTACTGTTGAAGTGTAAGATGGAAATATATACAGGATTTACTGACCTGTTCTATATATTGGTTTATCTGAAGATACACAGATATCTGCACGCTATCACTTAAGTAACAATGTTTATTCCTGAAACTTTACTGGGAGACTGAAAATACTAATCCCTGTTCAGTAGTGCTGAAAATAAATGGAACACAAAACCAAGTGCTCTATTTTATGTAAAATAAAATCTGCAGCACCTGTGGAAAAAGCAGCTCCCAGCCTATTGCTTTTCTGCTAATCATTTGGCCAGTTCTCTTATGATTTTTGTTTATTTGGTTTTTTCTTTATTTTTTCATGGAAAGTTATCAGCTATGTAAAATGAAAAAAACCCTAAAACATCCTCTGTACTTTGTATCTTCTTATCTGTTAAGCATCTACAGCTATCAGTACCGATGTCTGAAACAGAATCGGAAACAGTTTAACATTCAGAATAGAGTTCTGTATTGTAGGACTTCAGCTTTGGAATTTATCATCTAATTTGTCCATTCTAGATGTGCATAAATTTCATCTTTTTTACTATATCAGATTCCAAGTATGATCATGAAATACCAGGGTAATGGTTTAGAGATTCTAGTGTTTAGCATTTAGATCTAAAAGCTTATACTGAACTGCATACTAACTGCAGTTAATTTTTGAGGTTTGGGTTTGTTTGTTTTTCTGTTGTTGTTGTTTTTGGTTTTTTGTTTGTTTGTTTTGTTTTGTTTTGTTTTTTGGTTAATTATTATTTTTTGGGGGTAGGTAGTTTGTGTT
>JAOTQP010001244.1:384035-394882 GCA_026413545.1 Cichladusa arquata
AGCAAGGTACTTTTAAAGAGCTGCTACTGTCTGAATTTAAAAAAGAGAAGAGTCTTTAGGATGTCATCATCCCAAGGCCTCTAAGACCTGGAGCCAGGTATCAGGCAACATCAGAGATTAGAAATGGATTTTGTTTGGAAGGAATTATTTCAAAGTGATTTGATTTGATAAAACAGACAGATGTGTTATAAAATAGCCGAGGTAAGTGTTTTTATCCTGGAAGAGAAGATGTATCTTTTGTTTAAGTGGCAATGGCTCAATACTTCATGTTTTGCTCCTATTATGATTATATGCATTTAAAGTCAGACAATATATACAGAGCAGTTAAAGAAAAAAAAAAAAAAAGAAACAAAAGTGAAAAGGAGAAAGCCTTGTATTCACCAGGACATTGATTCCTTTATATGATTAGGAGTATACACATGTATATTTATACTTTAAACCCATGCACAGTGAAACAACCTTCAGCTTACTTAAAAGGATGGAATCTGTGGTGTTAAGTGTTCCTGGGAGGTGATGAGAAGTTTACTCCAAAACATCTCTAGGAACTGACTACTCCTTGTGTCTCCTCCACACTGAGCCCTACAGAGCTAAGGAAATTTTCCATTCTTTCTTGACTTTAACCCTGCTTCCCCCACGCTCCTGTGCACACATCACAGCCCTCAGTGAGGGGCAAAACACACATGGTATCGACCAATTGTCCCAGAGTTTGACATTCCAGAGTCTGGAGCCATTTCCAGCTTTCCAGTCTCTTATGATACCAAAAGTAGGATGTACTCCAGCATCTGGATTTAAACTCAGAATTTTTATCTGACTCCGAATTTCCTGTCCTTTGTTTCGCACCTTGTAGCACTCTGAAAGAGCTGTTGGTTTGACCCTGCTTTGTAAAAATTACTGTGTCTGACAGTAGTGGTTGAAGCCTTAACCAGAACAAAATCATCACAGTAATTGTTGGGAGACATTATTGTCTTTTTGTATGCATTTCTTTAATTTATTTTTAACAGAATGGACATTAGTAATTTTTATAATTCTTTTGGAGTTTGAAGTCTGCTCTAGAGAGCTAATAGCTGTCAATGTTGGGCCTTTTGAGGCTGTGTCAAATAGATCTAAAACTGTAATTTCATCATCTTCTTTATGCAGCCTAGATCCTGATACAGGAGTCCTCAACAACACAGGTATTTCCCGTCCATGTTGAAAAGTATTATTATTTTATTAATATGGCAAACCTAAAATAAGTACTTGACTTCTTTTATCCTGTGCTGAAATCAAGTCCAGTCACACATAATGTCAACAGTTTTCTAACTTACATGTATTTGGAATTCAGCCAAGAAACTGTATTTTTGCTGCCAGAATTAGAAGAACACACCAAAAGTATTTCAATACTCTACAGCATTCTCATTAAAGGAACAGAGCCCTTAACAATTTTCTCATTACTTTGTCTCTACTTTTGTAATTGAGGTGTTATCTTGAGATCTGAATATATCTTGCATTCATCTAATGCATAATAATGATTATTTTTAGTTATTAACCAGCTTATATTGTAGTAGGCTTATTTGTTTTAAGGACATTACTGAGTCTCTCTTTGCCACATTTAGCCATTTGGGCAGTTGCAAAGTGGTGATAACCAGTTGGACTCCACAGTTATCTGTGCACAGGGCTGCAAAATACTTTGTATATGATATTATTTACTGTGCTTACCAATGCACAGTAAGTCTGTCGACAAATGGCTTTTTCTTGCAGTGGGATTCTGTACTATGCAGCAACAATCCTAATGAGATGTGCTGCACAATTGCAGAGATATTATTTTCTCCATATAAGGATTTCAAAACCAGTTTGTGTTTTCCAAAGCTGAATGCACAAATATCCACAGCAGTATGTTCACATCAGAGTCAGTCACCAACTTCACTGGAAGCAGAGTGATGCTCAGAACAGCAAACTGTTCTGGTCTAGTGCTTTCAGAATGCCCCTGTATACAGAAAAAGGGTAAGTTCATTTATACAGCAGGAAACTGAGGCAAAAATTACAAAGCAACTTGATTAAGCATTGAAAAATAGAGATTTTCAGATTCCTAGGAATTCTATAGGAATTCTAAAGCTTAGGTTAAATCTTTAAAACTAATTTAAAACTAATTTCATAGATTTCATAGGCTATCACAGTAAAATTCACAGAAACAAATTTCAAATATGGTATTTTCAATTTATGCACAAGGTTAAATAATTTTCTGATTACTCATTATGGTGCCTTCAGAACATTCAAAACGGGGAGAGTGGTTTGTGGATAGTATTTAATACATTTAAATTAATGATCTTCTGATGCTATAAGAAGACTCTTTGGTGTTGTATACCAGATCCCTCTAAAGTTCACAATTAAAACTCTAAAACACGTAATCTAAAACATACCAATGAATAGAAGTGGTTTGTCCCCAAGAGGCATCTGGATTCACAAGAAACAGCTTAAAGAATAGGCACAGATTTGTTCTGATGTTAAGGAAATTGCTTTTGTCCACAGCTGCTCAGTGAGTTTAGGGGAAGTTTGGTTGCTTCACTCTGGGCAGTACATGAGAGAAACAGTGAAATTCTCAGGAGGTTCAGTAACAAACTTTTACTTGTCTACTCCAAGGTAGAGTAAGGTATACAACAAATTTTAAAATATAGTCACTTTGGTTGAAAATACAACAGTGTGAAAACATAAAAATAACACTTAAGAAAATGCATAAGCAGAAAAGAGAGAGAGAAATAGAAAAGGTAAGAGTAGAAAGATATCAGCACCTGTGGATCCAGTGACAAGATGTTGGTCAAAGTGATGGTCAGAGTCTTGATCCCTCTGGGATAGAGGAAGTGCATGAAACACAGACTTTAATGGATTAGTATATGCTCAGATTCTGTGGGAATGGCCAAGCACATTCCCTGGGACAGAGAGTTTTGCACTGTCTGATTTAACACGGTGGATCATGGCACACTTTGGGGTTTTTTTTGATAGTTCATGCCCCTTTCTAAAACATGGCAACTGCCCCTTGTGTCAGTGTAGTTGAGCCAATTTTGCTCCATCAGAAGGGATGAACACCCTCAGGCCCACCTAGAACATCCCAGTATGTCCTCTGAAGGGAAATTTTCCCACCTGAGCCTGTGGAAAGCAGGACAGTGGCACGATGAAAAGCATTATCCCATCTCTCAGGGTCTGCATGTCAGCCTCTCCCCTTACCTGGCTCAAGACCCAGCTTTAGCCTTGTAGTGAGTGGGTGTGCACCCCCTTGGCACCTGCATGGTTACTTGGTGCATGGTCAGCAAAGCTCCCACTGCTTTTGGAAATGCCTGTTTTGAGTCATTAACCATTAACATTCCAGTCTCTCACAAGGAGGAAGACAGTAAAAGACACATTCTCAGTGTTTATATTGCACAATATGATTATAAACAATCCTCCTGAAGGGGAAAAAAAAAGTCACTGCTTCTGGCTCTGTGACATTTAATTTCTTAAAAAACACATTGTGGTTATGCTGATGTGAGTGTACAGTAGTGGTAAACTCACAGAGCACAGTCAGCATGGAGTTCTTCCTCAAAAGCTCAAATTCAGAAGTGGCATGTGGTTCTATGTGTATTTTCTAAATAAATAGTAAAATTAAATACGAATTATTGCAGGAAGTTTGTATTTTCTTAGTCTCAAGCAATAATTTCAGAACATTTCTATTATGTTCATGTATTGTAAGGGTTTTAGGGTCTGGACTACTAGTTCTAAGGATATTATCTTTGAATCAGCAGCAGCTGCAGAATTATTTCAGGAAGCCTTGGCCACATGCTGCTTTCTGTAACCTCTCTGCAGATACCATTTTCTCATCACTAGTGGAGAGCAGGTAAAAGCTGGATGTGCCTCTACTCAGAGCAAGGGTGTCCTCTCTTGTAGTCTGGAGTTCTAATGTTTATATAAAACACGAGCCCCATGTTATTTGATTTCATTATTCTTTATTATATCTACTTCCTCTCATAACACACAAGACTAATTTATAATAGCCTTCAGGCACTCCAATATTTCTTATACACTCACACGAATTTCTTGACTGGTGTCCCTGGTCTTCAGTTTTCAATGCAGAAATTTGATATATAGGTTGATTTCTTAATGACTGTCATGTTGTATTATTGCTTAAGCACAACCCTGCTGAAATTCCTGCACAACTACTGGAGTTGAATGAATACAAGATAGGAAACACAGTGTGACAGTTTCAAAGCAAATGACACAGGGGTTCAATTAGTCCCTCTGTGTGTGCCTCACTGATTCCTAGAGAAGTTTTTGTTCTAGTGGAAGCAGATGTAGATGGCAGTGTCAGAGCTAGCATTATTTAACATGTTTTTTATTGATAAGTCTGAACAGACTGAAAGAGAGAAGCATTAAAGGATCAGAGAGAAAACTGAGAGATTGGCTAGTTCAGGAATTAGCTGTATTTTTCCCCCATTTTTCTAGTGCACAATATGCAGTAATTCAGAGAAGCAGAATGAAGCTGCAGCATTGCTGGATTGGGCTGGAGAGTCAAAGCTGTGTTTGGTCTCCATTGGATTTCTTACCCAGCTGTATGAAAAAGTCATATGATGTCATCCAGTCATGTCCTGAACATCTTGAACATCCACAGCATCCAAACCAAAACATGATATTGTTATTTACCATTTAAATGGACAGAAGATGACAGAACCCAAGATCTGCAGAAAGAAAGTGTCAGCGTCCATAAATCAAGGTTGGTATTTGGAAAGAATGAGAAGCTACTTTTTTTTGCAGCTGCTGCAGTAGACTGGAGAGGAGAACTGACTGAAGTAGTAATGCAGCTCAGTGATGCTCCTAAGAGGGAGCAAATGAACCTAACAGCTAGTCACTCATGAAAGAATATTCTGTATGTAGCAGTTTTGTCAGCTTGGGCATAGGTTGATAACCAGGCAATAAACAAAGATAGTATAATTAATTATGTTGTTTCCCCTGGGTTTTTGAAACACATAAAGAAGGACAGTCTGGAATTGCATGTCCATGGCACCTGGGACATTTCTGCCTGGGAAAAGAACAGGTTTCTCACCAAGGATATTAACCAGTGTTGCTTATGGGCCCCCTGGGTGACTGGTGGAGTCAGGAGTCATGATCTCCTGGTTCAGTCCATAGGGAAATATTGACATCCTTAATGGCAGTGACTTAATGCCTGATTCTGACACTTAAATACTAATAGAAAGGCTTCCATAAGGAAGGTGATTGCTGGTGGCCTGCACAAGAAATGATCTCTTGAAACTTTCAAGTGCCAATTATTTTGAGCTCTTCTTTCAAGAGTATTCTAAGTTTTGACACATCCTTTGCAATGCTCACATTCATTTTCTGCACTTGCATTGCTGACTTATCTGTTTTTAGCTGTGGAGTAAGACATAATGATTCTTCTACCTCCAGTCTTTCATACCACTGACCAAGAGTGGCTGCTGAAAAGTTTGAGTATAGAACTGAGTGGCAGGATGCAACATTCTTGGTAAATGCCCCAATTCCTGTCTGAAAACCAGAGCTCCTCACTTTCCTCTTTATTGTGACACTACTCAGGCAGATAGATGTTTCATCCTGGATGTTTATTGAGCAAGACACTGTCCAAAAAACATTAGCTGAAAACAGTAATTTACAGTTAACAGGGAATGCACAACTCTCTCTGCATTTACTGTCTAAAATTTGGGCGAAATCAGCAGAGGGCGATTGCCAAGTTTGAGCTTTGCATATTCTTGATGCATGTGCATAAATGAATATAATTCCTTGTTTTCTTTTTTTTCTTTTTAGGCAGATGGCCACTGTGTCTGAGAGAAATGATTCACATCAAAAGCTTTCTGTGGAATCCATGCCATGCAGCAGGCCAGCCCATGACAGTGAAGAACAGTGAAAACTTACACACAGAGACATCATGTGTGTGATACATGTCTTGTATTTTCATCCTGTTCCTAAGAGATCTCCCTTTGATCTGCTCATTACTCTCATTCATGCTGAAAGGTTTCAGCTTTCCTATACAGAAGCTGATAGAATGAGAGGTTTTATTGCCTCAGCATGTTAGATTTCCAGACTCTCACAAAGAGAATGGAGGAAGCACACCAGATGATCAGTCAGATAAGACAGCTTCAGGACTTCCATGTTTCCAACAGAACTCTCTTCTGAGGGCAGATACTCAAACCCCATGTGCTGTTACACACACTCATAGCCTTTCCCATCTTGCAGTCCAGTTTTCTCTGCCATTGTAGAGGATGCAAAATGTGTTTTCTCCAAGGTCAGCAAGGCACGTGTGTGCCACATGTCTGATGGTAGTGCTAGAGGATAAACCACGGCTGGCAATTCATAACGACCCCAGAATCACTTGTTTTGCCTGATGGCAAAGATTTTTCAGGCGACTTTTTCAAAATAGACTGAATATACAGTCTTGCTTCCAAATCATTACTTGTATTCCCAATTTTATGAGGAGTCCTTGTTGTGAAGATATTATAGAAGTGATAGCTGGCCAGAGGGTTATTTTGTTCCTTCAGAAAATGGTAGGACATAGACAATTTCATGCCAAAATCTGGAAAAATATATTTTCTTTCTCTCTTATAATTTGCCAGTGATCCTGCTGTAATACAACTGCCTACTTCTTCACTCTTGTCTTGATTTCAGATTTGTTTAGATAATTTAGGCTCTGATGAAGTCACTGAAAACTGAAAAATTTTATAAGGAAATCAATATATTTAATGGAAAATTTTCTTCTAACTCCATTTATGTATTTGGCTTGGTATTTAAAGGTCTAGATAGCTATTAAGTTGTTTGTTTGTTTGTTTGTTTAAACTAGAATACCCTTATATTCTCCTTTCCCGGGAAGATAAGCCTTCTGTTCTGTAAGAATTGTCTGAAAATAATGACAAATGCTTTAGATCATCAAGCCATTCATCAAAAGGAGATACATTTACTTACTTTGATAGGGCTTGACTGTGAGTTTGTGTCACATCTTCATTCCATCAACCACCAGAACAGGGAGCATCAACAAAGCAGTTTTGGGAATGTTTTTTGACATTCACTAACTTAATATATCAAATTGAAAATCTGCTAGGGCAAGACACTGATCTTACAAAGAATAGATCTGCCAAATCTCTGTGGAGCAGAGGAAACACCAGGAAAATTTAAACTGTTGAAAGTAATTTGCTCATCTAAAAGGATTTGAAAATTGTGAATGGAAAGGATCAATAGTAATATTCAGGAAAAGAAAACAAAACAAACTTCTGTCTATTTGAGTAACACCTATGCAATGGTAGATTTTCTTAAGTGAAATGGAATGGCATGAGTCCAAACAAGCTGTGAAAGGACTAAAATGTTTCTCGATATGGGAGTGCAATATTTTTTCTGTAGACTGCTTTTTCTTGAACTGATCAGAATTTAATTTCTCCACTCACATTCAGGGCCTGATTCCAAACATCTCCCTGCCAGTGGAAAATCTTTATTAGCTTCAGACTCACAGAACACCTTAAAGCAGAGAACGCTACTGTTGAAAAATATTGTTTTATTTTGGGACTTGGTCTATGCATTCACTCTGTATAGTTGATACCTCTTGCTTGAACTAAATTCTCATCAATAGTCCTTCAAATCCACCCTTGTTCAAGCTGTCTATCAATTATACCCTTCCTAGACAGCTGAGATGAGGAAATGCCCTGGGTTGTCTTATATCCTTGATGCTGGCCAGATCATGCACTTTTCTCACAGCTGGTAGGGACACACCTTTCCCTACCCTTCATGTAAGTTGTGTTCATGTTTCATTATGGCATCCTTCTCCTTGTGCTGGGAAACTCATAAGGAATAAAGCATCTGTGCTGCACAGTTATCTATGAAACTGGGTAGAAAATTAATTTCTGACTGATACTAGGGAAAAACTCAAGAAGTAAGTGAAAACAAAAATGAAGTTTTCACCTTTTTTTTTTTAAGTGAAATTTTTTATTTGTTGGCTACACTCATAAACAGTTTGCTTTAGTGTTAAATATTTTAACATGCAGTAATTTTCCTTAGACCTTTTTGAATTCACAATGAAATGCATCCCAGTTTAAGGATGACAGAATGAAACATGGTGGACTTCTCAAAAAACAGTACCTCTAGGTCGAGAAGATGCTGAAATAATTTTTTAAAAACTTCTACCTCTCACTTTTTACAGGGAATCCTGAACTTTTTGGCATTTAAATTTTTTCAGATATTTTCATTAGAAATATTATGTTTTTTTTCCTGTCCTATTGCCATGAAGGCAATGTTGAACTGGACCAAAGGAAAAAATGAACACAGGCTTGTGATAAGCTCACAAATCATATTTTCTTCCTACCTTCCTGCAAATGGCTGAAAACCACAATTAAATGTAAAGTTGGGAAGTAAAAGTTTATTTTAGCTGCTGATGAGGCAAAAAGTTCACCACTAAGGCAGGATGATTATGATGTCAGCAGCAGTTCTTGACAAAGTTGCAGAACAGCATTGCTATTTTTGGGTTCCCATTCAGAAGTATGAATGATTGATTGAATTCCACATTACTCTTCATTTTCAGAAGTTATTATAAAATTATATATTAAAATAATGAGGTCTTTAAATTTAGAGGAAGATACAGTCTGTTTGAAGATCTAGATTCAGATTGTCTCTCAAGATCTGAATTTTTGTGGGCTGCTGCTCCCAGTGACTGTTTTAGTGGCTGACCCATGTTCACCTCGTTTTTTGCACCAGCCATTTCTGTGCAGATTGATGCAGCTGTTCATTATTGCCTTGACTAGATTAATTATCTCTGATTATGTTAGAACTTTAAAATATGTATTCTGCCAGTACTGTATAACAGAGAAAGTCAGAATTGTGAGTGTTTGAAAACAATCTTGCAGCCTTTTGGCAGATACTAATTTTTTAAAGATAATACTTCAATGAAGAAAAATTGTATTTTTTCTTTTAATTTGAAGAAATTTTTTCCCATCAATTAAGTGTAATAATGGAAAATGTGTTTAAAATACAATTTAGTCTTGCAAACCTCCTTAAAAGTACCAAACAGCTGATTGAAAGGTGATATTTCAGATGCTTAGGAGCCTGAACACCTAAACTCATCTCCCAGAACTCTCTTTTTTTGTACTGCAGACCTGACAGATAATGAGGTATCCCTCACCTCACTCAAAGAGCTGTCACAAGATTGTAGGTCAAAGATGTGTCTCCATGAAGGAGACTGTCAGTTGAACACTTTCTTTGCAGAGATGCTAACTTGAGTTCATACAAATAATGAAGAATATGCTAGTTGATGAGGTGCCCAGTGCTCTCAGGTGACCAAAGGATCTTCTGCCCTTCTTGTCTTCATCTTGCACTGTGAAAAAACAGGTGCTCCAAACCTGAAGATCTCCACAAAGACAGACCTCATGGCATCAATGACTTTCCATTCCTGTTGGGGACCAAAAATCTATACTTGACAAATGTGCTTCACTCTTTCCATTGGATGATGTGAAAAAACTGTCTTTATCTGGCTGTTTCTACATGAATTGGACTTTCTTCCCACCTTCTGTTGGTCTTCCTGATGCAGTTCTGCAAATGTTCTCATCAGTCAGCAATGGCACCAGAACACCCTTGCTGAATTTGCTAGACTGCAGTCTTTGAGCAAACAAGAAGCCAGCTATCAGGAGAGATTTTAAATGAAAACTTTCCTGCAATTTTGAACCTTTCTCTTTAAAAATCTCTCAAGCCACTTTCTCCTAAGTCTGACCCTAGATTTCATACTATTAGATTTTGTATCACTGTAGATATGTTGAGCAGTAGCATTGCACGCTGGCACTTACAGACCTCAAAGATCATATTGGAAGAAGTAGGGGTAAAAAACCAGAAAAGCAGCCAAAAATCAGGTGTTGCATGTCCTAATCATCACGGCTTTCCAGCTGAAGTAAGCTTCAAGGTACCTCAAATCTCCTCCAACTGCTTCAGCAGTGTCCACAAGGAGTTGATGTCTTTATCAGGAAATGCAGTTTTCTTCAAGGTAGTCTATTTTCTCCTGTTCTCTGTGAGTGGAGAAGAATGCCTCTACTCATCAAGCTGGTGGATTATGCTGCTCTCCTCCATATTGCCTCCAAAAGTCTGAATAGGACAAAATTGCTGATTTCAGCACTGCTGTGCATGGGTAACCCTATTGCAGAGAGGAATTACCTTCCCCATCACCTTCAGGGGAAGAGTGCCTGAAGAAACAATGCTGTAAAATGTACTATTCAGACCTCCCATTTGCCAAAAAGAGGCTCAGGTCTGGTTCTGCCTGGTTGCCCAGAGGCAGCCTCACAGGTGTGGACTCAGCAACATCGATACATCTGCACATCCCAACAACCAATTGTGTGGGACACAAATTCCTCCAGTTCTGAATCCCAAAGGCAAAGCAGGAAGCTAAATTAATTCTTGTCACAACTCATCCTGAATGGCACAAGCAGCACTCCCACTGGCTTGGTGGAGGTGACCACTTTGATCACCATAGAGAGCAGCAGTTTGCCCCTCGTGCAAGAACAGGGTGCTGAAATATCTGGGGCATGTTACCTACAAAGCACTTTCACACCATGTGCTTTATTGACTGTGCTAACCAGAAGCATTTTGAGGAGTTTTCCAGCTAAAAACTGGGCTATGAAGCTTTGAAAATCAAGGTCATGACTGCAAAGGGTCATTGAAGAGAAAATAAACTTCATGACAAAGAACATGAATCCTCTATATTTAAATATTCACAGTACCTAGAAGTTTTGCTGCTACTCTGTGAAATACAGCTTCATTTGCCAGTGAGTCAGGCTTATAAAAATGGTAATTGTGAAGTGCAGTTGCTAACTGTATCAAGAGAGAAGGGATTTTATATGTAATGGAGATTCTTT
>JAOTQP010001244.1:486110-496295 GCA_026413545.1 Cichladusa arquata
GAAATAGTTTGTCTTCAATATCTGGTAGACCTGTGCATGCCTGGAGCCCTCAAGAAAAGCCACAAGACTGTACAAACCGGCAACTGTGGGTTTGTCTGTTCTCTATTGATTCTATTTCTGGAAAAAATAAAGAACCAGTGTGTGAATCATGTGACTACTGAACTGAGCAAGTACCCACCAACAGATAAAGCTCCTGCTCTGAGAACTTTTGTAGCCTAGTTTTGGTTACTACCTCAGAACCTTTTTTATATTTGTTTCTGAACCATTTCCTTTAATTTTTTTACTTTGGGGCTAAAGAGTGGAAATCAGCCAACCAAGATTCTTAAGCACATTTTGGAAATTGTAAATACATTCTCTAAAATTGCTAAAAAAATTCCCCATTTTGTTATTTTGTTTAAATCTAAAGAGAATTTCTTGTCTCTGGATGATACAGAGCATCCACATTTCTCTAAGCAGAGTTGTGTTGAACAAAAGACAATGGAGAGTGCTGTGCAGTTGTAGACACACTGATAAAGCAGCAGAATTGTGAGTCTGATTTTCACAGGACCTTTGATTAATTTTAAGGTAATTTATGCACAATTTATTCCAATTACAAGTTATAAATTCCACGGTGCTGCACTCAGATTTGAGAATGTTTGTTAGCAAGTGCTTGTTTTCACTCAAAAAATGGAATTCTGTTCATGTTGTCTACTCTGTTAAAACATCACAGAGGATTCAGAACCACAGAACCACAGAATGTTTGTTGTTGGAAGGGAGCTCTGGAGACTGTGCAATCCAACCCCCCTGTTCAGCCAGGCTCACCAGGGCAGGCTGCACAGGATCTGGTTTTGAGTACCGACTCCAAAACCTCTCTGGCAGCCTATTCCAGTGCTCAGTCACACTCAAAGAGAAGTTTTTCATCATATTCAGATGGAATGCCAATTTTCAGTTAAACAACGTTCTTCCAATAAAAAATATCAAATCGTTATCTGCAACAAGAATTTTGTAACAATACATCTCTTACTTCAGCATTTCCAGCTTTGGCTGAAGACCTCTTTGTATGTGTCACAACTCCCTTCCTGACTATTCAAAAACCTTTCTTAAATCCATTGTCTTCCACCTCCTGCCTTCATTTTTCTTAGTTTTTCCTTTTTACCCTTTTGGAAATTTATAATATGGTCTTTTGACAAAGGAGTTTTCAGCATTCCTTTCTTCTTATTTCTTCCTTTTCTGTGATTTTAACCTGAGGTATGTTCTTTCCAATCAAAATGGTTTTACTCTGATTTTTTTCAGAAACTTGAACTACAAGTTCCATGCTTAATGTCCCTTTAGCCCTTTAATTTACTTGAGCCAAGTAACTTCTTGCTGGATTTCTTCAAGATGCAGCATTTAATCTCTGCAGGGTCTCTCATGAAGTTTTCTGACAAAACTCCACCATGTCCACCGGGTTCTCCTAATAAGCCTTATTCTTTCTTTCCATTTAAACCATATTTAAGCAAATTGCTGTATATTTCAATCTTATTCAGTGGGGTTATGAAGTACTTTGAAAAATGTATCACTATAATGAAAACTCAGATCAGCAAGCATGCAATTCTTATTTATGCAAAACTGTGAGTGAAAGTGATAGATAGCTTTATCTAAAATAGATATAAAATATCCTTATAAATCAACATGATTTTTTTTATTATTACAGTTCCTCAAAATCTTATATATATATATCTTATACCTCTAATTTTGCTCTGAGGGTGGTTCTAGTTCTAAGCACATAAGAAGTCAAAGGGCAAAATCCACCCATGTGCAAGTATAGAGGGAAAATAATATAAGTAGACAAAGACTGTACTGCCAATTTACATACTCTTCAAACACCCCTGATTCTTTGCTACTCAGTTAAAAGGAAAAATATTTTTACCTCTAAAACCTCTCTCTCACATGTACTGTCCTTAAGGCTGTCACTCAGCAGAAGGAAACACATATGTCTCAAGAGTACTTTTGTGCTTTTCACAATTTTATCAAGGGAAAATATGTTGCACGTTCTCCTGAATTTCCCAGATTTTCAAATGCAGTTTATTATGGTTTCTTACAAACTTTCAAAGTTCCCTGTTTTTCCAGCTATGATATAATCACTTTCATAAATGCAGGGATGGAGGGAAGAAAAAAAAGGAGAAATTGTTGTTTGATAGAATAACAGGATTAAAGATGGATGGAAGAAATGTGTTACTTTTGAGGTGATTCTGTACTCTAAAAACACATAAAAATAGAAGAGACACCTACAATTCCCCTGCTTTTCAATTTCTTTAGCAATGACAAAAGGAGAAGAACATTTCTGCACATTTAAAAAAGGTTCTTCTAGCCAGCTGATCATGTCTCTTATCAGAGAAGCTAGAATGAGCTCAAAAATCAAATGGAAAAACTAAAAATCTTTTTTGTCCTATACAGATTGTCTCCAAAAATGGCTGTTTTTGAAAAAAATATATGTTGTACCACAAAACCTCAGTTTGAACACGCAAATATGCCATCAAATATTTAATTGCCACAGAATCCACTTGATGTTTCTCTAACTCTGACATTACAGTTGCTGCTGGGAAGTCATATATTTAAAGTTTGTCACAAGCAAATATTATTATTTTGCTAGAAGAAACTAATGAGAACTGCAGAGGAACAGCCACTTATGCAGCAGCTGAGCAGTGCAATCCAAGGTGGTATTGAAGCTGTAAGCAAAAAAATGGTTATGATAGTGTTAACACTGATAGGACAGGGAATGTGGGAAGAGCTGGGTCTCAGTCAAGGCAGGCATGTGCTCCCTGGAAAGGAGAAAACAAAGATATTGCTTCCACAAAGGAGGGTGCCAAGAGGTCTCTTCCTTTCTTTCCTACAGAAAACTAGATATTCCAATTATCATCTAGACTTGCCAGGAGCTGAGTTTGCTGCTCAGGAGTATGTTTGTTGGTCTTTCCTCTCTTTTCCATTATAAGAGTCGTTGTGGAGTAAGAATAAACTCCCCATTTTGCAGGATGACTGTGTCTAGAACAATGGAACTCTGTAGGCCATAACTTCAAAACACTTTAAATTAATTTCTAAACATGAAATAAATACGTGAACATGGAAAAAAAGAGAAAAAGATGACTGTATTTCTAGTAGATGAACAGAAGAATAAGATTTGTTTCTGTGACTAATATATAAATAAGAAAATGGAAGGTGATTTAAAAAAGAAATCTGGGATGAGCTGTCTGAAATACAGCCTCATCTTCAGAGGGTGTTTTGTATATACAGTGTATTAAAGGATGCATTTACCTTGAAAAAACTGAGTCCAGTTTACCATTGTTGATTTGGTGTTTTCATGGGATTTTCAGGAACCAGCTCAATCCTGTGATCAGGACTCAGTCATCTGATCCCTGCAATTGCCAGAACTGTGCCTGTGAACAAATCATCTAATGTATATTTTCAGTGGGATTGCAGTTCAACAACTTTAACTTTTTTACACCAGGATAATGCAGAAAGATGTCAGTATATTTGTAAGTCCATTAGATCCTATTTGGCTGTACTTTTTTAGATCTCAGGAATTTGTTAGCTAGGAAGTTATGCTAGCTGGGGAAGAATCACATCACCTATTCATGCTAGCCAAGCAGCTGATCCAAGTGCTTCCCTTGTAAACTGGTTATATCTGTTGTATAAATCAGGGAGAGAGCCCAGCATCCCAGCAGGGCACATTGGGAAATCATTGCTTAGACTGTAATCACATTCTAGGATGAAGAGACAAGCTTAAAACAATACAGAGATGGAAGCTGTTTTCAATCTGCTTTAGGAAAAAAAGGATTTTGGATCCCACTTTAGCTCCTGTGCTGCAACAGAGCTATGTAGCAAGCCTCAGGCTTCTCTCCTGCTTCAGCTATTTTGCTGATGTGATTTGTAAACTTAGGCACAATCAGTAAGATGATGACTGCTGAGTCTTATTTTAGATGGACAGTTTTCATGTTCAACATGTTTTAAAATGAAAACAATTTTTAATCCGTCCTTTAAAAATAGTACTGCAGAGTATAGGCATCTGTTGTGTATAATGAGAATATATTTGTCAAGCATGCAAACTAACAAATGCTTTCAAATATTTGAATGGCCACAGATGACTACAAAAAATCCTAGAACTTTTCAGTTATATATTAGAGAATTTGGTGGCAGGGAGCTTGCACGACCATATTGTAATGGGGTTAAATAATTTCCACCAGTACAATACTGTCAAATTTCCAATAGTACAGTATCTTATCAAAGCTCTTCAAGAGGAAAGAAGACAGGCTATTTTGGTGCACCAAAAGAGGATATGAACTGCATTGAAACCTGGAATTGCTTCACTGACCTATCAAAGAACCTGGAATAACCTGGTGCTGAACTTTGGGCTTCGGCCACCAGTCAGTAAAGCATTAAAAAGCTTAGATCATTTTAATAGCAGTATCTAAGAGCCTGATCACCATAATGCTGCATCAAAGTAGTTGGATTACCTCACACAATATCAAAGAGCTTGTCAAAAGCTTGGGCTTGAGCACACCAGCCGCACAACAGCTGCTATATTTTAACCAACCTCTGACTACAAGTTCATTTCCAATTTTTCTTTCCCTCTATATTTGTGAGAATTTTGTTGTGCTGTGCAAAAAAATCCCAAACCCATAACAAGGTGAATATGCCAGCAATACCATGGTGTTGCACGGTTCTAGCAGTCACAGGAGTTTAAAAATATGTTTTTCGGATGTGACACATTTCAAAAAAGCATAAAGTTAGGATAAGAAGTGGAAAGACTATGTGATCCTCTTTTTATTTTCCTTCACAGCCCCATGTCCATATCTCTGCCTTTCTATTGCCGGACTTATATGTCTGCAAAGACTCAAAGTAACAGGAACAAGAGAGGACAGTAGAAATATTTATGTCAGAGATGTAATATCTGGAGGAATTCAGTGCGTAATAAGAGCACCATTTTTTTGGGTGAGCTTGTAGAGAGATTGATAAATAACAAAGGCAGTAGCACAACAGGGACAGTCTGTTAGCAAAGTCCAGACATGAAGATATTCAACCAGCAGCAGAGAGGGAAAGCAACAGCTGGCATAAGCCATCATGCTATGTCTTGATCTTTGCCAGAGACAGGTGGCCAAAGCAACTCCACACCCTTCTCTCTGCACGATGTTTTGGAGCTGGACATACAAATATCTGGGCCTGGAATGCAGCTTTAATATGTAGTTTCTCAGACCCTTCCATCTTATTTTTGGAAATATCAATTCCCGTTCTGTTGGAGCCTCTCTGGCTTGCAGTGAGATGCTAAGATGTTAGGGATAGGATACTCTCCTCCTCCTGTGGGGGGGGGTCTTCCAGCAGCTGGCCAAAGAGCAGAGTGGGTATTTTGCAGTGTGCCCACTTTGTCAGGCTCAAAGGAGTGCAGGGAGTGCAGCTGCTGCCGGAGGGTACAGAGCGTAGGATTGTATCAGGAGACAAATGCAGTCTGGGTGGAGAGGGAGAGTGGGAGCCTTAGGATTCCTCCTCCTTACAGCTCTGTTTGTGTCTGTCACTGTCCTGCCTTCCTACAGGACACATTACACTTGCCCAGTTAGTAGGCTCACACGTCTGTGTACGTGGAAAAGAAAACCACCATTCCTAGCTGACAGGCTGTGTGAGGCACACATCCAACCTCTGCTTGCCAGCTCTGTGTACACGGACTTTGCCCTTCCACTCTCTTACCCTAAAGTTTTAAAGCTGAAATACCCACATTGGTCAAAACTGCCAGGTCGATGGGAGAAATGCAATCTTCAATAACAGCCCCCAAAGTTGCTATAAATGCATGTGTCAAAGGCATGGGGATTCACTTTCTCAGTGAGTAGGGACCAACTATTCTCCAAAGGCCATGAAAAGACAGGCTGTTCTGGACACTCTGCCCAGAAGAGGTTCTGTGCAGGCATGCATGGTGTATCACCCAACAGGAATCACTGCCATTAACAAGCAAGGAACAACAGATTTTACTGGCTTTGGTGAGACAGTGTAACCCACCAGGATGAGAAAAAAACCTTTCTGTAGAGCTGTGTGCAGTGCTTCACATACAAGCAACACATGGCAGCCTGGTGCCTAAAGGATTTTATCAGACTGTTTTCCATCTTAATGCAGAACAAAATGCTGGGGTGAAAATCCTGGCTATGCTGCAGTGAGTAGAGATTTTAATACTTACAGTAGTGGGACTAGGCTTTGTTCAAAAAATGTTTAATAAAGGTCAATGAAACAGGGTATGAACACAGAAAATATTGCAGCTGAGAGGTCAGAAAAATAGTCTGCTTTCTCCACCTGGCTTTGGTGGGTTTGTCTTCACAGGTGTTTGACAAAGAAATAAGCATAATAATGTAAGAAAATAATATATTCACACCCATAAAGTTTAATTCATGCCTTTTAAGAGTCAGGTTTTGGATAAAAGCCTCAGCTGCTTTAGTACAGATCTAGTAAACAGGAATTTGTTCTTTTCTCAATGCTTCCAACCAAATAAAGTTTTTACTGCAATGTATGTCTACTTATGGTTGTGTTAAAGCATATAATTTTTTAAGATGAAAATTTGATGCTTGAAACAGTTTGGGCTAATACTTGTCTAAGTATTTAGAGTATTCATAAACACAATTGTGACACTGTTATCTCATTTGTACTAGTTCTGTAAAGTAAAATATGCATGAGGGGATATAAAAGTTAGTATCTAACAGCATCTACAGATAATATCTAAATATTTTGTGTGAATTCCTATGCACATACTAAATGTTCACAATATGCAATGCAACATATTCATTCAGCTCCAGTTATGACTGGCCACAAGGAAAGTGGGGAAAATGATTCTCTGTTCTCTCCTCTTCCACCTCTCTCAAAGAGTCACCATCTGCATCTCCACTGAAACAAAAACCTCTTCTGGTCCCATGGAATTTTATTTTTATATCACATTTTTATATATTTAATTCTAATTTAATGAATACTCTCTTTAAAAATATGTAGAACTTTCTGTATAGTGTTGTACATTCAAGAATTAAAGCTAGACTACACTGAGAGTGTCACTTGATTTTTTAAAATATTGCTTCTTCTTGACTGTTAACTGGTGGATCAGTATATAAATAACTCTTTCTTTTCCCCAGTGGTTATCTAGAGCAGCTCACAATGTCCAACAGATTGCTATACCTACAACTTGATCAATTCTGCTTTGGGAGACAAAGCTTAGTGAATAAACAAAGCCTATAGGACGTACTTTTTACACTCATTTACCTGGGTAAAATGATGGCAAAATGAAACAAAAATTCTACAGAATGAGAACAGTCATACTTTGAATTTAATTTCTATGATTCTGAATAAAATTTTCTGATATGAAATGCATTGTAGAAACACATTCTCAGCAATCCAGTATTAAAGTAGTTGTGATATTATAATTTCACAGGGTCCAATCTAGTCACACATTGTTTAACAATACATGTACAATACCTAGATTTGTGTTAGTACTTTGCTTGGCAGTGAATATGCACTAAAATTTTTGAACTTAAACTAATGAAAAAGGCAAAGTAAGTATAGGATCTAAATAATTTATAACAAATATCATACCTTTTCTAATGACGCTACTTTTAGTTGCATTTCTTGCAGGTAGGTGAAGAACACTTGTAGAGTCCCAGTGTCACAGTATGCATCCTCCCTAAACCCTCAGACCCTGCAGTCACAAGAAAACAAGTTTGGGTGGAATACAATGGTTATTAACCCACAGAAACTGGATGGTTTGAAAGACACTCACCACTCTTTGGGTAGATGTGAAAGGGGAACAAAACACCCATTGGAAAAGTTATCCAAGTAATCCCAGAGCAGGACAAGACTGCTCTGGGAGACAAACCTCACTCACTCTGCTGGGGGATGCAGACCCTTTTTGCTGGTTCTTCCTGGCCCACTCAGTCACCTTTCAATGGCCAGTGAAACTGCTCCAGCACAGCAAGAGGAGCACATTTTTCCCTCCTACCACAAATCTACAGTAATTTTACAGTTCAACAACTCTCATGAGAAATATGTGCTGGAAACCTTGGAGGTCAACATCTCCCATGTTGAATGAGAGCTCAAATCACAGAGCTATTGTGTGATGGAGAACCGGCCACATCCTCTGTATCTGTATTCCTCAAGCAATAGCAACTCTTGAGAAGCAAATCTTCTGTTGTGGTTTTTTCTTGCTTTTGGTTGTTACTGGTTTGTTTGTTTGTTTGTTTGTCTGTTTGTTGGGAATTTTGTTTGTTTGGTTTTTGCTTTTTAAGAAAAGACATTTTATCCCTTCTGGAAAAGTTTTTTTTGTATGGTAACAAAAGGAACAATTAACAGTTAGCTCTGATAAAGGCTCCTAAGTCCCAGGATAGAAGGCTTTGAGGATATCCCCCTGTTCTTTCCCTTCTCCCCTACCCTTAATCTCTTAACTTTTCAGTCTTTTCTACCTGTCTGATGTACCAAACAAAAAGCTACCACCTTACTCAGACAGGAGGATTCTGGTGCAGGTGCTTAAGAATTAGGAAAAAGACTTAAGCCAACGTGCTTGTTTATCTCTGAAGGCTATACAGTTTCTTTGGCTGGTGATTTTGATTCCCTAGAAGCACTGGGGGGACAAAGCATGTTTATTCATCCTATACCATACACACATAACGGCTTGCAGTGAATGGAGCTCCACGGAATGCTGTTGGCTGTGAGGATCTTAGTCTCCTCCCTTGACAAAAGATTTTTGGGTTTTCTGTTTAAGTGATATCTCTGTATTTGAATCATGACATTGAGTGTTTTGTAGAAAGTTTTGTTCTCTGGCGCCTTGTTCACTGCAAAACTTCACAATATTCTACCTGAAAACAAAACAGGAACTATTGACATCTGCTTGCTTTGCTTTCTTTCAAGCATGTAAATTTTCAGGTTAAACAGTGAGCCACATCTTCTGAACAAAACCGAGGGAACTCTTCAGCAAGTTTCTATCTATTTTCTTTTGACATTGATAACTGAGCTGAGAATGCCTGAAAAACTTCAAACTATGTGACATGGGTAAATTCAAAAGGTTATACTTGTCTAGACTGTTTAAAAATAAACACAGCTAAACAAGCATTGCAATTTCTTAGTATTTTTAGTGGCTTTAATTCTTATTCCCTTCACTGACAAACATTGATATTTTTCAATTTCTTAGTCTACTATGGGTTTGAAAGGAAGATTTTATTTTTCAGTTTTAGTGTTGGGAAAATTTTCATGTCTAACCTAGAACAAAAGAGTTGCATTTGTAATGAAAGTAGCCACACACTTGAACCAAAAAAAGTCCAAGCACCATTTTCTGAATATGTGGCATTACGTGCATATTATAGATTTCCAAATGAAAGCTTAAAAACTTAGAAACTGAGGAAGATCAACCAGACACTTAGCCAGATTTGAGAAAGACCTATCAGACTAAGTCTTAAGTCTGCTTTTCTGTCTAAATGCACTCTTAATGGAATTAGCACATTTAGAGAAAAATCTTCCAAATTATTTGGACATAACTTTTTAATATTTATTTTGAAGAGAGACAATTATTTAACTAGTATTTTTAATACTAATGTCTTCGGGGCAGCTATCTTGGTCCTCCATGTAGGATGAACATTCCTATCTCCCAAAAGAACCATAAGTATTTCTAGAAAATTAATTTAGAAAATCTTCAATAAATTTTAATGAATTTTTGAGGCCAGCCTGGCTTTAGGAAAAAAAAAAACATTGCACTGGTAACTGGTAGACCTGAATTCTGCTCCCAGCCTTTCTCCAAATCTGCTGGGCTGCTTGGACAAGTTATCTATCACTTTCTTTCCTTACACTTTGCAAGGTTTTTTGCTTTTCAGTGTTAATCCAGGCATTCCAGAATATTTTACATTCTATGGGTCCTAAAAAAAATAGGTTTACCTTTAAATTGACCTGCCATGCCCTGCTTTAATAGCATTAATATTAATAACTATTGATTATGGTAATTGGGCTTTTGAACAATAGCATATTTTCAATAAGCCTGCTAACAGGAATATATACATTTTCCCATATTCTATATGCTTGGGAACAGGAGAGACAGTTTTTTCAGTCTTAACAGTATTTTGTATGAAAAGATCTAAGTCCATGTATCTCATGTAATGAATAAATTTTAGCTAAGGTGTTTCTAATAGTTAAAAGTTCGGGGATTTCATTACGATGTGTTAAAACTGT